>CAJUYC020000095.1:356607-836640 GCA_910591585.2 Nysson spinosus | reverse complement strand
TATCCGCTGTAAAGAATTTCCCGCAACCGCGAGACCCAAAAACAATTAAACAATTCCTAGGACTCGCCGGATATTATCGTAAATTTATAGCAAACTTTTCAAAAATAGCAAAACCTTTGACAAACCTACTGAAAAAGAACACCAAATTTGTATGGACCAAGGAACAGAATCATTCATTTAATTCGCTGCGTGAAGCCCTATGTAAAGAACCCGTTCTCAACTTTCCAGACTTTTCTAAAGAATTTATAGTTACAACCGACGCGTCAGGATATGCGGTAGGAGGTATCCTAAGTCAGGGAAAACCTGGAGAGGACCGTCCAATCGCCTATACTTCGCGTTTACTTAACCAAGCCGAACAAAACTATTCGACCATAGAACAAGAACTTTTGGCGATTGTCTATAGTGTTAATTACTTTCGACCATACCTCTACGGCAATAAATTTACCTTAATCACAGATCATAAGCCACTGGTCTGGCTAAATTCCGTTAAAGATCCGACCTCTCGACTAATACGCTGGCGACTCAAACTAGCTGAGTATGAATATAGGATTGTTTATAAGGCCGGCAAGTACAATGTCAATGCAGATGCACTCTCCCGAAATCCCGCACAAATCCTTCCATTATCGTCAGATTCCGAGGAATCTATATTCTCCGCGCCAAAAATACAACAACAAGAAACACCGTCTAAAATCTCAGTATCCGAAGTACCTACAACCTCCGAAAAGCACGAAAATATTCTCGATTCCGAAGTACCAGGAACATCTCCCATCGAGGAATTAGGGAACCAGCCCCATTCATCCTCACAAACATCGGAAGAAACCGACTTCTCCAGCACAAGCGAGGAATCAATGTTTTCATCTCCAATAATTCCGGGTACCTCAAGCTTAATGATAGTAAATTCAAGGAATCCATTATCAACATCAGAAAACGCCGTAGCCGTGTTCACAACCATGACCGGCGAACCGGTAGATAAAGGGGCGAAAGAATTAAAAGTAATTCATCGCCTCCCTAATTTTAACGACGCAATTCTTACCAGAGCCAAAGTCTTCGGCGACACACAACGCGCACCCCTTATCTGCTTACCAATCCAAATAAACGCAGCTACTCTTCCAAGAAAAGATGATCTCATCGAGGCCATGCGCTCACTCTTGGATGTAATACGAGAACTGCAGATAAGAGTTCTGAGCATCGCCGCCGGCAATATCGAACCTCTCTCCCGGCAACACATACGCGAACTCCTCGAAAAAATTTTCCAAGATGAAACGCTAAAAATAATCCTGCACTTTGGCAAAATAGACGTCCCCTCAAAAGAGGAAAAAATCAACATCATTGAAGAAAACCACTGCTCATCCGCAGCCGGACACAAAGGAGTCACAAAGACTTGTCTCCGAATTAAACAAAGATTTTATTGGCCAGGGCTCAGAAAAGACGTGCAAGATTTTATAGGAAAATGTCGCACATGTCAATTAAATAAATTAGTTCGGGTCAAACCCAAGCTACCCATGAAGATTACGGATACACCCGAACACGCTTTCGAGAAGATAGCCCTAGATATTATGGGTCCTCTTCCTCAGACTCCGAAAGGAAACATTTACATACTAACCATCCAAGATCTCCTCACAAAATTTTCACTCGCAATCCCATTACCACGAGCCACATCCCTGGACATTGCCGACGCCTTAATAAAACATTTTATATGCAAATTCGGATCTCCACATACTATACTTACAGACCAAGGTACTAATTTTACCTCTAGCCTCGTAAAGGAAATAACAAAGAAATTCCGCATTAGACATTGCCAAACAACTGCTTTTCATCCACAGAGCAATGGATCTCTAGAAAGATCGCATCAGGTTTTAGCAGAATATTTAAAAAACTTCACAGGTCAGAAGCGCGATTGGGACGAATGGACGGACCTCGCCATTTTTTCATACAATACTAGCGTTCACGAAGCGACAAAGTTTACTCCACACGAGTTAGTTTTTGGCGAAAGAGCACGGGTACCCTCCGCATATCCACTAGGTGACGAACAGTCAAACGAAACCTATACACAATATTTAACGAATCTTTTTCACAAGCTCCACGATATTCAGAACATTGCCCGTACGAACCTTAACCTCGCAAAAGTCAGATCGAAAAATTACTACGATAGAAGCGCCTCCGAGAGGAAACTAACGATAGGTCAATTAGTATATTTATTAAAAGAGCCGCAACTCGGCAAACTCGACGCACAGTACACAGGTCCGTATGAAATTATAGAACTAATCGACGATAGAAACGCACGCATTAAAATCGGCAAAAAGGCCAAACTCGTACACATCGACAAATTGAAAATTTGTAAAGATTAATGTAATTCCACTGGTTCTTCCCCCGAAATCATACTTACCACCAACGGATGAAGCGTAGAAGCCAGGAATCTACCTAACCAACGAAGCCATGGAAAGCAAGAAACCCCATTCCCAAATTCTCGAACAAGAAGATCCCAAAGACCCCAAATTCCGAAGAAAAGAACCAGTGACGACGAAAAATGTACATATAGCATAAGATCCAAAAACGACAACGAAAAATAATTTGCATTATTTTTCTTAATATAAGGGGGGGGGTGTTACATCCATCGAGTTTCGCCCCGCATTAAAACGCTACATTCTCATATATAGCAATATAAATATATATATATATATATTTATTCTAACGCATATTATTCCGATACTTGTTTATATACCTCAAACACATATAATAATCTACATCCCATTATTAGGAGTAACGTCCACGTACTAGTATACTCAACGCGTGTCGCCTTACACGAGAAATTCGTATTAATAATTTAACGAATGCATAAACACTACAACCTACCACCATTATATTTATTATATATATAATCTTAATGTACAGCATCCTTAGTATAACTACCATTAGAAAAGCGTTTCATACGTATACTTAATTCATAATTCTTATATTCATATTTCTCATCAGACGAATGTATTACAATATTTTTATTCATATAGGAAAACATATAACTTCAGCGATTATTGTAAGCGTTACGCGTACGACGCTCCCGCGCCACGCGTAACGCGCTCGCCCCACTCCGTTGGCCCCACCACTGGGCCTTACCCCCACTCACCGCGCGCACGCGCCAGCGCCACCGCGAGCGAAGGAGGTCCATGCGCTCCAAACGGAGATCAGATCTAGTCGTGACTCCAAAGCATTCGCACCTATTAGAATCTCCGCTTAACTGCGACAAGTTCCTATTACATTTCGAATTCGTAACTCAATCATATTTAAACCTAGTATTTATATTCAAATCTTATTTTAATCTTAATTCCATTTTAATCATTTTTACATTATATCTACAAAATCATTCTTGTATCTTTACGTGTTAATTATCTTTAATATACTATTAGTTAAGTTAAAATCAGTGCAGTAATTACTCAAGTGACCTTATCAAATCCTTAACAACCTAATACCTCACATCTCATCCTATTAAATTCACTTTATCCCAGCTTTTACCTCCAAGTCTACTCTCGTACACACATTTCTCGTTATAATACAGTGCTGGCTAGCGGGCAGGACCGGCCGACTAGCGCTGTTTATGACAAATCTACACGTACATAACAGTATTTCTCGTTATAATACAGTGCTGGCTAGCGGGCAGGACCGGCCGACTAGCGCTGTTTATGACAAATTTACACATACATAACAGTATTTCTCGTTATAATACAGTGCTGGCTAGCGGGCAGGACCGGCCGACTAGCGCTGTCTATGACAAATCTACACATACATAACAAGTATTTCTCGTTATAATACAGTGCTGGCTAGCGGGCAGGACCGGCCGACTAGCGCTTGTTATAACAAAACAGACACACGCACGTCCCTATTCATATTTCCTATTTCTTCTACCTATCAATCTTACTTCATGCCTAAATCACGTCGCTCTGGACGTAAAAACCAATTACAACGTTTACTACGCCAACCATATTTACCCGCCACCGAAGCTCCTCTCTACTCCTATATCGGAGCACGCTCAATGCCTAACATTTCTCACCAAACTATAAGGAAATCCACGTTAAATCCTCCCCTATTACACCCTTTTACCACCTATAAGTTAATTGCTATCGCCTTCGACAAATCACGAACGCCATCAGTCAAGGAACTTCAGGACGCTGAGACGATTCAACAGGGGACCATTGAGGATTTAAACAACAACAACACGCCACTGACGCCGAGCGATCCTCGATTAAGCCAATCACACGTCCGCCAAAGTATATATTATTCCTGCAACGAGTAAGTACAATTTAACATATTTCCCAACCGATTACCGGAAAAGACCGTGATCGTCCCGAGAGTAATCTCAAAGGTAAGCGGTCACCCTTCTCGTTCGCCCCATTTCCGCGCCTTCGCGAAAAGTTCAAGATTTTTACATTTCTCCGGGATCCGAACGTAACACAAAATTCTTTTCGATGAAATTCTCGATGCCATTCGAATTTTCACGTCAAATTTACACGGAAAATGCGGTCTCTCGTTTCTGAAATAGGGAAATCTGGAAAAAGTGCGAAACTATCGCCTGAATAGCGAAATCTGTCGATTTCAGAGAGAAAACTTACCTTTGCGTCGAAACCATGCCCTTCCAAAATTCTTTTCGATGAAATTCTCGATGCCATTCGAATTTTCACGTCAATTTACACGGAAAATGCGGTCTCTCGTTTCTGAAATAGGGAAATCTGGAAAAAGTGCGAAACTATCGCCTGAATAGCGAAATCTGTCGATTTCAGAGAGAAAACTTACCTTTGCGTCGAAACCATGCCCTTCCAAAATTCTTTTCGATGAAATTCTCGATGCCATTCGAATTTTCACGTCAATTTACACGGAAAATGCGGTCTCTCGTTTCTGAAATAGGGAAATCTGGAAAAAGTGCGAAACTATCGCCTGAATAGCGAAATCTGTCGATTTCAGAGAGAAAACTTACCTTTGCGTCGAAACCATGCCCTTCCAAAATTCTTTTCGATGAAATTCTCGATGCCATTCGAATTTTCACGTCAATTTACACGGAAAATGCGGTCTCTCGTTTCTGAAATAGGGAAATCTGGAAAAAGTGCGAAACTATCGCCTGAATAGCGAAATCTGTCGATTTCAGAGAGAAAACTTACCTTTGCGTCGAAACCATGCCCTTCCAAAATTCTTTTCGATGAAATTCTCGATGCCATTCGAATTTTCACGTCAATTTACACGGAAAATGCGGTCTCTCGTTTCTGAAATAGGGAAATCTGGAAAAAGTGCGAAACTATCGCCTGAATAGCGAAATCTGTCGATTTCAGAGAGAAAACTTACCTTTGCGTCGAAACCATGCCCTTCCAAAATTCTTTTCGATGAAATTCTCGATGCCATTCGAATTTTCACGTCAATTTACACGGAAAATGCGGTCTCTCGTTTCTGAAATAGGGAAATCTGGAAAAAGTGCGAAACTATCGCCTGAATAGCGAAATCTGTCGATTTCAGAGAGAAAACTTACCTTTGCGTCGAAACCATGCCCTTCCAAAATTCTTTTCGATGAAATTCTCGATGCCATTCGAATTTTCACGTCAATTTACACGGAAAATGCGGTCTCTCGTTTCTGAAATAGGGAAATCTGGAAAAAGTGCGAAACTATCGCCTGAATAGCGAAATCTGTCGATTTCAGAGAGAAAACTTACCTTTGCGTCGAAACCATGCCCTTCCAAAATTCTTTTCGATGAAATTCTCGATGCCATTCGAATTTTCACGTCAATTTACACGGAAAATGCGGTCTCTCGTTTCTGAAATAGGGAAATCTGGAAAAGTGCGAAACTATCGCCTGAATAGCGAAATCTGTCGATTTCAGAGAGAAAACTTACCTTTGCGTCGAAACCATGCCCTTCCAAAATTCTTTTCGATGAAATTCTCGATGCCATTCGAATTTTCACGTCAATTTACACGGAAAATGCGGTCTCTCGTTTCTGAAATAGGGAAATCTGGAAAAAGTGCGAAACTATCGCCTGAATAGCGAAATCTGTCGATTTCAGAGAGAAAACTTACCTTTGCGTCGAAACCATGCCCTTCCAAAATTCTTTTCGATGAAATTCTCGATGCCATTCGAATTTTCACGTCAATTTACACGGAAAATGCGGTCTCTCGTTTCTGAAATAGGGAAATCTGGAAAAAGTGCGAAACTATCGCCTGAATAGCGAAATCTGTCGATTTCAGAGAGAAAACTTACCTTTGCGTCGAAACCATGCCCTTCCAAAATTCTTTTCGATGAAATTCTCGATGCCATTCGAATTTTCACGTCAATTTACACGGAAAATGCGGTCTCTCGTTTCTGAAATAGGGAAATCTGGAAAAAGTGCGAAACTATCGCCTGAATAGCGAAATCTGTCGATTTCAGAGAGAAAACTTACCTTTGCGTCGAAACCATGCCCTTCCAAAATTCTTTTCGATGAAATTCTCGATGCCATTCGAATTTTCACGTCAATTTACACGGAAAATGCGGTCTCTCGTTTCTGAAATAGGGAAATCTGGAAAAAGTGCGAAACTATCGCCTGAATAGCGAAATCTGTCGATTTCAGAGAGAAAACTTACCTTTGCGTCGAAACCATGCCCTTCCAAAATTCTTTTCGATGAAATTCTCGATGCCATTCGAATTTTCACGTCAATTTACACGGAAAATGCGGTCTCTCGTTTCTGAAATAGGGAAATCTGGAAAAAGTGCGAAACTATCGCCTGAATAGCGAAATCTGTCGATTTCAGAGAGAAAACTTACCTTTGCGTCGAAACCATGCCCTTCCAAAATTCTTTTCGATGAAATTCTCGATGCCATTCGAATTTTCACGTCAATTTACACGGAAAATGCGGTCTCTCGTTTCTGAAATAGGGAAATCTGGAAAAAGTGCGAAACTATCGCCTGAATAGCGAAATCTGTCGATTTCAGAGAGAAAACTTACCTTTGCGTCGAAACCATGCCCTTCCAAAATTCTTTTCGATGAAATTCTCGATGCCATTCGAATTTTCACGTCAATTTACACGGAAAATGCGGTCTCTCGTTTCTGAAATAGGGAAATCTGGAAAAAGTGCGAAACTATCGCCTGAATAGCGAAATCTGTCGATTTCAGAGAGAAAACTTACCTTTGCGTCGAAACCATGCCCTTCCAAAATTCTTTTCGATGAAATTCTCGATGCCATTCGAATTTTCACGTCAATTTACACGGAAAATGCGGTCTCTCGTTTCTGAAATAGGGAAATCTGGAAAAAGTGCGAAACTATCGCCTGAATAGCGAAATCTGTCGATTTCAGAGAGAAAACTTACCTTTGCGTCGAAACCATGCCCTTCCAAAATTCTTTTCGATGAAATTCTCGATGCCATTCGAATTTTCACGTCAATTTACACGGAAAATGCGGTCTCTCGTTTCTGAAATAGGGAAATCTGGAAAAAGTGCGAAACTATCGCCTGAATAGCGAAATCTGTCGATTTCAGAGAGAAAACTTACCTTTGCGTCGAAACCATGCCCTTCCAAAATTCTTTTCGATGAAATTCTCGATGCCATTCGAATTTTCACGTCAATTTACACGGAAAATGCGGTCTCTCGTTTCTGAAATAGGGAAATCTGGAAAAAGTGCGAAACTATCGCCTGAATAGCGAAATCTGTCGATTTCAGAGAGAAAACTTACCTTTGCGTCGAAACCATGCCCTTCCAAAATTCTTTTCGATGAAATTCTCGATGCCATTCGAATTTTCACGTCAATTTACACGGAAAATGCGGTCTCTCGTTTCTGAAATAGGGAAATCTGGAAAAAGTGCGAAACTATCGCCTGAATAGCGAAATCTGTCGATTTCAGAGAGAAAACTTACCTTTGCGTCGAAACCATGCCCTTCCAAAATTCTTTTCGATGAAATTCTCGATGCCATTCGAATTTTCACGTCAATTTACACGGAAAATGCGGTCTCTCGTTTCTGAAATAGGGAAATCTGGAAAAAGTGCGAAACTATCGCCTGAATAGCGAAATCTGTCGATTTCAGAGAGAAAACTTACCTTTGCGTCGAAACCATGCCCTTCCAAAATTCTTTTCGATGAAATTCTCGATGCCATTCGAATTTTCACGTCAATTTACACGGAAAATGCGGTCTCTCGTTTCTGAAATAGGGAAATCTGGAAAAAGTGCGAAACTATCGCCTGAATAGCGAAATCTGTCGATTTCAGAGAGAAAACTTACCTTTGCGTCGAAACCATGCCCTTCCAAAATTCTTTTCGATGAAATTCTCGATGCCATTCGAATTTTCACGTCAATTTACACGGAAAATGCGGTCTCTCGTTTCTGAAATAGGGAAATCTGGAAAAAGTGCGAAACTATCGCCTGAATAGCGAAATCTGTCGATTTCAGAGAGAAAACTTACCTTTGCGTCGAAACCATGCCCTTCCAAAATTCTTTTCGATGAAATTCTCGATGCCATTCGAATTTTCACGTCAATTTACACGGAAAATGCGGTCTCTCGTTTCTGAAATAGGGAAATCTGGAAAAAGTGCGAAACTATCGCCTGAATAGCGAAATCTGTCGATTTCAGAGAGAAAACTTACCTTTGCGTCGAAACCATGCCCTTCCAAAATTCTTTTCGATGAAATTCTCGATGCCATTCGAATTTTCACGTAAATTTACACGGAAAATGCGGTCTCTCGTTTCTGAAATAGGGAAATCTGGAAAAAGTGCGAAACTATCGCCTGAATAGCGAAATCTGTCGATTTCAGAGAGAAAACTTACCTTTGCGTCGAAACCATGCCCTTCCAAAATTCTTTTCGATGAAATTCTCGATGCCATTCGAATTTTCACGTCAATTTACACGGAAAATGCGGTCTCTCGTTTCTGAAATAGGGAAATCTGGAAAAAGTGCGAAACTATCGCCTGAATAGCGAAATCTGTCGATTTCAGAGAGAAAACTTACCTTTGCGTCGAAACCATGCCCTTCCAAAATTCTTTTCGATGAAATTCTCGATGCCATTCGAATTTTCACGTCAATTTACACGGAAAATGCGGTCTCTCGTTTCTGAAATAGGGAAATCTGGAAAAAGTGCGAAACTATCGCCTGAATAGCGAAATCTGTCGATTTCAGAGAGAAAACTTACCTTTGCGTCGAAACCATGCCCTTCCAAAATTCTTTTCGATGAAATTCTCGATGCCATTCGAATTTTCACGTCAATTTACACGGAAAATGCGGTCTCTCGTTTCTGAAATAGGGAAATCTGGAAAAAGTGCGAAACTATCGCCTGAATAGCGAAATCTGTCGATTTCAGAGAGAAAACTTACCTTTGCGTCGAAACCATGCCCTTCCAAAATTCTTTTCGATGAAATTCTCGATGCCATTCGAATTTTCACGTCAATTTACACGGAAAATGCGGTCTCTCGTTTCTGAAATAGGGAAATCTGGAAAAAGTGCGAAACTATCGCCTGAATAGCGAAATCTGTCGATTTCAGAGAGAAAACTTACCTTTGCGTCGAAACCATGCCCTTCCAAAATTCTTTTCGATGAAATTCTCGATGCCATTCGAATTTTCACGTCAATTTACACGGAAAATGCGGTCTCTCGTTTCTGAAATAGGGAAATCTGGAAAAAGTGCGAAACTATCGCCTGAATAGCGAAATCTGTCGATTTCAGAGAGAAAACTTACCTTTGCGTCGAAACCATGCCCTTCCAAAATTCTTTTCGATGAAATTCTCGATGCCATTCGAATTTTCACGTCAATTTACACGGAAAATGCGGTCTCTCGTTTCTGAAATAGGGAAATCTGGAAAAAGTGCGAAACTATCGCCTGAATAGCGAAATCTGTCGATTTCAGAGAGAAAACTTACCTTTGCGTCGAAACCATGCCCTTCCAAAATTCTTTTCGATGAAATTCTCGATGCCATTCGAATTTTCACGTCAATTTACACGGAAAATGCGGTCTCTCGTTTCTGAAATAGGGAAATCTGGAAAAAGTGCGAAACTATCGCCTGAATAGCGAAATCTGTCGATTTCAGAGAGAAAACTTACCTTTGCGTCGAAACCATGCCCTTCCAAAATTCTTTTCGATGAAATTCTCGATGCCATTCGAATTTTCACGTCAATTTACACGGAAAATGCGGTCTCTCGTTTCTGAAATAGGGAAATCTGGAAAAAGTGCGAAACTATCGCCTGAATAGCGAAATCTGTCGATTTCAGAGAGAAAACTTACCTTTGCGTCGAAACCATGCCCTTCCAAAATTCTTTTCGATGAAATTCTCGATGCCATTCGAATTTTCACGTCAATTTACACGGAAAATGCGGTCTCTCGTTTCTGAAATAGGGAAATCTGGAAAAAGTGCGAAACTATCGCCTGAATAGCGAAATCTGTCGATTTCAGAGAGAAAACTTACCTTTGCGTCGAAACCATGCCCTTCCAAAATTCTTTTCGATGAAATTCTCGATGCCATTCGAATTTTCACGTCAATTTACACGGAAAATGCGGTCTCTCGTTTCTGAAATAGGGAAATCTGGAAAAAGTGCGAAACTATCGCCTGAATAGCGAAATCTGTCGATTTCAGAGAGAAAACTTACCTTTGCGTCGAAACCATGCCCTTCCAAAATTCTTTTCGATGAAATTCTCGATGCCATTCGAATTTTCACGTCAATTTACACGGAAAATGCGGTCTCTCGTTTCTGAAATAGGGAAATCTGGAAAAAGTGCGAAACTATCGCCTGAATAGCGAAATCTGTCGATTTCAGAGAGAAAACTTACCTTTGCGTCGAAACCATGCCCTTCCAAAATTCTTTTCGATGAAATTCTCGATGCCATTCGAATTTTCACGTCAATTTACACGGAAAATGCGGTCTCTCGTTTCTGAAATAGGGAAATCTGGAAAAAGTGCGAAACTATCGCCTGAATAGCGAAATCTGTCGATTTCAGAGAGAAAACTTACCTTTGCGTCGAAACCATGCCCTTCCAAAATTCTTTTCGATGAAATTCTCGATGCCATTCGAATTTTCACGTCAATTTACACGGAAAATGCGGTCTCTCGTTTCTGAAATAGGGAAATCTGGAAAAAGTGCGAAACTATCGCCTGAATAGCGAAATCTGTCGATTTCAGAGAGAAAACTTACCTTTGCGTCGAAACCATGCCCTTCCAAAATTCTTTTCGATGAAATTCTCGATGCCATTCGAATTTTCACGTCAATTTACACGGAAAATGCGGTCTCTCGTTTCTGAAATAGGGAAATCTGGAAAAAGTGCGAAACTATCGCCTGAATAGCGAAATCTGTCGATTTCAGAGAGAAAACTTACCTTTGCGTCGAAACCATGCCCTTCCAAAATTCTTTTCGATGAAATTCTCGATGCCATTCGAATTTTCACGTCAATTTACACGGAAAATGCGGTCTCTCGTTTCTGAAATAGGGAAATCTGGAAAAAGTGCGAAACTATCGCCTGAATAGCGAAATCTGTCGATTTCAGAGAGAAAACTTACCTTTGCGTCGAAACCATGCCCTTCCAAAATTCTTTTCGATGAAATTCTCGATGCCATTCGAATTTTCACGTCAATTTACACGGAAAATGCGGTCTCTCGTTTCTGAAATAGGGAAATCTGGAAAAAGTGCGAAACTATCGCCTGAATAGCGAAATCTGTCGATTTCAGAGAGAAAACTTACCTTTGCGTCGAAACCATGCCCTTCCAAAATTCTTTTCGATGAAATTCTCGATGCCATTCGAATTTTCACGTCAATTTACACGGAAAATGCGGTCTCTCGTTTCTGAAATAGGGAAATCTGGAAAAAGTGCGAAACTATCGCCTGAATAGCGAAATCTGTCGATTTCAGAGAGAAAACTTACCTTTGCGTCGAAACCATGCCCTTCCAAATGTTACATCCATCGAGTTTCGCCCCGCATTAAAACGCTACATTCTCATATATAGCAATATAAATATATGTATATATATATTTATTCTAACGCATATTATTCCGATACTTGTTTATATACCTCAAACACATATAATAATCTACATCCCATTATTAGGAGTAACGTCCACGTACTAGTATACTCAACGCGTGTCGCCTTACACGAGAAATTCGTATTAATAATTTAACGAATGCATAAACACTACAACCTACCACCATTATATTTATTATATATATAATCTTAATGTACAGCATCCTTAGTATAACTACCATTAGAAAAGCGTTTCATACGTATACTTAATTCATAATTCTTATATTCATATTTCTCATCAGACGAATGTATTACAATATTTTTATTCATATAGGAAAACATATAACTTCAGCGATTATTGTAAGCGTTACGCGTACGACGCTCCCGCGCCACGCGTAACGCGCTCGCCCCACTCCGTTGGCCCCACCACTGGGCCTTACCCCCACTCACCGCGCGCACGCGCCAGCGCCACCGCGAGCGAAGGAGGTCCATGCGCTCCAAACGGAGATCAGATCTAGTCGTGACTCCAAAGCATTCGCACCTATTAGAATCTCCGCTTAACTGCGACAAGTTCCTATTACATTTCGAATTCGTAACTCAATCATATTTAAACCTAGTATTTATATTCAAATCTTATTTTAATCTTAATTCCATTTTAATCATTTTTACATTATATCTACAAAATCATTCTTGTATCTTTACGTGTTAATTATCTTTAATATACTATTAGTTAAGTTAAAATCAGTGCAGTAATTACTCAAGTGACCTTATCAAATCCTTAACAACCTAATACCTCACATCTCATCCTATTAAATTCACTTTATCCCAGCTTTTACCTCCAAGTCTACTCTCGTACACACATTTCTCGTTATAATACAGTGCTGGCTAGCGGGCAGGACCGGCCGACTAGCGCTGTTTATGACAAATCTACACATACATAACAGTATTTCTCGTTATAATACAGTGCTGGCTAGCGGGCAGGACCGGCCGACTAGCGCTGTTTATGACAAATTTACACATACATAACAGTATTTCTCGTTATAATACAGTGCTGGCTAGCGGGCAGGACCGGCCGACTAGCGCTGTCTATGACAAATCTACACATACATAACAAGTATTTCTCGTTATAATACAGTGCTGGCTAGCGGGCAGGACCGGCCGACTAGCGCTTGTTATAACAAAACAGACACACGCACGTCCCTATTCATATTTCCTATTTCTTCTACCTATCAATCTTACTTCATGCCTAAATCACGTCGCTCTGGACGTAAAAACCAATTACAACGTTTACTACGCCAACCATATTTACCCGCCACCGAAGCTCCTCTCTACTCCTATATCGGAGCACGCTCAATGCCTAACATTTCTCACCAAACTATAAGGAAATCCACGTTAAATCCTCCCCTATTACACCCTTTTACCACCTATAAGTTAATTGCTATCGCCTTCGACAAATCACGAACGCCATCAGTCAAGGAACTTCAGGACGCTGAGACGATTCAACAGGGGACCATTGAGGATTTAAACAACAACAACACGCCACTGACGCCGAGCGATCCTCGATTAAGCCAATCACACGTCCGCCAAAGTATATATTATTCCTGCAACGAGTAAGTACAATTTAACATATTTCCCAACCGATTACCGGAAAAGACCGTGATCGTCCCGAGAGTAATCTCAAAGGTAAGCGGTCACCCTTCTCGTTCGCCCCATTTCCGCGCCTTCGCGAAAAGTTCAAGATTTTTACATTTCTCCGGGATCCGAACGTAACAGGGCCACTTTTCTGGTGACAGCGGTGGGATACGCTTCCGGAAATCGGTTACAAGAACGTATTCTTTTCCATTAATAATCGCGTACATTAATATATTCACCATTTCACCCATTCTACGCCCTCCGAAACTAAAAATGGAAACGCGCGGACGTAACACCGCGATCGACGACGCGCATACGCGAGCAGAATTCGACGAGCTTCGTAAAAAATTAGTCGAGAAGGAAGAGCGTTTGAAAGTTCAACACGAACACTTATCTCAACAAAGTGAAGAGTTTGCGCGTAAACAACAAAGAGCAGAACGCGACTTTCAGCAAAAGAATAGTTATATTCGGCAATTAGAGGAGCGGGCCGCCACCGCAGAACGCGAAGCGAATGATTTTAAAACCGCTCTCGAAAATACGCGAACGGAATCGAAACAAACAACTTCCGAACTCGCCGCGCAAATAGAATCTCTTCGAAACGAAATTCGCAACCCTAGTCGCGCTAACTCCCCATTATTGATACCGCCAACGCAAATCCACAATACCCCCTCATATCATAACCAGGACCGCGATCCGATACCACTTCGAGATATCGTAGATACAATCCCAACCTTCGACGGAACGAATATACCGTATAATAAATTCGCAAGAGCATGCAAGAGAGCACGCGACTTAACAGTACCCCATCAAGAACACGCGTTAACCAGATTTATAATCAGTAAACTCCACGGACGAGCATACGCCGCTATCGAAGACGAGGAGCAATCCAGCTTGACTCGCTTACTCTCTACCCTCTCCGTAGAATTCGGATCCGGAAAATCCGTCGATCAATTACGGGGAGATCTTAGCAACGTTAGCCTAAAGTTCAAAGAACATATAATAGATTTCGTTGGTAGAATTAAGGATATTCGATCCGCCATCCTTGATGCTGAGCTCGCAGCGCGTGGGCAATTATCAAGCGAGATAATTCAAGAACTCGACGAAATGGCTCTCCGAGCACTCCGCCGCGGATTGCCTCACGAGTATAGAATGGAATTAAAAATATCACAGTGTCATTCGTTAGCGGAAACCTTCGCCAAAGTTCGCGAAATATACCGTGAGTTAGAACTCGACCGCGAACAAGCCCGGAAAAACCGAGAACATATTAAAACAGAGTATTCTCAGAATTCTACGCGAAGCGGTTACTCGCGCGAACAATACCGCGTCAGTAACGCACCGATGCACCGTGACCAGCCGACCGTACGGTCACCCGTAAGCGGAACTAATCCTCCACCAGTTCCATCCGCATTCGACCGTGACGTAAAAATTTGCAAATACTGTAAAAAGTCAGGTCACTTAATCCAGGAGTGTAGAAAAAGGGAGTACAATAACACTCAGAGAATTCCGGGAAACGACCGGCGCCCCCTTCTACCGTCGGGCACCATGCAGGGGGCAGCCACACATTCGATGCGCCCAATAACTATAGAGGAGGAACAGGACCCTCCACGAGAATCCTCAACTTCAGAATAAAATCCCTCAGAGATATTCCAGAAATATCCCTCGAGATTCCGGAGATCCAGTCTTCGTCAAATTTCATGATCGATACGGGCGCTCAGCTCAATCTGTTAAAACAAAATCATATCAAATCCCACGTTCCGATTAAGACGGAAAATCTCTTAACTCTCAAAGGCATCACCGATGGTCACGTACGCACCTTAGGGACGTGTACCTTGAGCATTGGTGGTGTTCCTATCCTCTTTCATGTCATTGCCGATCAATTTCCTATTTCTCAAGCCGGTATCCTAGGACAACCATTTTTCGAGGGCAACGCCATGATAGATTTTCTTAATCAAAAACTGAATTGGAGAGGAAAAACCTTCCCATTCATCCAATCCGAAGTCACAGTTCCTAAGAGAACAAAGAAAATTATCTCGATTCAAATCCTCAATGATCTTAAAGAAGGTTATATCCCGCGTCTCGATGTTGCTCAAGGGCTTCTCCTAGGAGAAGCGATAGTGAAAAATGTCGGAGGCCGCGGACATTTAATCGCGTTTAACACTACAGAACGCGACATCAAAATCCAAGTTCCAAGAATCGAAATCCAAGAATTTCACTCCGAAAATAATAGCGCTGCAATTTTTGCAATAAAACCTTCCGAGTCAACCGACCGCGACGAGCGCGCGCAACAGGTCAAATCTTTGCTACGCCTAGAACACCTCAATACCGAGGAGCAAAGCCACGTAGATAATCTAATTTCACAAAGTTCCGACATCTTTCATCTCCCCGAAGAACCCTTAGGGCACACAACGGCTATTTCACACAAGATAATTACGAGCGACAAACTACCAGTAAATACAAAACAATACCGTTACCCTCCAATCCACAAAGAGGAAATACGCAGGCAAGTTTGCGACCTTTTACAAAATGATATAATAGAACACTCAGTTTCTCCGTATAGTTCACCCCTTTGGATCGTACCCAAAAAGGCCGATTCAAAAGGCAATAAAAGATGGCGAATGGTCATCGATTATAGAAAGCTAAATGATAAAACTTCCGCAGACGCATACCCACTCCCTAACATTTCTGAAATCCTTGATCAACTCGGTGGTTCTAAGTATTTTTCGATATTCGACCTCGCGTCCGGTTTCCACCAGATACCGATGGATAAGGACGACGCGGAAAAAACAGCGTTTTCCACTCCGAATGGACATTATCAGTTCAGACGTATGCCTTTCGGTTTGCGAAACGGTCCCGCGACTTTTCAGAGGTTAATGGACAATGTTCTAACCGGCCTTCAGGGCCACGAAATCTTTGTGTATCTGGATGATATCGTTATTTATTCTAGCTCCCTTCAGGAGCATGCAACAAAATTCAATAAGCTTGCTAAAAGATTACGCTCAGCAAATCTAAAACTCCAACCCGACAAGTGTGAGTTCCTACGAAGGGAAGTCGCATACCTGGGTCACGTATTAAGCGAGGACGGATTAAAACCCGATCCTCATAAAATATCCGCTGTAAAGAATTTCCCGCAACCGCGAGACCCAAAAACAATTAAACAATTCCTAGGACTCGCCGGATATTATCGTAAATTTATAGCAAACTTTTCAAAAATAGCAAAACCTTTGACAAACCTACTGAAAAAGAACACCAAATTTGTATGGACCAAGGAACAGAATCATTCATTTAATTCGCTGCGTGAAGCCCTATGTAAAGAACCCGTTCTCAACTTTCCAGACTTTTCTAAAGAATTTATAGTTACAACCGACGCGTCAGGATATGCGGTAGGAGGTATCCTAAGTCAGGGAAAACCTGGAGAGGACCGTCCAATCGCCTATACTTCGCGTTTACTTAACCAAGCCGAACAAAACTATTCGACCATAGAACAAGAACTTTTGGCGATTGTCTATAGTGTTAATTACTTTCGACCATACCTCTACGGCAATAAATTTACCTTAATCACAGATCATAAGCCACTGGTCTGGCTAAATTCCGTTAAAGATCCGACCTCTCGACTAATACGCTGGCGACTCAAACTAGCTGAGTATGAATATAGGATTGTTTATAAGGCCGGCAAGTACAATGTCAATGCAGATGCACTCTCCCGAAATCCCGCACAAATCCTTCCATTATCGTCAGATTCCGAGGAATCTATATTCTCCGCGCCAAAAATACAACAACAAGAAACACCGTCTAAAATCTCAGTATCCGAAGTACCTACAACCTCCGAAAAGCACGAAAATATTCTCGATTCCGAAGTACCAGGAACATCTCCCATCGAGGAATTAGGGAACCAGCCCCATTCATCCTCACAATCATCGGAAGAAACCGACTTCTCCAGCACAAGCGAGGAATCAATGTTTTCATCTCCAATAATTCCGGGTACCTCAAGCTTAATGATAGTAAATTCAAGGAATCCATTATCAACATCAGAAAACGCCGTAGCCGTGTTCACAACCATGACCGGCGAACCGGTAGATAAAGGGGCGAAAGAATTAAAAGTAATTCATCGCCTCCCTAATTTTAACGACGCAATTCTTACCAGAGCCAAAGTCTTCGGCGACACACAACGCGCACCCCTTATCTGCTTACCAATCCAAATAAACGCAGCTACTCTTCCAAGAAAAGATGATCTCATCGAGGCCATGCGCTCACTCTTGGATGTAATACGAGAACTGCAGATAAGAGTTCTGAGCATCGCCGCCGGCAATATCGAACCTCTCTCCCGGCAACACATACGCGAACTCCTCGAAAAAATTTTCCAAGATGAAACGCTAAAAATAATCCTGCACTTTGGCAAAATAGACGTCCCCTCAAAAGAGGAAAAAATCAACATCATTGAAGAAAACCACTGCTCATCCGCAGCCGGACACAAAGGAGTCACAAAGACTTGTCTCCGAATTAAACAAAGATTTTATTGGCCAGGGCTCAGAAAAGACGTGCAAGATTTTATAGGAAAATGTCGCACATGTCAATTAAATAAATTAGTTCGGGTCAAACCCAAGCTACCCATGAAGATTACGGATACACCCGAACACGCTTTCGAGAAGATAGCCCTAGATATTATGGGTCCTCTTCCTCAGACTCCGAAAGGAAACATTTACATACTAACCATCCAAGATCTCCTCACAAAATTTTCACTCGCAATCCCATTACCACGAGCCACATCCCTGGACATTGCCGACGCCTTAATAAAACATTTTATATGCAAATTCGGATCTCCACATACTATACTTACAGACCAAGGTACTAATTTTACCTCTAGCCTCGTAAAGGAAATAACAAAGAAATTCCGCATTAGACATTGCCAAACAACTGCTTTTCATCCACAGAGCAATGGATCTCTAGAAAGATCGCATCAGGTTTTAGCAGAATATTTAAAAAACTTCACAGGTCAGAAGCGCGATTGGGACGAATGGACGGACCTCGCCATTTTTTCATACAATACTAGCGTTCACGAAGCGACAAAGTTTACTCCACACGAGTTAGTTTTTGGCGAAAGAGCACGGGTACCCTCCGCATATCCACTAGGTGACGAACAGTCAAACGAAACCTATACACAATATTTAACGAATCTTTTTCACAAGCTCCACGATATTCAGAACATTGCCCGTACGAACCTTAACCTCGCAAAAGTCAGATCGAAAAATTACTACGATAGAAGCGCCTCCGAGAGGAAACTAACGATAGGTCAATTAGTATATTTATTAAAAGAGCCGCAACTCGGCAAACTCGACGCACAGTACACAGGTCCGTATGAAATTATAGAACTAATCGACGATAGAAACGCACGCATTAAAATCGGCAAAAAGGCCAAACTCGTACACATCGACAAATTGAAAATTTGTAAAGATTAATGTAATTCCACTGGTTCTTCCCCCGAAATCATACTTACCACCAACGGATGAAGCGTAGAAGCCAGGAATCTACCTAACCAACGAAGCCATGGAAAGCAAGAAACCCCATTCCCAAATTCTCGAACAAGAAGATCCCAAAGACCCCAAATTCCGAAGAAAAGAACCAGTGACGACGAAAAATGTACATATAGCATAAGATCCAAAAACGACAACGAAAAATAATTTGCATTATTTTTCTTAATATAAGGGGGGGGGTGTTACATCCATCGAGTTTCGCCCCGCATTAAAACGCTACATTCTCATATATAGCAATATAAATATATGTATATATATATTTATTCTAACGCATATTATTCCGATACTTGTTTATATACCTCAAACACATATAATAATCTACATCCCATTATTAGGAGTAACGTCCACGTACTAGTATACTCAACGCGTGTCGCCTTACACGAGAAATTCGTATTAATAATTTAACGAATGCATAAACACTACAACCTACCACCATTATATTTATTATATATATAATCTTAATGTACAGCATCCTTAGTATAACTACCATTAGAAAAGCGTTTCATACGTATACTTAATTCATAATTCTTATATTCATATTTCTCATCAGACGAATGTATTACAATATTTTTATTCATATAGGAAAACATATAACTTCAGCGATTATTGTAAGCGTTACGCGTACGACGCTCCCGCGCCACGCGTAACGCGCTCGCCCCACTCCGTTGGCCCCACCACTGGGCCTTACCCCCACTCACCGCGCGCACGCGCCAGCGCCACCGCGAGCGAAGGAGGTCCATGCGCTCCAAACGGAGATCAGATCTAGTCGTGACTCCAAAGCATTCGCACCTATTAGAATCTCCGCTTAACTGCGACAAGTTCCTATTACATTTCGAATTCGTAACTCAATCATATTTAAACCTAGTATTTATATTCAAATCTTATTTTAATCTTAATTCCATTTTAATCATTTTTACATTATATCTACAAAATCATTCTTGTATCTTTACGTGTTAATTATCTTTAATATACTATTAGTTAAGTTAAAATCAGTGCAGTAATTACTCAAGTGACCTTATCAAATCCTTAACAACCTAATACCTCACATCTCATCCTATTAAATTCACTTTATCCCAGCTTTTACCTCCAAGTCTACTCTCGTACACACATTTCTCGTTATAATACAGTGCTGGCTAGCGGGCAGGACCGGCCGACTAGCGCTGTTTATGACAAATCTACACGTACATAACAGTATTTCTCGTTATAATACAGTGCTGGCTAGCGGGCAGGACCGGCCGACTAGCGCTGTTTATGACAAATTTACACATACATAACAGTATTTCTCGTTATAATACAGTGCTGGCTAGCGGGCAGGACCGGCCGACTAGCGCTGTCTATGACAAATCTACACATACATAACAAGTATTTCTCGTTATAATACAGTGCTGGCTAGCGGGCAGGACCGGCCGACTAGCGCTTGTTATAACAAAACAGACACACGCACGTCCCTATTCATATTTCCTATTTCTTCTACCTATCAATCTTACTTCATGCCTAAATCACGTCGCTCTGGACGTAAAAACCAATTACAACGTTTACTACGCCAACCATATTTACCCGCCACCGAAGCTCCTCTCTACTCCTATATCGGAGCACGCTCAATGCCTAACATTTCTCACCAAACTATAAGGAAATCCACGTTAAATCCTCCCCTATTACACCCTTTTACCACCTATAAGTTAATTGCTATCGCCTTCGACAAATCACGAACGCCATCAGTCAAGGAACTTCAGGACGCTGAGACGATTCAACAGGGGACCATTGAGGATTTAAACAACAACAACACGCCACTGACGCCGAGCGATCCTCGATTAAGCCAATCACACGTCCGCCAAAGTATATATTATTCCTGCAACGAGTAAGTACAATTTAACATATTTCCCAACCGATTACCGGAAAAGACCGTGATCGTCCCGAGAGTAATCTCAAAGGTAAGCGGTCACCCTTCTCGTTCGCCCCATTTCCGCGCCTTCGCGAAAAGTTCAAGATTTTTACATTTCTCCGGGATCCGAACGTAACACAAAATTCTTTTCGATGAAATTCTCGATGCCATTCGAATTTTCACGTCAATTTACACGGAAAATGCGGTCTCTCGTTTCTGAAATAGGGAAATCTGGAAAAAGTGCGAAACTATCGCCTGAATAGCGAAATCTGTCGATTTCAGAGAGAAAACTTACCTTTGCGTCGAAACCATGCCCTTCCAAAATTCTTTTCGATGAAATTCTCGATGCCATTCGAATTTTCACGTCAATTTACACGGAAAATGCGGTCTCTCGTTTCTGAAATAGGGAAATCTGGAAAAAGTGCGAAACTATCGCCTGAATAGCGAAATCTGTCGATTTCAGAGAGAAAACTTACCTTTGCGTCGAAACCATGCCCTTCCAAAATTCTTTTCGATGAAATTCTCGATGCCATTCGAATTTTCACGTCAATTTACACGGAAAATGCGGTCTCTCGTTTCTGAAATAGGGAAATCTGGAAAAAGTGCGAAACTATCGCCTGAATAGCGAAATCTGTCGATTTCAGAGAGAAAACTTACCTTTGCGTCGAAACCATGCCCTTCCAAAATTCTTTTCGATGAAATTCTCGATGCCATTCGAATTTTCACGTCAATTTACACGGAAAATGCGGTCTCTCGTTTCTGAAATAGGGAAATCTGGAAAAAGTGCGAAACTATCGCCTGAATAGCGAAATCTGTCGATTTCAGAGAGAAAACTTACCTTTGCGTCGAAACCATGCCCTTCCAAAATTCTTTTCGATGAAATTCTCGATGCCATTCGAATTTTCACGTCAATTTACACGGAAAATGCGGTCTCTCGTTTCTGAAATAGGGAAATCTGGAAAAAGTGCGAAACTATCGCCTGAATAGCGAAATCTGTCGATTTCAGAGAGAAAACTTACCTTTGCGTCGAAACCATGCCCTTCCAAAATTCTTTTCGATGAAATTCTCGATGCCATTCGAATTTTCACGTCAATTTACACGGAAAATGCGGTCTCTCGTTTCTGAAATAGGGAAATCTGGAAAAAGTGCGAAACTATCGCCTGAATAGCGAAATCTGTCGATTTCAGAGAGAAAACTTACCTTTGCGTCGAAACCATGCCCTTCCAAAATTCTTTTCGATGAAATTCTCGATGCCATTCGAATTTTCACGTCAATTTACACGGAAAATGCGGTCTCTCGTTTCTGAAATAGGGAAATCTGGAAAAAGTGCGAAACTATCGCCTGAATAGCGAAATCTGTCGATTTCAGAGAGAAAACTTACCTTTGCGTCGAAACCATGCCCTTCCAAAATTCTTTTCGATGAAATTCTCGATGCCATTCGAATTTTCACGTCAATTTACACGGAAAATGCGGTCTCTCGTTTCTGAAATAGGGAAATCTGGAAAAAGTGCGAAACTATCGCCTGAATAGCGAAATCTGTCGATTTCAGAGAGAAAACTTACCTTTGCGTCGAAACCATGCCCTTCCAAAATTCTTTTCGATGAAATTCTCGATGCCATTCGAATTTTCACGTCAATTTACACGGAAAATGCGGTCTCTCGTTTCTGAAATAGGGAAATCTGGAAAAAGTGCGAAACTATCGCCTGAATAGCGAAATCTGTCGATTTCAGAGAGAAAACTTACCTTTGCGTCGAAACCATGCCCTTCCAAAATTCTTTTCGATGAAATTCTCGATGCCATTCGAATTTTCACGTCAATTTACACGGAAAATGCGGTCTCTCGTTTCTGAAATAGGGAAATCTGGAAAAAGTGCGAAACTATCGCCTGAATAGCGAAATCTGTCGATTTCAGAGAGAAAACTTACCTTTGCGTCGAAACCATGCCCTTCCAAAATTCTTTTCGATGAAATTCTCGATGCCATTCGAATTTTCACGTCAATTTACACGGAAAATGCGGTCTCTCGTTTCTGAAATAGGGAAATCTGGAAAAAGTGCGAAACTATCGCCTGAATAGCGAAATCTGTCGATTTCAGAGAGAAAACTTACCTTTGCGTCGAAACCATGCCCTTCCAAAATTCTTTTCGATGAAATTCTCGATGCCATTCGAATTTTCACGTCAATTTACACGGAAAATGCGGTCTCTCGTTTCTGAAATAGGGAAATCTGGAAAAAGTGCGAAACTATCGCCTGAATAGCGAAATCTGTCGATTTCAGAGAGAAAACTTACCTTTGCGTCGAAACCATGCCCTTCCAAAATTCTTTTCGATGAAATTCTCGATGCCATTCGAATTATTTTCACGTCAATTTACACGGAAAATGCGGTCTCTCGTTTCTGAAATAGGGAAATCTGGAAAAAGTGCGAAACTATCGCCTGAAATGCGAAATCTGTCGATTTCAGAGAGAAAACTTACCTTTGCGTCGAAACCATGCCCTTCCAAAATTCTTTTCGATGAAATTCTCGATGCCATTCGAATTTTCACGTCAATTTACACGGAAAATGCGGTCTCTCGTTTCTGAAATAGGGAAATCTGGAAAAAGTGCGAAACTATCGCCTGAAATGCGAAATCTGTCGATTTCAGAGAGAAAACTTACCTTTGCGTCGAAACCATGCCCTTCCAAAATTCTTTTCGATGAAATTCTCGATGCCATTCGAATTTTCACGTCAATTTACACGGAAAATGCGGTCTCTCGTTTCTGAAATAGGGAAATCTGGAAAAAGTGCGAAACTATCGCCTGAAATGCGAAATCTGTCGATTTCAGAGAGAAAACTTACCTTTGCGTCGAAACCATGCCCTTCCAAAATTCTTTTCGATGAAATTCTCGATGCCATTCGAATTTTCACGTCAATTTACACGGAAAATGCGGTCTCTCGTTTCTGAAATAGGGAAATCTGGAAAAAGTGCGAAACTATCGCCTGAAATGCGAAATCTGTCGATTTCAGAGAGAAAACTTACCTTTGCGTCGAAACCATGCCCTTCCAAAATTCTTTTCGATGAAATTCTCGATGCCATTCGAATTTTCACGTCAATTTACACGGAAAATGCGGTCTCTCGTTTCTGAAATAGGGAAATCTGGAAAAAGTGCGAAACTATCGCCTGAAATGCGAAATCTGTCGATTTCAGAGAGAAAACTTACCTTTGCGTCGAAACCATGCCCTTCCAAAATTCTTTTCGATGAAATTCTCGATGCCATTCGAATTTTCACGTCAATTTACACGGAAAATGCGGTCTCTCGTTTCTGAAATAGGGAAATCTGGAAAAAGTGCGAAACTATCGCCTGAAATGCGAAATCTGTCGATTTCAGAGAGAAAACTTACCTTTGCGTCGAAACCATGCCCTTCCAAAATTCTTTTCGATGAAATTCTCGATGCCATTCGAATTTTCACGTCAATTTACACGGAAAATGCGGTCTCTCGTTTCTGAAATAGGGAAATCTGGAAAAAGTGCGAAACTATCGCCTGAAATGCGAAATCTGTCGATTTCAGAGAGAAAACTTACCTTTGCGTCGAAACCATGCCCTTCCAAAATTCTTTTCGATGAAATTCTCGATGCCATTCGAATTTTCACGTCAATTTACACGGAAAATGCGGTCTCTCGTTTCTGAAATAGGGAAATCTGGAAAAAGTGCGAAACTATCGCCTGAAATGCGAAATCTGTCGATTTCAGAGAGAAAACTTACCTTTGCGTCGAAACCATGCCCTTCCAAAATTCTTTTCGATGAAATTCTCGATGCCATTCGAATTTTCACGTCAATTTACACGGAAAATGCGGTCTCTCGTTTCTGAAATAGGGAAATCTGGAAAAAGTGCGAAACTATCGCCTGAAATGCGAAATCTGTCGATTTCAGAGAGAAAACTTACCTTTGCGTCGAAACCATGCCCTTCCAAAATTCTTTTCGATGAAATTCTCGATGCCATTCGAATTTTCACGTCAATTTACACGGAAAATGCGGTCTCTCGTTTCTGAAATAGGGAAATCTGGAAAAAGTGCGAAACTATCGCCTGAAATGCGAAATCTGTCGATTTCAGAGAGAAAACTTACCTTTGCGTCGAAACCATGCCCTTCCAAAATTCTTTTCGATGAAATTCTCGATGCCATTCGAATTTTCACGTCAATTTACACGGAAAATGCGGTCTCTCGTTTCTGAAATAGGGAAATCTGGAAAAAGTGCGAAACTATCGCCTGAAATGCGAAATCTGTCGATTTCAGAGAGAAAACTTACCTTTGCGTCGAAACCATGCCCTTCCAAAATTCTTTTCGATGAAATTCTCGATGCCATTCGAATTTTCACGTCAATTTACACGGAAAATGCGGTCTCTCGTTTCTGAAATAGGGAAATCTGGAAAAAGTGCGAAACTATCGCCTGAAATGCGAAATCTGTCGATTTCAGAGAGAAAACTTACCTTTGCGTCGAAACCATGCCCTTCCAAAATTCTTTTCGATGAAATTCTCGATGCCATTCGAATTTTCACGTCAATTTACACGGAAAATGCGGTCTCTCGTTTCTGAAATAGGGAAATCTGGAAAAAGTGCGAAACTATCGCCTGAAATGCGAAATCTGTCGATTTCAGAGAGAAAACTTACCTTTGCGTCGAAACCATGCCCTTCCAAAATTCTTTTCGATGAAATTCTCGATGCCATTCGAATTTTCACGTCAATTTACACGGAAAATGCGGTCTCTCGTTTCTGAAATAGGGAAATCTGGAAAAAGTGCGAAACTATCGCCTGAAATGCGAAATCTGTCGATTTCAGAGAGAAAACTTACCTTTGCGTCGAAACCATGCCCTTCCAAAATTCTTTTCGATGAAATTCTCGATGCCATTCGAATTTTCACGTCAATTTACACGGAAAATGCGGTCTCTCGTTTCTGAAATAGGGAAATCTGGAAAAAGTGCGAAACTATCGCCTGAAATGCGAAATCTGTCGATTTCAGAGAGAAAACTTACCTTTGCGTCGAAACCATGCCCTTCCAAAATTCTTTTCGATGAAATTCTCGATGCCATTCGAATTTTCACGTCAATTTACACGGAAAATGCGGTCTCTCGTTTCTGAAATAGGGAAATCTGGAAAAAGTGCGAAACTATCGCCTGAAATGCGAAATCTGTCGATTTCAGAGAGAAAACTTACCTTTGCGTCGAAACCATGCCCTTCCAAAATTCTTTTCGATGAAATTCTCGATGCCATTCGAATTTTCACGTCAATTTACACGGAAAATGCGGTCTCTCGTTTCTGAAATAGGGAAATCTGGAAAAAGTGCGAAACTATCGCCTGAAATGCGAAATCTGTCGATTTCAGAGAGAAAACTTACCTTTGCGTCGAAACCATGCCCTTCCAAAATTCTTTTCGATGAAATTCTCGATGCCATTCGAATTTTCACGTCAATTTACACGGAAAATGCGGTCTCTCGTTTCTGAAATAGGGAAATCTGGAAAAAGTGCGAAACTATCGCCTGAAATGCGAAATCTGTCGATTTCAGAGAGAAAACTTACCTTTGCGTCGAAACCATGCCCTTCCAAAATTCTTTTCGATGAAATTCTCGATGCCATTCGAATTTTCACGTCAATTTACACGGAAAATGCGGTCTCTCGTTTCTGAAATAGGGAAATCTGGAAAAAGTGCGAAACTATCGCCTGAAATGCGAAATCTGTCGATTTCAGAGAGAAAACTTACCTTTGCGTCGAAACCATGCCCTTCCAAAATTCTTTTCGATGAAATTCTCGATGCCATTCGAATTTTCACGTCAATTTACACGGAAAATGCGGTCTCTCGTTTCTGAAATAGGGAAATCTGGAAAAAGTGCGAAACTATCGCCTGAAATGCGAAATCTGTCGATTTCAGAGAGAAAACTTACCTTTGCGTCGAAACCATGCCCTTCCAAAATTCTTTTCGATGAAATTCTCGATGCCATTCGAATTTTCACGTCAATTTACACGGAAAATGCGGTCTCTCGTTTCTGAAATAGGGAAATCTGGAAAAAGTGCGAAACTATCGCCTGAAATGCGAAATCTGTCGATTTCAGAGAGAAAACTTACCTTTGCGTCGAAACCATGCCCTTCCAAAATTCTTTTCGATGAAATTCTCGATGCCATTCGAATTTTCACGTCAATTTACACGGAAAATGCGGGTCTCTCGTTTCTGAAATAGGGAAATCTGGAAAAAGTGCGAAACTATCGCCTGAAATGCGAAATCTGTCGATTTCAGAGAGAAAACTTACCTTTGCGTCGAAACCATGCCCTTCCAAAATTCTTTTCGATGAAATTCTCGATGCCATTCGAATTTTTCACGTCAATTTACACGGAAAATGCGGTCTCTCGTTTCTGAAATAGGGAAATCTGGAAAAAGTGCGAAACTATCGCCTGAAATGCGAAATCTGTCGATTTCAGAGAGAAAACTTACCTTTGCGTCGAAACCATGCCCTTCCAAAATTCTTTTCGATGAAATTCTCGATGCCATTCGAATTTTCACGTCAATTTACACGGAAAATGCGGTCTCTCGTTTCTGAAATAGGGAAATCTGGAAAAAGTGCGAAACTATCGCCTGAAATGCGAAATCTGTCGATTTCAGAGAGAAAACTTACCTTTGCGTCGAAACCATGCCCTTCCAAAATTCTTTTCGATGAAATTCTCGATGCCATTCGAATTTTCACGTCAATTTACACGGAAAATGCGGTCTCTCGTTTCTGAAATAGGGAAATCTGGAAAAAGTGCGAAACTATCGCCTGAAATGCGAAATCTGTCGATTTCAGAGAGAAAACTTACCTTTGCGTCGAAACCATGCCCTTCCAAAATTCTTTTCGATGAAATTCTCGATGCCATTCGAATTTTCACGTCAATTTACACGGAATATGCGGTCTCTCGTTTCTGAAATAGGGAAATCTGGAAAAAGTGCGAAACTATCGCCTGAAATGCGAAATCTGTCGATTTCAGAGAGAAAACTTACCTTTGCGTCGAAACCATGCCCTTCCAAAATTCTTTTCGATGAAATTCTCGATGCCATTTCGAATTTTCACGTCAATTGACACGGAAAATGCGGTCTCTCGTTTCTGAAATAGGGAAATCTGGAAAAAGTGCGAAACTATCGCCTGAAATGCGAAATCTGTCGATTTCAGAGAGAAAACTTACCTTTGCGTCGAAACCATGCCCTTCCAAAATTCTTTTCGATGAAATTCTCGATGCCATTCGAATTTTCACGTCAATTTACACGGAAAATGCGGTCTCTCGTTTCTGAAATAGCGGAAATCTGGAAAAAGTGCGAAACTATCGCCTGAAATGCGAAATCTGTCGATTTCAGAGAGAAAACTTACCTTTGCGTCGAAAACCATGCCCTTCCAAAATTCTTTTCGATGAAATTCTCGATGCCATTCGAATTTTCACGTCAATTTACACGGAAAATGCGGTCTCTCGTTTCTGAAATAGGGAAATCTGGAAAAAGTGCGAAACTATCGCCTGAAATGCGAAATCTGTCGATTTCAGAGAGAAAATCTTACCTTTGCGTCGAAACCATGCCCTTCCAAAATTCTTTTCGATGAAATTCTCGATGCCATTCGAATTTTCACGTCAATTTACACGGAAAATGCGGTCTCTCGTTTCTGAAATAGGGAAATCTGGAAAAAGTGCGAAACTATCGCCTGAAATGCGAAATCTGTCGATTTCAGAGAGAAAACTTACCTTTGCGTCGAAACCATGCCCTTCCAAAATTCTTTTCGATGAAATTCTCGATGCCATTCGAATTTTCACGTCAATTTACACGGAAAATGCGGTCTCTCGTTTCTGAAATAGGGAAATCTGGAAAAAGTGCGAAACTATCGCCTGAAATGCGAAATCTGTCGATTTCAGAGAGAAAACTTACCTTTGCGTCGAAACCATGCCCTTCCAAAATTCTTTTCGATGAAATTCTCGATGCCATTCGAATTTTCACGTCAATTTACACGGAAAATGCGGTCTCTCGTTTCTGAAATAGGGAAATCTGGAAAAAGTGCGAAACTATCGCCTGAAATGCGAAATCTGTCGATTTCAGAGAGAAAACTTACCTTTGCGTCGAAACCATGCCCTTCCAAAATTCTTTTCGATGAAATTCTCGATGCCATTCGAATTTTCACGTCAATTTACACGGAAAATGCGGTCTCTCGTTTCTGAAATAGGGAAATCTGGAAAAAGTGCGAAACTATCGCCTGAATAGCGAAATCTGTCGATTTCAGAGAGAAAACTTACCTTTGCGTCGAAACCATGCCCTTCCAAAATTCTTTTCGATGAAATTCTCGATGCCATTCGAATTTTCACGTCAATTTACACGGAAAATGCGGTCTCTCGTTTCTGAAATAGGGAAATCTGGAAAAAGTGCGAAACTATCGCCTGAATAGCGAAATCTGTCGATTTCAGAGAGAAAACTTACCTTTGCGTCGAAACCATGCCCTTCCAAAATTCTTTTCGATGAAATTCTCGATGCCATTCGAATTTTCACGTCAATTTACACGGAAAATGCGGTCTCTCGTTTCTGAAATAGGGAAATCTGGAAAAAGTGCGAAACTATCGCCTGAATAGCGAAATCTGTCGATTTCAGAGAGAAAACTTACCTTTGCGTCGAAACCATGCCCTTCCAAAATTCTTTTCGATGAAATTCTCGATGCCATTCGAATTTTCACGTCAATTTACACGGAAAATGCGGTCTCTCGTTTCTGAAATAGGGAAATCTGGAAAAAGTGCGAAACTATCGCCTGAATAGCGAAATCTGTCGATTTCAGAGAGAAAACTTACCTTTGCGTCGAAACCATGCCCTTCCAAAATTCTTTTCGATGAAATTCTCGATGCCATTCGAATTTTCACGTCAATTTACACGGAAAATGCGGTCTCTCGTTTCTGAAATAGGGAAATCTGGAAAAAGTGCGAAACTATCGCCTGAATAGCGAAATCTGTCGATTTCAGAGAGAAAACTTACCTTTGCGTCGAAACCATGCCCTTCCAAAATTCTTTTCGATGAAATTCTCGATGCCATTCGAATTTTCACGTCAATTTACACGGAAAATGCGGTCTCTCGTTTCTGAAATAGGGAAATCTGGAAAAAGTGCGAAACTATCGCCTGAATAGCGAAATCTGTCGATTTCAGAGAGAAAACTTACCTTTGCGTCGAAACCATGCCCTTCCAAAATTCTTTTCGATGAAATTCTCGATGCCATTCGAATTTTCACGTCAATTTACACGGAAAATGCGGTCTCTCGTTTCTGAAATAGGGAAATCTGGAAAAAGTGCGAAACTATCGCCTGAATAGCGAAATCTGTCGATTTCAGAGAGAAAACTTACCTTTGCGTCGAAACCATGCCCTTCCAAAATTCTTTTCGATGAAATTCTCGATGCCATTCGAATTTTCACGTCAATTTACACGGAAAATGCGGTCTCTCGTTTCTGAAATAGGGAAATCTGGAAAAGTGCGAAACTATCGCCTGAATAGCGAAATCTGTCGATTTCAGAGAGAAAACTTACCTTTGCGTCGAAACCATGCCCTTCCAAAATTCTTTTCGATGAAATTCTCGATGCCATTCGAATTTTCACGTCAATTTACACGGAAAATGCGGTCTCTCGTTTCTGAAATAGGGAAATCTGGAAAAAGTGCGAAACTATCGCCTGAATAGCGAAATCTGTCGATTTCAGAGAGAAAACTTACCTTTGCGTCGAAACCATGCCCTTCCAAAATTCTTTTCGATGAAATTCTCGATGCCATTCGAATTTTCACGTCAATTTACACGGAAAATGCGGTCTCCTCGTTTCTGAAATAGGGAAATCTGGAAAAAGTGCGAAACTATCGCCTGAATAGCGAAATCTGTCGATTTCAGAGAGAAAACTTACCTTTGCGTCGAAACCATGCCCTTCCAAAATTCTTTTCGATGAAATTCTCGATGCCATTCGAATTTTCACGTCAATTTACACGGAAAATGCGGTCTCTCGTTTCTGAAATAGGGAAATCTGGAAAAAGTGCGAAACTATCGCCTGAATAGCGAAATCTGTCGATTTCAGAGAGAAAACTTACCTTTGCGTCGAAACCATGCCCTTCCAAAATTCTTTTCGATGAAATTCTCGATGCCATTCGAATTTTCACGTCAATTTACACGGAAAATGCGGTCTCTCGTTTCTGAAATAGGGAAATCTGGAAAAGTGCGAAACTATCGCCTGAATAGCGAAATCTGTCGATTTCAGAGAGAAAACTTACCTTTGCGTCGAAACCATGCCCTTCCAAAATTCTTTTCGATGAAATTCTCGATGCCATTCGAATTTTCACGTCAATTTACACGGAAAATGCGGTCTCTCGTTTCTGAAATAGGGAAATCTGGAAAAAGTGCGAAACTATCGCCTGAATAGCGAAATCTGTCGATTTCAGAGAGAAAACTTACCTTTGCGTCGAAACCATGCCCTTCCAAAATTCTTTTCGATGAAATTCTCGATGCCATTCGAATTTTCACGTCAATTTACACGGAAAAATGCGGTCTCTCGTTTCTGAAATAGGGAAATCTGGAAAAAGTGCGAAACTATCGCCTGAATAGCGAAATCTGTCGATTTCAGAGAGAAAACTTACCTTTGCGTCGAAACCATGCCCTTCCAAAATTCTTTTCGATGAAATTCTCGATGCCATTCGAATTTTCACGTCAATTTACACGGAAAATGCGGTCTCTCGTTTCTGAAATAGGGAAATCTGGAAAAAGTGCGAAACTATCGCCTGAATAGCGAAATCTGTCGATTTCAGAGAGAAAACTTACCTTTGCGTCGAAACCATGCCCTTCCAAAATTCTTTTCGATGAAATTCTCGATGCCATTCGAATTTTCACGTCAATTTACACGGAAAATGCGGTCTCTCGTTTCTGAAATAGGGAAATCTGGAAAAAGTGCGAAACTATCGCCTGAATAGCGAAATCTGTCGATTTCAGAGAGAAAACTTACCTTTGCGTCGAAACCATGCCCTTCCAAAATTCTTTTCGATGAAATTCTCGATGCCATTCGAATTTTCACGTCAATTTACACGGAAAATGCGGTCTCTCGTTTCTGAAATAGGGAAATCTGGAAAAAGTGCGAAACTATCGCCTGAATAGCGAAATCTGTCGATTTCAGAGAGAAAACTTACCTTTGCGTCGAAACCATGCCCTTCCAAAATTCTTTTCGATGAAATTCTCGATGCCATTCGAATTTTCACGTCAATTTACACGGAAAATGCGGTCTCTCGTTTCTGAAATAGGGAAATCTGGAAAAAGTGCGAAACTATCGCCTGAATAGCGAAATCTGTCGATTTCAGAGAGAAAACTTACCTTTGCGTCGAAACCATGCCCTTCCAAAATTCTTTTCGATGAAATTCTCGATGCCATTCGAATTTTCACGTCAATTTACACGGAAAATGCGGTCTCTCGTTTCTGAAATAGGGAAATCTGGAAAAAGTGCGAAACTATCGCCTGAATAGCGAAATCTGTCGATTTCAGAGAGAAAACTTACCTTTGCGTCGAAACCATGCCCTTCCAAAATTCTTTTCGATGAAATTCTCGATGCCATTCGAATTTTCACGTCAATTTACACGGAAAATGCGGTCTCTCGTTTCTGAAATAGGGAAATCTGGAAAAAGTGCGAAACTATCGCCTGAATAGCGAAATCTGTCGATTTCAGAGAGAAAACTTACCTTTGCGTCGAAACCATGCCCTTCCAAAATTCTTTTCGATGAAATTCTCGATGCCATTCGAATTTTCACGTCAATTTACACGGAAAATGCGGTCTCTCGTTTCTGAAATAGGGAAATCTGGAAAAAGTGCGAAACTATCGCCTGAATAGCGAAATCTGTCGATTTCAGAGAGAAAACTTACCTTTGCGTCGAAACCATGCCCTTCCAAAATTCTTTTCGATGAAATTCTCGATGCCATTCGAATTTTCACGTCAATTTACACGGAAAATGCGGTCTCTCGTTTCTGAAATAGGGAAATCTGGAAAAAGTGCGAAACTATCGCCTGAATAGCGAAATCTGTCGATTTCAGAGAGAAAACTTACCTTTGCGTCGAAACCATGCCCTTCCAAAATTCTTTTCGATGAAATTCTCGATGCCATTCGAATTTTCACGTCAATTTACACGGAAAATGCGGTCTCTCGTTTCTGAAATAGGGAAATCTGGAAAAAGTGCGAAACTATCGCCTGAATAGCGAAATCTGTCGATTTCAGAGAGAAAACTTACCTTTGCGTCGAAACCATGCCCTTCCAAAATTCTTTTCGATGAAATTCTCGATGCCATTCGAATTTTCACGTCAATTTACACGGAAAATGCGGTCTCTCGTTTCTGAAATAGGGAAATCTGGAAAAAGTGCGAAACTATCGCCTGAATAGCGAAATCTGTCGATTTCAGAGAGAAAACTTACCTTTGCGTCGAAACCATGCCCTTCCAAAATTCTTTTCGATGAAATTCTCGATGCCATTCGAATTTTCACGTCAATTTACACGGAAAATGCGGTCTCTCGTTTCTGAAATAGGGAAATCTGGAAAAAGTGCGAAACTATCGCCTGAATAGCGAAATCTGTCGATTTCAGAGAGAAAACTTACCTTTGCGTCGAAACCATGCCCTTCCAAAATTCTTTTCGATGAAATTCTCGATGCCATTCGAATTTTCACGTCAATTTACACGGAAAATGCGGTCTCTCGTTTCTGAAATAGGGAAATCTGGAAAAAGTGCGAAACTATCGCCTGAATAGCGAAATCTGTCGATTTCAGAGAGAAAACTTACCTTTGCGTCGAAACCATGCCCTTCCAAAATTCTTTTCGATGAAATTCTCGATGCCATTCGAATTTTCACGTCAATTTACACGGAAAATGCGGTCTCTCGTTTCTGAAATAGGGAAATCTGGAAAAAGTGCGAAACTATCGCCTGAATAGCGAAATCTGTCGATTTCAGAGAGAAAACTTACCTTTGCGTCGAAACCATGCCCTTCCAAAATTCTTTTCGATGAAATTCTCGATGCCATTCGAATTTTCACGTCAATTTACACGGAAAATGCGGTCTCTCGTTTCTGAAATAGGGAAATCTGGAAAAAGTGCGAAACTATCGCCTGAATAGCGAAATCTGTCGATTTCAGAGAGAAAACTTACCTTTGCGTCGAAACCATGCCCTTCCAAAATTCTTTTCGATGAAATTCTCGATGCCATTCGAATTTTCACGTCAATTTACACGGAAAATGCGGTCTCTCGTTTCTGAAATAGGGAAATCTGGAAAAAGTGCGAAACTATCGCCTGAATAGCGAAATCTGTCGATTTCAGAGAGAAAACTTACCTTTGCGTCGAAACCATGCCCTTCCAAAATTCTTTTCGATGAAATTCTCGATGCCATTCGAATTTTCACGTCAATTTACACGGAAAATGCGGTCTCTCGTTTCTGAAATAGGGAAATCTGGAAAAAGTGCGAAACTATCGCCTGAATAGCGAAATCTGTCGATTTCAGAGAGAAAACTTACCTTTGCGTCGAAACCATGCCCTTCCAAAATTCTTTTCGATGAAATTCTCGATGCCATTCGAATTTTCACGTCAATTTACACGGAAAATGCGGTCTCTCGTTTCTGAAATAGGGAAATCTGGAAAAAGTGCGAAACTATCGCCTGAATAGCGAAATCTGTCGATTTCAGAGAGAAAACTTACCTTTGCGTCGAAACCATGCCCTTCCAAAATTCTTTTCGATGAAATTCTCGATGCCATTCGAATTTTCACGTCAATTTACACGGAAAATGCGGTCTCTCGTTTCTGAAATAGGGAAATCTGGAAAAAGTGCGAAACTATCGCCTGAATAGCGAAATCTGTCGATTTCAGAGAGAAAACTTACCTTTGCGTCGAAACCATGCCCTTCCAAAATTCTTTTCGATGAAATTCTCGATGCCATTCGAATTTTCACGTCAATTTACACGGAAAATGCGGTCTCTCGTTTCTGAAATAGGGAAATCTGGAAAAAGTGCGAAACTATCGCCTGAATAGCGAAATCTGTCGATTTCAGAGAGAAAACTTACCTTTGCGTCGAAACCATGCCCTTCCAAAATTCTTTTCGATGAAATTCTCGATGCCATTCGAATTTTCACGTCAATTTACACGGAAAATGCGGTCTCTCGTTTCTGAAATAGGGAAATCTGGAAAAAGTGCGAAACTATCGCCTGAATAGCGAAATCTGTCGATTTCAGAGAGAAAACTTACCTTTGCGTCGAAACCATGCCCTTCCAAAATTCTTTTCGATGAAATTCTCGATGCCATTCGAATTTTCACGTCAATTTACACGGAAAATGCGGTCTCTCGTTTCTGAAATAGGGAAATCTGGAAAAAGTGCGAAACTATCGCCTGAATAGCGAAATCTGTCGATTTCAGAGAGAAAACTTACCTTTGCGTCGAAACCATGCCCTTCCAAAATTCTTTTCGATGAAATTCTCGATGCCATTCGAATTTTCACGTCAATTTACACGGAAAATGCGGTCTCTCGTTTCTGAAATAGGGAAATCTGGAAAAAGTGCGAAACTATCGCCTGAATAGCGAAATCTGTCGATTTCAGAGAGAAAACTTACCTTTGCGTCGAAACCATGCCCTTCCAAAATTCTTTTCGATGAAATTCTCGATGCCATTCGAATTTTCACGTCAATTTACACGGAAAATGCGGTCTCTCGTTTCTGAAATAGGGAAATCTGGAAAAAGTGCGAAACTATCGCCTGAATAGCGAAATCTGTCGATTTCAGAGAGAAAACTTACCTTTGCGTCGAAACCATGCCCTTCCAAAATTCTTTTCGATGAAATTCTCGATGCCATTCGAATTTTCACGTCAATTTACACGGAAAATGCGGTCTCTCGTTTCTGAAATAGGGAAATCTGGAAAAAGTGCGAAACTATCGCCTGAATAGCGAAATCTGTCGATTTCAGAGAGAAAACTTACCTTTGCGTCGAAACCATGCCCTTCCAAAATTCTTTTCGATGAAATTCTCGATGCCATTCGAATTTTCACGTCAATTTACACGGAAAATGCGGTCTCTCGTTTCTGAAATAGGGAAATCTGGAAAAAGTGCGAAACTATCGCCTGAATAGCGAAATCTGTCGATTTCAGAGAGAAAACTTACCTTTGCGTCGAAACCATGCCCTTCCAAAATTCTTTTCGATGAAATTCTCGATGCCATTCGAATTTTCACGTCAATTTACACGGAAAATGCGGTCTCTCGTTTCTGAAATAGGGAAATCTGGAAAAAGTGCGAAACTATCGCCTGAATAGCGAAATCTGTCGATTTCAGAGAGAAAACTTACCTTTGCGTCGAAACCATGCCCTTCCAAAATTCTTTTCGATGAAATTCTCGATGCCATTCGAATTTTCACGTCAATTTACACGGAAAATGCGGTCTCTCGTTTCTGAAATAGGGAAATCTGGAAAAAGTGCGAAACTATCGCCTGAATAGCGAAATCTGTCGATTTCAGAGAGAAAACTTACCTTTGCGTCGAAACCATGCCCTTCCAAAATTCTTTTCGATGAAATTCTCGATGCCATTCGAATTTTCACGTCAATTTACACGGAAAATCTATCGCCTGAATAGCGAAATCTGTCGATTTCAGAGAGAAAACTTACCTTTGCGTCGAAACCATGCCCTTCCAAAATTCTTTTCGATGAAATTCTCGATGCCATTCGAATTTTCACGTCAATTTACACGGAAAATGCGGTCTCTCGTTTCTGAAATAGGGAAATCTGGAAAAAGTGCGAAACTATCGCCTGAATAGCGAAATCTGTCGATTTCAGAGAGAAAACTTACCTTTGCGTCGAAACCATGCCCTTCCAAAATTCTTTTCGATGAAATTCTCGATGCCATTCGAATTTTCAACCATGCCCTTCCAAAATTCTTTTCGATGAAATTCTCGATGCCATTCGAATTTTCACGTCAATTTACACGGAAAATGCGGTCTCTCGTTTCTGAAATAGGGAAATCTGGAAAAAGTGCGAAACTATCGCCTGAAATGCGAAATCTGTCGATTTCAGAGAGAAAACTTACCTTTGCGTCGAAACCATGCCCTTCCAAAATTCTTTTCGATGAAATTCTCGATGCCATTCGAATTTTCACGTCAATTTACACGGAAAATGCGGTCTCTCGTTTCTGAAATAGGGAAATCTGGAAAAAGTGCGAAACTATCGCCTGAAATGCGAAATCTGTCGATTTCAGAGAGAAAACTTACCTTTGCGTCGAAACCATGCCCTTCCAAAATTCTTTTCGATGAAATTCTCGATGCCATTCGAATTTTCACGTCAATTTACACGGAAAATGCGGTCTCTCGTTTCTGAAATAGGGAAATCTGGAAAAAGTGCGAAACTATCGCCTGAAATGCGAAATCTGTCGATTTCAGAGAGAAAACTTACCTTTGCGTCGAAACCATGCCCTTCCAAAATTCTTTTCGATGAAATTCTCGATGCCATTCGAATTTTCACGTCAATTTACACGGAAAATGCGGTCTCTCGTTTCTGAAATAGGGAAATCTGGAAAAAGTGCGAAACTATCGCCTGAAATGCGAAATCTGTCGATTTCAGAGAGAAAACTTACCTTTGCGTCGAAACCATGCCCTTCCAAAATTCTTTTCGATGAAATTCTCGATGCCATTCGAATTTTCACGTCAATTTACACGGAAAATGCGGTCTCTCGTTTCTGAAATAGGGAAATCTGGAAAAAGTGCGAAACTATCGCCTGAAATGCGAAATCTGTCGATTTCAGAGAGAAAACTTACCTTTGCGTCGAAACCATGCCCTTCCAAAATTCTTTTCGATGAAATTCTCGATGCCATTCGAATTTTCACGTCAATTTACACGGAAAATGCGGTCTCTCGTTTCTGAAATAGGGAAATCTGGAAAAAGTGCGAAACTATCGCCTGAAATGCGAAATCTGTCGATTTCAGAGAGAAAACTTACCTTTGCGTCGAAACCATGCCCTTCCAAAATTCTTTTCGATGAAATTCTCGATGCCATTCGAATTTTCACGTCAATTTACACGGAAAATGCGGTCTCTCGTTTCTGAAATAGGGAAATCTGGAAAAAGTGCGAAACTATCGCCTGAAATGCGAAATCTGTCGATTTCAGAGAGAAAACTTACCTTTGCGTCGAAACCATGCCCTTCCAAAATTCTTTTCGATGAAATTCTCGATGCCATTCGAATTTTCACGTCAATTTACACGGAAAATGCGGTCTCTCGTTTCTGAAATAGGGAAATCTGGAAAAAGTGCGAAACTATCGCCTGAAATGCGAAATCTGTCGATTTCAGAGAGAAAACTTACCTTTGCGTCGAAACCATGCCCTTCCAAAATTCTTTTCGATGAAATTCTCGATGCCATTCGAATTTTCACGTCAATTTACACGGAAAATGCGGTCTCTCGTTTCTGAAATAGGGAAATCTGGAAAAAGTGCGAAACTATCGCCTGAAATGCGAAATCTGTCGATTTCAGAGAGAAAACTTACCTTTGCGTCGAAACCATGCCCTTCCAAAATTCTTTTCGATGAAATTCTCGATGCCATTCGAATTTTCACGTCAATTTACACGGAAAATGCGGTCTCTCGTTTCTGAAATAGGGAAATCTGGAAAAAGTGCGAAACTATCGCCTGAAATGCGAAATCTGTCGATTTCAGAGAGAAAACTTACCTTTGCGTCGAAACCATGCCCTTCCAAAATTCTTTTCGATGAAATTCTCGATGCCATTCGAATTTTCACGTCAATTTACACGGAAAATGCGGTCTCTCGTTTCTGAAATAGGGAAATCTGGAAAAAGTGCGAAACTATCGCCTGAAATGCGAAATCTGTCGATTTCAGAGAGAAAACTTACCTTTGCGTCGAAACCATGCCCTTCCAAAATTCTTTTCGATGAAATTCTCGATGCCATTCGAATTTTCACGTCAATTTACACGGAAAATGCGGTCTCTCGTTTCTGAAATAGGGAAATCTGGAAAAAGTGCGAAACTATCGCCTGAAATGCGAAATCTGTCGATTTCAGAGAGAAAACTTACCTTTGCGTCGAAACCATGCCCTTCCAAAATTCTTTTCGATGAAATTCTCGATGCCATTCGAATTTTCACGTCAATTTACACGGAAAATGCGGTCTCTCGTTTCTGAAATAGGGAAATCTGGAAAAAGTGCGAAACTATCGCCTGAAATGCGAAATCTGTCGATTTCAGAGAGAAAACTTACCTTTGCGTCGAAACCATGCCCTTCCAAAATTCTTTTCGATGAAATTCTCGATGCCATTCGAATTTTCACGTCAATTTACACGGAAAATGCGGTCTCTCGTTTCTGAAATAGGGAAATCTGGAAAAAGTGCGAAACTATCGCCTGAAATGCGAAATCTGTCGATTTCAGAGAGAAAACTTACCTTTGCGTCGAAACCATGCCCTTCCAAAATTCTTTTCGATGAAATTCTCGATGCCATTCGAATTTTCACGTCAATTTACACGGAAAATGCGGTCTCTCGTTTCTGAAATAGGGAAATCTGGAAAAAGTGCGAAACTATCGCCTGAAATGCGAAATCTGTCGATTTCAGAGAGAAAACTTACCTTTGCGTCGAAACCATGCCCTTCCAAAATTCTTTTCGATGAAATTCTCGATGCCATTCGAATTTTCACGTCAATTTACACGGAAAATGCGGTCTCTCGTTTCTGAAATAGGGAAATCTGGAAAAAGTGCGAAACTATCGCCTGAAATGCGAAATCTGTCGATTTCAGAGAGAAAACTTACCTTTGCGTCGAAACCATGCCCTTCCAAAATTCTTTTCGATGAAATTCTCGATGCCATTCGAATTTTCACGTCAATTTACACGGAAAATGCGGTCTCTCGTTTCTGAAATAGGGAAATCTGGAAAAAGTGCGAAACTATCGCCTGAAATGCGAAATCTGTCGATTTCAGAGAGAAAACTTACCTTTGCGTCGAAACCATGCCCTTCCAAAATTCTTTTCGATGAAATTCTCGATGCCATTCGAATTTTCACGTCAATTTACACGGAAAATGCGGTCTCTCGTTTCTGAAATAGGGAAATCTGGAAAAAGTGCGAAACTATCGCCTGAAATGCGAAATCTGTCGATTTCAGAGAGAAAACTTACCTTTGCGTCGAAACCATGCCCTTCCAAAATTCTTTTCGATGAAATTCTCGATGCCATTCGAATTTTCACGTCAATTTACACGGAAAATGCGGTCTCTCGTTTCTGAAATAGGGAAATCTGGAAAAAGTGCGAAACTATCGCCTGAAATGCGAAATCTGTCGATTTCAGAGAGAAAACTTACCTTTGCGTCGAAACCATGCCCTTCCAAAATTCTTTTCGATGAAATTCTCGATGCCATTCGAATTTTCACGTCAATTTACACGGAAAATGCGGTCTCTCGTTTCTGAAATAGGGAAATCTGGAAAAAGTGCGAAACTATCGCCTGAAATGCGAAATCTGTCGATTTCAGAGAGAAAACTTACCTTTGCGTCGAAACCATGCCCTTCCAAAATTCTTTTCGATGAAATTCTCGATGCCATTCGAATTTTCACGTCAATTTACACGGAAAATGCGGTCTCTCGTTTCTGAAATAGGGAAATCTGGAAAAAGTGCGAAACTATCGCCTGAAATGCGAAATCTGTCGATTTCAGAGAGAAAACTTACCTTTGCGTCGAAACCATGCCCTTCCAAAATTCTTTTCGATGAAATTCTCGATGCCATTCGAATTTTCACGTCAATTTACACGGAAAATGCGGTCTCTCGTTTCTGAAATAGGGAAATCTGGAAAAAGTGCGAAACTATCGCCTGAAATGCGAAATCTGTCGATTTCAGAGAGAAAACTTACCTTTGCGTCGAAACCATGCCCTTCCAAAATTCTTTTCGATGAAATTCTCGATGCCATTCGAATTTTCACGTCAATTTACACGGAAAATGCGGTCTCTCGTTTCTGAAATAGGGAAATCTGGAAAAAGTGCGAAACTATCGCCTGAAATGCGAAATCTGTCGATTTCAGAGAGAAAACTTACCTTTGCGTCGAAACCATGCCCTTCCAAAATTCTTTTCGATGAAATTCTCGATGCCATTCGAATTTTCACGTCAATTTACACGGAAAATGCGGTCTCTCGTTTCTGAAATAGGGAAATCTGGAAAAAGTGCGAAACTATCGCCTGAAATGCGAAATCTGTCGATTTCAGAGAGAAAACTTACCTTTGCGTCGAAACCATGCCCTTCCAAAATTCTTTTCGATGAAATTCTCGATGCCATTCGAATTTTCACGTCAATTTACACGGAAAATGCGGTCTCTCGTTTCTGAAATAGGGAAATCTGGAAAAAGTGCGAAACTATCGCCTGAAATGCGAAATCTGTCGATTTCAGAGAGAAAACTTACCTTTGCGTCGAAACCATGCCCTTCCAAAATTCTTTTCGATGAAATTCTCGATGCCATTCGAATTTTCACGTCAATTTACACGGAAAATGCGGTCTCTCGTTTCTGAAATAGGGAAATCTGGAAAAAGTGCGAAACTATCGCCTGAAATGCGAAATCTGTCGATTTCAGAGAGAAAACTTACCTTTGCGTCGAAACCATGCCCTTCCAAAATTCTTTTCGATGAAATTCTCGATGCCATTCGAATTTTCACGTCAATTTACACGGAAAATGCGGTCTCTCGTTTCTGAAATAGGGAAATCTGGAAAAAGTGCGAAACTATCGCCTGAAATGCGAAATCTGTCGATTTCAGAGAGAAAACTTACCTTTGCGTCGAAACCATGCCCTTCCAAAATTCTTTTCGATGAAATTCTCGATGCCATTCGAATTTTCACGTCAATTTACACGGAAAATGCGGTCTCTCGTTTCTGAAATAGGGAAATCTGGAAAAAGTGCGAAACTATCGCCTGAAATGCGAAATCTGTCGATTTCAGAGAGAAAACTTACCTTTGCGTCGAAACCATGCCCTTCCAAAATTCTTTTCGATGAAATTCTCGATGCCATTCGAATTTTCACGTCAATTTACACGGAAAATGCGGTCTCTCGTTTCTGAAATAGGGAAATCTGGAAAAAGTGCGAAACTATCGCCTGAAATGCGAAATCTGTCGATTTCAGAGAGAAAACTTACCTTTGCGTCGAAACCATGCCCTTCCAAAATTCTTTTCGATGAAATTCTCGATGCCATTCGAATTTTCACGTCAATTTACACGGAAAATGCGGTCTCTCGTTTCTGAAATAGGGAAATCTGGAAAAAGTGCGAAACTATCGCCTGAAATGCGAAATCTGTCGATTTCAGAGAGAAAACTTACCTTTGCGTCGAAACCATGCCCTTCCAAAATTCTTTTCGATGAAATTCTCGATGCCATTCGAATTTTCACGTCAATTTACACGGAAAATGCGGTCTCTCGTTTCTGAAATAGGGAAATCTGGAAAAAGTGCGAAACTATCGCCTGAAATGCGAAATCTGTCGATTTCAGAGAGAAAACTTACCTTTGCGTCGAAACCATGCCCTTCCAAAATTCTTTTCGATGAAATTCTCGATGCCATTCGAATTTTCACGTCAATTTACACGGAAAATGCGGTCTCTCGTTTCTGAAATAGGGAAATCTGGAAAAAGTGCGAAACTATCGCCTGAAATGCGAAATCTGTCGATTTCAGAGAGAAAACTTACCTTTGCGTCGAAACCATGCCCTTCCACAATTCTTTTCGATGAAATTCTCGATGCCATTCGAATTTTCACGTCAATTTACACGGAAAATGCGGTCTCTCGTTTCTGAAATAGGGAAATCTGGAAAAAGTGCGAAACTATCGCCTGAAATGCGAAATCTGTCGATTTCAGAGAGAAAACTTACCTTTGCGTCGAAACCATGCCCTTCCAAAATTCTTTTCGATGAAATTCTCGATGCCATTCGAATTTTCACGTCAATTTACACGGAAAATGCGGTCTCTCGTTTCTGAAATAGGGAAATCTGGAAAAAGTGCGAAACTATCGCCTGAAATGCGAAATCTGTCGATTTCAGAGAGAAAACTTACCTTTGCGTCGAAACCATGCCCTTCCAAAATTCTTTTCGATGAAATTCTCGATGCCATTCGAATTTTCACGTCAATTTACACGGAAAATGCGGTCTCTCGTTTCTGAAATAGGGAAATCTGGAAAAAGTGCGAAACTATCGCCTGAAATGCGAAATCTGTCGATTTCAGAGAGAAAACTTACCTTTGCGTCGAAACCATGCCCTTCCAAAATTCTTTTCGATGAAATTCTCGATGCCATTCGAATTTTCACGTCAATTTACACGGAAAATGCGGTCTCTCGTTTCTGAAATAGGGAAATCTGGAAAAAGTGCGAAACTATCGCCTGAAATGCGAAATCTGTCGATTTCAGAGAGAAAACTTACCTTTGCGTCGAAACCATGCCCTTCCAAAATTCTTTTCGATGAAATTCTCGATGCCATTCGAATTTTCACGTCAATTTACACGGAAAATGCGGTCTCTCGTTTCTGAAATAGGGAAATCTGGAAAAAGTGCGAAACTATCGCCTGAAATGCGAAATCTGTCGATTTCAGAGAGAAAACTTACCTTTGCGTCGAAACCATGCCCTTCCAAAATTCTTTTCGATGAAATTCTCGATGCCATTCGAATTTTCACGTCAATTTACACGGAAAATGCGGTCTCTCGTTTCTGAAATAGGGAAATCTGGAAAAAGTGCGAAACTATCGCCTGAAATGCGAAATCTGTCGATTTCAGAGAGAAAACTTACCTTTGCGTCGAAACCATGCCCTTCCAAAATTCTTTTCGATGAAATTCTCGATGCCATTCGAATTTTCACGTCAATTTACACGGAAAATGCGGTCTCTCGTTTCTGAAATAGGGAAATCTGGAAAAAGTGCGAAACTATCGCCTGAAATGCGAAATCTGTCGATTTCAGAGAGAAAACTTACCTTTGCGTCGAAACCATGCCCTTCCAAAATTCTTTTCGATGAAATTCTCGATGCCATTCGAATTTTCACGTCAATTTACACGGAAAATGCGGTCTCTCGTTTCTGAAATAGGGAAATCTGGAAAAAGTGCGAAACTATCGCCTGAAATGCGAAATCTGTCGATTTCAGAGAGAAAACTTACCTTTGCGTCGAAACCATGCCCTTCCAAAATTCTTTTCGATGAAATTCTCGATGCCATTCGAATTTTCACGTCAATTTACACGGAAAATGCGGTCTCTCGTTTCTGAAATAGGGAAATCTGGAAAAAGTGCGAAACTATCGCCTGAAATGCGAAATCTGTCGATTTCAGAGAGAAAACTTACCTTTGCGTCGAAACCATGCCCTTCCAAAATTCTTTTCGATGAAATTCTCGATGCCATTCGAATTTTCACGTCAATTTACACGGAAAATGCGGTCTCTCGTTTCTGAAATAGGGAAATCTGGAAAAAGTGCGAAACTATCGCCTGAAATGCGAAATCTGTCGATTTCAGAGAGAAAACTTACCTTTGCGTCGAAACCATGCCCTTCCAAAATTCTTTTCGATGAAATTCTCGATGCCATTCGAATTTTCACGTCAATTTACACGGAAAATGCGGTCTCTCGTTTCTGAAATAGGGAAATCTGGAAAAAGTGCGAAACTATCGCCTGAAATGCGAAATCTGTCGATTTCAGAGAGAAAACTTACCTTTGCGTCGAAACCATGCCCTTCCAAAATTCTTTTCGATGAAATTCTCGATGCCATTCGAATTTTCACGTCAATTTACACGGAAAATGCGGTCTCTCGTTTCTGAAATAGGGAAATCTGGAAAAAGTGCGAAACTATCGCCTGAAATGCGAAATCTGTCGATTTCAGAGAGAAAACTTACCTTTGCGTCGAAACCATGCCCTTCCAAAATTCTTTTCGATGAAATTCTCGATGCCATTCGAATTTTCACGTCAATTTACACGGAAAATGCGGTCTCTCGTTTCTGAAATAGGGAAATCTGGAAAAAGTGCGAAACTATCGCCTGAAATGCGAAATCTGTCGATTTCAGAGAGAAAACTTACCTTTGCGTCGAAACCATGCCCTTCCAAAATTCTTTTCGATGAAATTCTCGATGCCATTCGAATTTTCACGTCAATTTACACGGAAAATGCGGTCTCTCGTTTCTGAAATAGGGAAATCTGGAAAAAGTGCGAAACTATCGCCTGAAATGCGAAATCTGTCGATTTCAGAGAGAAAACTTACCTTTGCGTCGAAACCATGCCCTTCCAAAATTCTTTTCGATGAAATTCTCGATGCCATTCGAATTTTCACGTCAATTTACACGGAAAATGCGGTCTCTCGTTTCTGAAATAGGGAAATCTGGAAAAAGTGCGAAACTATCGCCTGAAATGCGAAATCTGTCGATTTCAGAGAGAAAACTTACCTTTGCGTCGAAACCATGCCCTTCCAAAATTCTTTTCGATGAAATTCTCGATGCCATTCGAATTTTCACGTCAATTTACACGGAAAATGCGGTCTCTCGTTTCTGAAATAGGGAAATCTGGAAAAAGTGCGAAACTATCGCCTGAAATGCGAAATCTGTCGATTTCAGAGAGAAAACTTACCTTTGCGTCGAAACCATGCCCTTCCAAAATTCTTTTCGATGAAATTCTCGATGCCATTCGAATTTTCACGTCAATTTACACGGAAAATGCGGTCTCTCGTTTCTGAAATAGGGAAATCTGGAAAAAGTGCGAAACTATCGCCTGAATAGCGAAATCTGTCGATTTCAGAGAGAAAACTTACCTTTGCGTCGAAACCATGCCCTTCCAAAATTCTTTTCGATGAAATTCTCGATGCCATTCGAATTTTCACGTCAATTTACACGGAAAATGCGGTCTCTCGTTTCTGAAATAGGGAAATCTGGAAAAAGTGCGAAACTATCGCCTGAATAGCGAAATCTGTCGATTTCAGAGAGAAAACTTACCTTTGCGTCGAAACCATGCCCTTCCAAAATTCTTTTCGATGAAATTCTCGATGCCATTCGAATTTTCACGTCAATTTACACGGAAAATGCGGTCTCTCGTTTCTGAAATAGGGAAATCTGGAAAAAGTGCGAAACTATCGCCTGAATAGCGAAATCTGTCGATTTCAGAGAGAAAACTTACCTTTGCGTCGAAACCATGCCCTTCCAAAATTCTTTTCGATGAAATTCTCGATGCCATTCGAATTTTCACGTCAATTTACACGGAAAATGCGGTCTCTCGATTCTGAAATAGGGAAATCTGGAAAAAGTGCGAAACTATCGCCTGAATAGCGAAATCTGTCGATTTCAGAGAGAAAACTTACCTTTGCGTCGAAACCATGCCCTTCCAAAATTCTTTTCGATGAAATTCTCGATGCCATTCGAATTTTCACGTCAATTTACACGGAAAATGCGGGTCTCTCGTTTCTGAAATAGGGAAATCTGGAAAAAGTGCGAAACTATCGCCTGAATAGCGAAATCTGTCGATTTCAGAGAGAAAACTTACCTTTGCGTCGAAACCATGCCCTTCCAAAATTCTTTTCGATGAAATTCTCGATGCCATTCGAATTTTCACGTCAATTTACACGGAAAATGCGGTCTCTCGTTTCTGAAATAGGGAAATCTGGAAAAAGTGCGAAACTATCGCCTGAAATGCGAAATCTGTCGATTTCAGAGAGAAAACTTACCTTTGCGTCGAAACCATGCCCTTCCAAAATTCTTTTCGATGAAATTCTCGATGCCATTCGAATTTTCACGTCAATTTACACGGAAAATGCGGTCTCTCGTTTCTGAAATAGGGAAATCTGGAAAAAGTGCGAAACTATCGCCTGAAATGCGAAATCTGTCGATTTCAGAGAGAAAACTTACCTTTGCGTCGAAACCATGCCCTTCCAAAATTCTTTTCGATGAAATTCTCGATGCCATTCGAATTTTCACGTCAATTTACACGGAAAATGCGGTCTCTCGTTTCTGAAATAGGGAAATCTGGAAAAAGTGCGAAACTATCGCCTGAATAGCGAAATCTGTCGATTTCAGAGAGAAAACTTACCTTTGCCTCGAAACCATGCCCTTCCAAAATTCTTTTCGATGAAATTCTCGATGCCATTCGAATTTTCACGTCAATTTACACGGAAAATGCGGTCTCTCGTTTCTGAAATAGGGAAATCTGGAAAAAGTGCGAAACTATCGCCTGAAATGCGAAATCTGTCGATTTCAGAGAGAAAACTTACCTTTGCGTCGAAACCATGCCCTTCCAAAATTCTTTTCGATGAAATTCTCGATGCCATTCGAATTTTCACGTCAATTTACACGGAAAATGCGGGTCTCTCGTTTCTGAAATAGGGAAATCTGGAAAAAGTGCGAAACTATCGCCTGAAATGCGAAATCTGTCGATTTCAGAGAGAAAACTTACCTTTGCGTCGAAACCATGCCCTTCCAAAATTCTTTTCGATGAAATTCTCGATGCCATTCGAATTTTCACGTCAATTTACACGGAAAATGCGGTCTCTCGTTTCTGAAATAGGGAAATCTGGAAAAAGTGCGAAACTATCGCCTGAATAGCGAAATCTGTCGATTTCAGAGAGAAAACTTACCTTTGCGTCGAAACCATGCCCTTCCAAAATTCTTTTCGATGAAATTCTCGATGCCATTCGAATTTTCACGTCAATTTACACGGAAAATGCGGTCTCTCGTTTCTGAAATAGGGAAATCTGGAAAAAGTGCGAAACTATCGCCTGAATAGCGAAATCTGTCGATTTCAGAGAGAAAACTTACCTTTGCGTCGAAACCATGCCCTTCCAAAATTCTTTTCGATGAAATTCTCGATGCCATTCGAATTTTCACGTCAATTTACACGGAAAATGCGGTCTCTCGTTTCTGAAATAGGGAAATCTGGAAAAAGTGCGAAACTATCGCCTGAATAGCGAAATCTGTCGATTTCAGAGAGAAAACTTACCTTTGCGTCGAAACCATGCCCTTCCAAAATTCTTTTCGATGAAATTCTCGATGCCATTCGAATTTTCACGTCAATTTACACGGAAAATGCGGTCTCTCGTTTCTGAAATAGGGAAATCTGGAAAAAGTGCGAAACTATCGCCTGAAATGCGAAATCTGTCGATTTCAGAGAGAAAACTTACCTTTGCGTCGAAACCATGCCCTTCCAAAATTCTTTTCGATGAAATTCTCGATGCCATTCGAATTTTCACGTCAATTTACACGGAAAATGCGGTCTCTCGTTTCTGAAATAGGGAAATCTGGAAAAAGTGCGAAACTATCGCCTGAATAGCGAAATCTGTCGATTTCAGAGAGAAAACTTACCTTTGCGTCGAAACCATGCCCTTCAAAAATTCTTTGCGATGAAATTCTCGATGCCATTCGAATTTTCACGTCAATTTACACGGAAAATGCGGTCTCTCGTTTCTGAAATAGGCAAATCTGGAAAAAGTGCGAAACTATCGCCTGAAATGCGAAATCTGTCGATTTCAGAGAGAAAACTTACCTTTGCGTCGAAACCATGCCCTTCCAAAATTCTTTTCGATGAAATTCTCGATGCCATTCGAATTTTCACGTCAATTTACACGGAAAATGCGGTCTCTCGTTTCTGAAATAGGGAAATCTGGAAAAAGTGCGAAACTATCGCCTGAAATGCGAAATCTGTCGATTTCAGAGAGAAAACTTACCTTTGCGTCGAAACCATGCCCTTCCAAAATTCTTTTCGATGAAATTCTCGATGCCATTCGAATTTTCACGTCAATTTACACGGAAAATGCGGTCTCTCGTTTCTGAAATAGGGAAATCTGGAAAAAGTGCGAAACTATCGCCTGAAATGCGAAATCTGTCGATTTCAGAGAGAAAACTTACCTTTGCGTCGAAACCATGCCCTTCCAAAATTCTTTTCGATGAAATTCTCGATGCCATTCGAATTTTCACGTCAATTTACACGGAAAATGCGGTCTCTCGTTTCTGAAATAGGGAAATCTGGAAAAAGTGCGAAACTATCGCCTGAAATGCGAAATCTGTCGATTTCAGAGAGAAAACTTACCTTTGCGTCGAAACCATGCCCTTCCAAAATTCTTTTCGATGAAATTCTCGATGCCATTCGAATTTTCACGTCAATTTACACGGAAAATGCGGTCTCTCGTTTCTGAAATAGGGAAATCTGGAAAAAGTGCGAAACTATCGCCTGAATAGCGAAATCTGTCGATTTCAGAGAGAAAACTTACCTTTGCGTCGAAACCATGCCCTTCCAAAATTCTTTTCGATGAAATTCTCGATGCCATTCGAATTTTCACGTCAATTTACACGGAAAATGCGGTCTCTCGTTTCTGAAATAGGGAAATCTGGAAAAAGTGCGAAACTATCGCCTGAATAGCGAAATCTGTCGATTTCAGAGAGAAAACTTACCTTTGCGTCGAAACCATGCCCTTCCAAAATTCTTTTCGATGAAATTCTCGATGCCATTCGAATTTTCACGTCAATTTACACGGAAAATGCGGTCTCTCGTTTCTGAAATAGGGAAATCTGGAAAAAGTGCGAAACTATCGCCTGAAATGCGAAATCTGTCGATTTCAGAGAGAAAACTTACCTTTGCGTCGAAACCATGCCCTTCCAAAATTCTTTTCGATGAAATTCTCGATGCCATTCGAATTTTCACGTCAATTTACACGGAAAATGCGGTCTCTCGTTTCTGAAATAGGGAAATCTGGAAAAAGTGCGAAACTATCGCCTGAAATGCGAAATCTGTCGATGTCAGAGAGAAAACTTACCTTTGCGTCGAAACCATGCCCTTCCAAAATTCTTTTCGATGAAATTCTCGATGCCATTCGAATTTTCACGTCAATTTACACGGAAAATGCGGTCTCTCGTTTCTGAAATAGGGAAATCTGGAAAAAGTGCGAAACTATCGCCTGAAATGCGAAATCTGTCGATTTCAGAGAGAAAACTTACCTTTGCGTCGAAACCATGCCCTTCCAAAATTCTTTCGATGAAATTCTCGATGCCATTCGAATTTTCACGTCAATTTACACGGAAAATGCGGTCTCTCGTTTCTGAAATAGGGAAATCTGGAAAAAGTGCGAAACTATCGCCTGAAATGCGAAATCTGTCGATTTCAGAGAGAAAACTTACCTTTGCGTCGAAACCATGCCCTTCCAAAATTCTTTTCGATGAAATTCTCGATGCCATTCGAATTTTCACGTCAATTTACACGGAAAATGCGGTCTCTCGTTTCTGAAATAGGGAAATCTGGAAAAAGTGCGAAACTATCGCCTGAATAGCGAAATCTGTCGATTTCAGAGAGAAAACTTACCTTTGCGTCGAAACCATGCCCTTCCAAAATTCTTTTCGATGAAATTCTCGATGCCATTCGAATTTTCACGTCAATTTACACGGAAAATGCGGTCTCTCGTTTCTGAAATAGGGAAATCTGGAAAAAGTGCGAAACTATCGCCTGAAATGCGAAATCTGTCGATTTCAGAGAGAAAACTTACCTTTGCGTCGAAACCATGCCCTTCCAAAATTCTTTTCGATGAAATTCTCGATGCCATTCGAATTTTCACGTCAATTTACACGGAAAATGCGGTCTCTCGTTTCTGAAATAGGGAAATCTGGAAAAGTGCGAAACTATCGCCTGAAATGCGAAATCTGTCGATTTCAGAGAGAAAACTTACCTTTGCGTCGAAACCATGCCCTTCCAAAATTCTTTTCGATGAAATTCTCGATGCCATTCGAATTTTCACGTCAATTTACACGGAAAATGCGGTCTCTCGTTTCTGAAATAGGGAAATCTGGAAAAAGTGCGAAACTATCGCCTGAATAGCGAAATCTGTCGATTTCAGAGAGAAAACTTACCTTTGCGTCGAAACCATGCCCTTCCAAAATTCTTTTCGATGAAATTCTCGATGCCATTCGAATTTTCACGTCAATTTACACGGAAAATGCGGTCTCTCGTTTCTGAAATAGGAAATCTGGAAAAAGTGCGAAACTATCGCCTGAATAGCGAAATCTGTCGATTTCAGAGAGAAAACTTACCTTTGCGTCGAAACCATGCCCTTCCAAAATTCTTTTCGATGAAATTCTCGATGCCATTCGAATTTTCACGTCAATTTACACGGAAAATGCGGTCTCTCGTTTCTGAAATAGGGAAATCTGGAAAAAGTGCGAAACTATCGCCTGAATAGCGAAATCTGTCGATTTCAGAGAGAAAACTTACCTTTGCGTCGAAACCATGCCCTTCCAAAATTCTTTTCGATGAAATTCTCGATGCCATTCGAATTTTCACGTCAATTTACACGGAAAATGGGGTCTCTCGTTTCTGAAATAGGGAAATCTGGAAAAAGTGCGAAACTATCGCCTGAAATGCGAAATCTGTCGATTTCAGAGAGAAAACTTACCTTTGCGTCGAAACCATGCCCTTCCAAAATTCTTTTCGATGAAATTCTCGATGCCATTCGAATTTTCACGTCAATTTACACGGAAAATGCGGTCTCTCGTTTCTGAAATAGGGAAATCTGGAAAAAGTGCGAAACTATCGCCTGAAATGCGAAATCTGTCGATTTCAGAGAGAAAACTTACCTTTGCGTCGAAACCATGCCCTTCCAAAATTCTTTTCGATGAAATTCTCGATGCCATTCGAATTTTCACGTCAATTTACACGGAAAATGCGGTCTCTCGTTTCTGAAATAGGGAAATCTGGAAAAAAGTGCGAAACTATCGCCTGAATAGCGAAATCTGTCGATTTCAGAGAGAAAACTTACCTTTGCGTCGAAACCATGCCCTTCCAAAATTCTTTTCGATGAAATTCTCGATGCCATTCGAATTTTCACGTCAATTTACACGGAAAATGCGGTCTCTCGTTTCTGAAATAGGGAAATCTGGAAAAAGTGCGAAACTATCGCCTGAAATGCGAAATCTGTCGATTTCAGAGAGAAAACTTACCTTTGCGTCGAAACCATACCCTTCCAAAATTCTTTTCGATGAAATTCTCGATGCCATTCGAATTTTCACGTCAATTTACACGGAAAATGCGGTCTCTCGTTTCTGAAATAGGGAAATCTGGAAAAAGTGCGAAACTATCGCCTGAAATGCGAAATCTGTCGATTTCAGAGAGAAAACTTACCTTTGCGTCGAAACCATGCCCTTCCAAAATTCTTTTCGATGAAATTCTCGATGCCATTCGAATTTTCACGTCAATTTACACGGAAAATGCGGTCTCTCGTTTCTGAAATAGGGAAATCTGGAAAAAGTGCGAAACTATCGCCTGAAATGCGAAATCTGTCGATTTCAGAGAGAAAACTTACCTTTGCGTCGAAACCATGCCCTTCCAAAATTCTTTTCGATGAAATTCTCGATGCCATTCGAATTTTCACGTCAATTTACACGGAAAATGCGGTCTCTCGTTTCTGAAATAGGGAAATCTGGAAAAAGTGCGAAACTATCGCCTGAAATGCGAAATCTGTCGATTTTAGAGAGAAAACTTACCTTTGCGTCGAAACCATGCCCTTCCAAAATTCTTTTCGATGAAATTCTCGATGCCATTCGAATTTTCACGTCAATTTACACGGAAAATGCGGTCTCTCGTTTCTGAAATAGGGAAATCTGGAAAAAGTGCGAAACTATCGCCTGAATAGCGAAATCTGTCGATTTCAGAGAGAAAACTTACCTTTGCGTCGAAACCATGCCCTTCCAAAATTCTTTTCGATGAAATTCTCGATGCCATTCGAATTTTCACGTCAATTTACACGGAAAATGCGGTCTCTCGTTTCTGAAATAGGGAAATCTGGAAAAAGTGCGAAACTATCGCCTGAATAGCGAAATCTGTCGATTTCAGAGAGAAAACTTACCTTTGCGTCGAAACCATGCCCTTCCAAAATTCTTTTCGATGAAATTCTCGATGCCATTCGAATTTTCACGTCAATTTACACGGAAAATGCGGTCTCTCGTTTCTGAAATAGGGAAATCTGGAAAAAGTGCGAAACTATCGCCTGAATAGCGAAATCTGTCGATTTCAGAGAGAAAACTTACCTTTGCGTCGAAACCATGCCCTTCCAAAATTCTTTCGATGAAATTCTCGATGCCATTCGAATTTTCACGTCAATTTACACGGAAAATGCGGTCTCTCGTTTCTGAAATAGGGAAATCTGGAAAAAGTGCGAAACTATCGCCTGAATAGCGAAATCTGTCGATTTCAGAGAGAAAACTTACCTTTGCGTCGAAACCATGCCCTTCCAAAATTCTTTTCGATGAAATTCTCGATGCCATTCGAATTTTCACGTCAATTTACACGGAAAATGCGGTCTCTCGTTTCTGAAATAGGGAAATCTGGAAAAAGTGCGAAACTATCGCCTGAATTGCGAAATCTGCCGATTTCAGAGAGAAAACTTACCTTTGCGTCGAAACCATGCCCTTCCAAAATTCTTTTCGATGAAATTCTCGATGCCATTCGAATTTTCACGTCAATTTACACGGAAAATGCGGTCTCTCGTTTCTGAAATAGGGAAATCTGGAAAAAGTGCGAAACTATCGCCTGAAATGCGAAATCTGTCGATTTCAGAGAGAAAACTTACCTTTGCGTCGAAACCATGCCCTTCCAAAATTCTTTTCGATGAAATTCTCGATGCCATTCGAATTTTCACGTCAATTTACACGGAAAATGCGGTCTCTCGTTTCTGAAATAGGGAAATCTGGAAAAAGTGCGAAACTATCGCCTGAATAGCGAAATCTGTCGATTTCAGAGAGAAAACTTACCTTTGCGTCGAAACCATGCCCTTCCAAAATTCTTTTCGATGAAATTCTCGATGCCATTCGAATTTTCACGTCAATTTACACGGAAAATGCGGTCTCTCGTTTCTGAAATAGGGAAATCTGGAAAAAGTGCGAAACTATCGCCTGAAATGCGAAATCTGTCGATTTCAGAGAGAAAACTTACCTTTGCGTCGAAACCATGCCCTTCCAAAATTCTTTTCGATGAAATTCTCGATGCCATTCGAATTTTCACGTCCAATTTACACGGAAAATGCGGTCTCTCGTTTCTGAAATAGGGAAATCTGGAAAAAGTGCGAAACTATCGCCTGAAATGCGAAATCTGTCGATTTCAGAGAGAAAACTTACCTTTGCGTCGAAACCATGCCCTTCCAAAATTCTTTTCGATGAAATTCTGGATGCCATTCGAATTTTCACGTCAATTTACACGGAAAATGCGGTCTCTCGTTTCTGAAATAGGGAAATCTGGAAAAAGTGCGAAACTATCGCCTGAAATGCGAAATCTGTCGATTTCAGAGAGAAAACTTACCTTTGCGTCGAAACCATGCCCTTCCAAAATTCTTTTCGATGAAATTCTCGATGCCATTCGAATTTTCACGTCAATTTACACGGAAAATGCGGTCTCTCGTTTCTGAAATAGGGAAATCTGGAAAAAGTGCGAAACTATCGCCTGAATAGCGAAATCTGTCGATTTCAGAGAGAAAACTTACCTTTGCGTCGAAACCATGCCCTTCCAAAATTCTTTTCGATGAAATTCTCGATGCCATTCGAATTTTCACGTCAATTTACACGGAAAATGCGGTCTCTCGTTTCTGAAATAGGGAAATCTGGAAAAAGTGCGAAACTATCGCCTGAAATGCGAAATCTGTCGATTTCAGAGAGAAAACTTACCTTTGCGTCGAAACCATGCCCTTCCAAAATTCTTTTCGATGAAATTCTCGATGCCATTCGAATTTTCACGTCAATTTACACGGAAAATGCGGTCTCTCGTTTCTGAAATAGGGAAATCTGGAAAAAGTGCGAAACTATCGCCTGAATAGCGAAATCTGTCGATTTCAGAGAGAAAACTTACCTTTGCGTCGAAACCATGCCCTTCCAAAATTCTTTTCGATGAAATTCTCGATGCCATTCGAATTTTCACGTCAATTTACACGGAAAATGCGGTCTCTCGTTTCTGAAATAGGGAAATCTGGAAAAAGTGCGAAACTATCGCCTGAATAGCGAAATCTGTCGATTTCAGAGAGAAAACTTACCTTTGCGTCGAAACCATGCCCTTCCAAAATTCTTTTCGATGAAATTCTCGATGCCATTCGAATTTTCACGTCAATTTACACGGAAAATGCGGTCTCTCGTTTCTGAAATAGGGAAATCTGGAAAAAGTGCGAAACTATCGCCTGAATAGCGAAATCTGTCGATTTCAGAGAGAAAACTTACCTTTGCGTCGAAACCATGCCCTTCCAAAATTCTTTTCGATGAAATTCTCGATGCCATTCGAATTTTCACGTCAATTTACACGGAAAATGCGGTCTCTCGTTTCTGAAATAGGGAAATCTGGAAAAAGTGCGAAACTATCGCCTGAAATGCGAAATCTGTCGATTTCAGAGAGAAAACTTACCTTTGCGTCGAAACCATGCCCTTCCAAAATTCTTTTCGATGAAATTCTCGATGCCATTCGAATTTTCACGTCAATTTACACGGAAAATGCGGTCTCTCGTTTCTGAAATAGGGAAATCTGGAAAAAGTGCGAAACTATCGCCTGAATAGCGAAATCTGTCGATTTCAGAGAGAAAACTTACCTTTGCGTCGAAACCATGCCCTTCCAAAATTCTTTTCGATGAAATTCTCGATGCCATTCGAATTTTCACGTCAATTTACACGGAAAATGCGGTCTCTCGTTTCTGAAATAGGGAAATCTGGAAAAAGTGCGAAACTATCGCCTGAATAGCGAAATCTGTCGATTTCAGAGAGAAAACTTACCTTTGCGTCGAAACCATGCCCTTCCAAAATTCTTTTCGATGAAATTCTCGATGCCATTCGAATTTTCACGTCAATTTACACGGAAAATGCGGTCTCTCGTTTCTGAAATAGGGAAATCTGGAAAAAGTGCGAAACTATCGCCTGAATAGCGAAATCTGTCGATTTCAGAGAGAAAACTTACCTTTGCGTCGAAACCATGCCCTTCCAAAATTCTTTTCGATGAAATTCTCGATGCCATTCGAATTTTCACGTCAATTTACACGGAAAATGCGGTCTCTCGATTCTGAAATAGGGAAATCTGGAAAAAGTGCGAAACTATCGCCTGAATAGCGAAATCTGTCGATTTCAGAGAGAAAACTTACCTTTGCGTCGAAACCATGCCCTTCCAAAATTCTTTTCGATGAAATTCTCGATGCCATTCGAATTTTCACGTCAATTTACACGGAAAATGCGGTCTCTCGTTTCTGAAATAGGGAAATCTGGAAAAAGTGCGAAACTATCGCCTGAATAGCGAAATCTGTCGATTTCAGAGAGAAAACTTACCTTTGCGTCGAAACCATGCCCTTCCAAAATTCTTTTCGATGAAATTCTCGATGCCATTCGAATTTTCACGTCAATTTACACGGAAAATGCGGTCTCTCGTTTCTGAAATAGGGAAATCTGGAAAAAGTGCGAAACTATCGCCTGAAATGCGAAATCTGTCGATTTCAGAGTTACGTCCCGAGAGCGTCGTAAAGCTTGGGAATGCACAGAAGCAGGAAATATAGTGGAGATTCGGAGAAGTATTTATTTATTATATTAGGATAGCGAAGGAACAGAAGGTGATTAATTTCATAATTCGGCAGCTGTCACCATCTATTCGTATATATATATATATGTATATATATACGTATAGAAAAATAGAAATAACATATATAAATATATTTCGTTTTATTATTATAACTTATTCTTACTATTATTCTTGTTGTTAGTCTTATTATTATTATTATTCTTATTTTGTTATTATTATTATTATCATTATTATTAGAGTAATTATTCTAATATTTTACTATTTGTAATATTTCTGTTTAATTCGTAATATTTCTAACATTTCTAGTCTAAGGTAATTTCAGTTTCTCTGATTCTTGTAGTTTTGTAAAGCCGGATTAGTCGCTTGTGTTGTTCTCTGCGACCGGCTCGGTTTCCTATCCTTGACATATAATAACGAACATATTAATTGCGATAGAGGATTACGGGTGAATAAGTTGCTTAATTGAGACTCTCCGTGAATATTCCCAGTGGGTCTCAATTGATGGCCGAATGATAATAACGTTAGTTTATAAGAGTAGGTATTGATGGAATAAATATATGTTGTTAGTAGTAAGAATATTAAGGAAGTTAAGGAAAGGTGTAATTAAGGTCGATGAGTAATTACTAAAATATGTATATTAACAACAACACAATTTACAACTAAATAGGTATAGAATTAGGTTTACAATATAGAATATAAGTTTTGGATATAGAATCTAAGATCGATAAGATTTATATATATATATATATTAGTATAAGATCGAGTAAGAATTCGTATTAGATTGAGATCGAATAATGTTAAAATTATAATATTGGATGATGTAACACTCACGTAGGATCAGCGGCGATATACGGATGAACGTCTCGTAATAATTTTGCACTTGTATGTATTATAAGCTTCTGATTAGTTATTGCTATATAACTATTACTACAGAAGGACTTTTCTACTGATTAGTTTCACGTATTTTGTATTCCGCGAGACGTGAATTTACTTGGAACAAGTTAACCGCCTAGTGGTAATAGTTATCGTAATCCTTAGACGTGCGTGAGACGTTGATCTGTTATCGTAGTGAGCCGGTGCGTATGAATGGCGCGCGTATACGCTCGTAATGGCGCTCGGCGGCTCCGCCTATGTGACGCTTGACGCATGTGTCGTGTTATTGTAGTACGTATAGCGAGAATGTATGTATATATTTATATGTATGTAGTAGATATCTCTGCTGCATACAAGGCGTAGCGTGCATATTAGTTAGACATTATAAGATCCGCGGTTTCTTGTATGCCATAACAAATATCTACCACGAGGTAATACCTAACCTAATTATAATTACGGTGTTGTTGACATAATGTCGAATAATAATTTATGTACTGCACTAATTATATAGGTTCTTTCCAGGCAATGCGTGTGAATCTAGGAGATGAAGTAAATTATATGATAAAGTAAGTATCGATATTAACAAAGTAACCTTGAGTAATTAATGCAATATATAGTATTGAATTTTCATTTGTTTTATATACGCTTACATGACTACGAAGAATTGGCGATGAATTACATAAAGCTAGTCTACAATTAAATAGTAAGAACATTAACTAAGTAAGTATGTGAATTATTAACGTATTGTTATATTATGAAAAATGTCATTCTGACGAGTGTATACTTAAACTAAACGTAATTTTAGATTCTTACGAGTTCTGAAGTGTAAGGAGGGCTCAGTGGAGGTCGCGGGACGTGACATCAGAGAGAAAACTTACCTTTGCGTCGAAACCATGCCCTTCCAAAATTCTTTTCGATGAAATTCTCGATGCCATTCGAATTTTCACGTCAATTTACACGGAAAATGCGGTCTCTCGTTTCTGAAATAGGGAAATCTGGAAAAAGTGCGAAACTATCGCCTGAATAGCGAAATCTGTCGATTTCAGAGAGAAAACTTACCTTTGCGTCGAAACAATGCCCTTCCAAAATTCTTTTCGATGAAATTCTCGATGCCATTCGAATTTTCACGTCAATTTACACGGAAAATGCGGTCTCTCGTTTCTGAAATAGGGAAATCTGGAAAAAGTGCGAAACTATCGCCTGAAATGCGAAATCTGTCGATTCAGAGAGAAAACTTACCTTTGCGTCGAAACCATGCCCTTCCAAAATTCTTTTCGATGAAATTCTCGATGCCATTCGAATTTTCACGTCAATTTACACGGAAAATGCGGTCTCTCGTTTCTGAAATAGGGAAATCTGGAAAAAGTGCAAAACTATCGCCTGAATAGCGAAATCTGTCGATTTCAGAGAGAAAACTTACCTTTGCGTCGAAACCATGCCCTTCCAAAATTCTTTTCGATGAAATTCTCGATGCCATTCGAATTTTCACGTCAATTTACACGGAAAATGCGGTCTCTCGTTTCTGAAATAGGGAAATCTGGAAAAAGTGCGAAACTATCGCCTGAAATGCGAAATCTGTCGATTTCAGAGAGAAAACTTACCTTTGCGTCGAAACCATGCCCTTCCAAAATTCTTTTCGATGAAATTCTCGATGCCATTCGAATTTTCACGTCAATTTACACGGAAAATGCGGTCTCTCGTTTCTGAAATAGGGAAATCTGGAAAAAGTGCGAAACTATCGCCTGAATAGCGAAATCTGTCGATTTCAGAGAGAAAACTTACCTTTGCGTCGAAACCATGCCCTTCCAAAATTCTTTTCGATGAAATTCTCGATGCCATTCGAATTTTCACGTCAATTTACACGGAAAATGCGGTCTCTCGTTTCTGAAATAGGGAAATCTGGAAAAAGTGCGAAACTATCGCCTGAATAGCGAAATCTGTCGATTTCAGAGAGAAAACTTACCTTTGCGTCGAAACCATGCCCTTCCAAAATTCTTTTCGATGAAATTCTCGATGCCATTCGAATTTTCACGTCAATTTACACGGAAAATGCGGTCTCTCGTTTCTGAAATAGGGAAATCTGGAAAAAGTGCGAAACTATCGCCTGAAATGCGAAATCTGTCGATTTCAGAGAGAAAACTTACCTTTGCGTCGAAACCATGCCCTTCCAAAATTCTTTTCGATGAAATTCTCGATGCCATTCGAATTTTCACGTCAATTTACACGGAAAATGCGGTCTCTCGTTTCTGAAATAGGGAAATCTGGAAAAAGTGCGAAACTATCGCCTGAAATGCGAAATCTGTCGATTTCAGAGAGAAAACTTACCTTTGCGTCGAAACCATGCCCTTCCAAAATTCTTTTCGATGAAATTCTCGATGCCATTCGAATTTTCACGTCAATTTACACGGAAAATGCGGTCTCTCGTTTCTGAAATAGGGAAATCTGGAAAAAGTGCGAAACTATCGCCTGAATAGCGAAATCTGTCGATTTCAGAGAGAAAACTTACCTTTGCGTCGAAACCATGCCCTTCCAAAATTCTTTTCGATGAAATTCTCGATGCCATTCGAATTTTCACGTCAATTTACACGGAAAATGCGGTCTCTCGTTTCTGAAATAGGGAAATCTGGAAAAAGTGCGAAACTATCGCCTGAAATGCGAAATCTGTCGATTTCAGAGAGAAAACTTACCTTTGCGTCGAAACCATGCCCTTCCAAAATTCTTTTCGATGAAATTCTCGATGCCATTCGAATTTTCACGTCAATTTACACGGAAAATGCGGTCTCTCGTTTCTGAAATAGGGAAATCTGGAAAAAGTGCGAAACTATCGCCTGAAATGCGAAATCTGTCGATTTCAGAGAGAAAACTTACCTTTGCGTCGAAACCATGCCCTTCCAAAATTCTTTTCGTTGAAATTCTCGATGCCATTCGAATTTTCACGTCAATTTACACGGAAAATGCGGTCTCTCGTTTCTGAAATAGGGAAATCTGGAAAAAGTGCGAAACTATCGCCTGAATAGCGAAATCTGTCGATTTCAGAGAGAAAACTTACCTTTGCGTCGAAACCATGCCCTTCCAAAATTCTCTTCGATGAAATTCTCGATGCCATTCGAATTTTCACGTCAATTTACACGGAAAATGCGGTCTCTCGTTTCTGAAATAGGGAAATCTGGAAAAAGTGCGAAACTATCGCCTGAAATGCGAAATCTGTCGATTTCAGAGAGAAAACTTACCTTTGCGTCGAAACCATGCCCTTCCAAAATTCTTTTCGATGAAATTCTCGATGCCATTCGAATTTTCACGTCAATTTACACGGAAAATGCGGTCTCTCGTTTCTGAAATAGGGAAATCTGGAAAAAGTGCGAAACTATCGCCTGAAATGCGAAATCTGTCGATTTCAGAGAGAAAACTTACCTTTGCGTCGAAACCATGCCCTTCCAAAATTCTTTTCGATGAAATTCTCGATGCCATTCGAATTTTCACGTCAATTTACACGGAAAATGCGGTCTCTCGTTTCTGAAATAGGGAAATCTGGAAAAAGTGCGAAACTATCGCCTGAAATGCGAAATCTGTCGATTTCAGAGAGAAAACTTACCTTTGCGTCGAAACCATGCCCTTCCAAAATTCTTTTCGATGAAATTCTCGATGCCATTCGAATTTTCACGTCAATTTACACGGAAAATGCGGTCTCTCGTTTCTGAAATAGGGAAATCTGGAAAAAGTGCGAAACTATCGCCTGAAATGCGAAATCTGTCGATTTCAGAGAGAAAACTTACCTTTGCGTCGAAACCATGCCCTTCCAAAATTCTTTTCGATGAAATTCTCGATGCCATTCGAATTTTCACGTCAATTTACACGGAAAATGCGGTCTCTCGTTTCTGAAATAGGGAAATCTGGAAAAAGTGCGAAACTATCGCCTGAATAGCGAAATCTGTCGATTTCAGAGAGAAAACTTACCTTTGCGTCGAAACCATGCCCTTCCAAAATTCTTTTCGATGAAATTCTCGATGCCATTCGAATTTTCACGTCAATTTACACGGAAAATGCGGTCTCTCGTTTCTGAAATAGGGGAAATCTGGAAAAAGTGCGAAACTATCGCCTGAAATGCGAAATCTGTCGATTTCAGAGAGAAAACTTACCTTTGCGTCGAAACCATGCCCTTCCAAAATTCTTTTCGATGAAATTCTCGATGCCATTCGAATTTTCACGTCAATTTACACGGAAAATGCGGTCTCTCGTTTCTGAAATAGGGAAATCTGGAAAAAGTGCGAAACTATCGCCTGAAATGCGAAATCTGTCGATTTCAGAGAGAAAACTTACCTTTGCGTCGAAACCATGCCCTTCCAAAATTCTTTTCGTTGAAATTCTCGATGCCATTCGAATTTTCACGTCAATTTACACGGAAAATGCGGTCTCTCGTTTCTGAAATAGGGAAATCTGGAAAAAGTGCGAAACTATCGCCTGAATAGCGAAATCTGTCGATTTCAGAGAGAAAACTTACCTTTGCCTCGAAACCATGCCCTTCCAAAATTCTCTTCGATGAAATTCTCGATGCCATTCGAATTTTCACGTCAATTTACACGGAAAATGCGGTCTCTCGTTTCTGAAATAGGGAAATCTGGAAAAAGTGCGAAACTATCGCCTGAAATGCGAAATCTGTCGATTTCAGAGAGAAAACTTACCTTTGCGTCGAAACCATGCCCTTCCAAAATTCTTTTCGATGAAATTCTCGATGCCATTCGAATTTTCACGTCAATTTACACGGAAAATGCGGTCTCTCGTTTCTGAAATAGGGAAATCTGGAAAAAGTGCGAAACTATCGCCTGAATAGCGAAATCTGTCGATTTCAGAGAGAAAACTTACCTTTGCGTCGAAACCATGCCCTTCCAAAATTCTTTTCGATGAAATTCTCGATGCCATTCGAATTTTCACGTCAATTTACACGGAAAATGCGGTCTCTCGTTTCTGAAATAGGGAAATCTGGAAAAAGTGCGAAAACTATCGCCTGAAATGCGAAATCTGTCGATTTCAGAGAGAAAACTTACCTTTGCGTCGAAACCATGCCCTTCCAAAATTCTTTTCGATGAAATTCTCGATGCCATTCGAATTTTCACGTCAATTTACACGGAAAATGCGGTCTCTCGTTTCTGAAATAGGGAAATCTGGAAAAAGTGCGAAACTATCGCCTGAAATGCGAAATCTGTCGATTTCAGAGAGAAAACTTACCTTTGCGTCGAAACCATGCCCTTCCAAAATTCTTTTCGTTGAAATTCTCGATGCCATTCGAATTTTCACGTCAATTTACACGGAAAATGCGGTCTCTCGTTTCTGAAATAGGGAAATCTGGAAAAAGTGCGAAACTATCGCCTGAATAGCGAAATCTGTCGATTTCAGAGAGAAAACTTACCTTTGCCTCGAAACCATGCCCTTCCAAAATTCTCTTCGATGAAATTCTCGATGCCATTCGAATTTTCACGTCAATTTACACGGAAAATGCGGTCTCTCGTTTCTGAAATAGGGAAATCTGGAAAAAGTGCGAAACTATCGCCTGAAATGCGAAATCTGTCGATTTCAGAGAGAAAACTTACCTTTGCGTCGAAACCATGCCCTTCCAAAATTCTTTTCGATGAAATTCTCGATGCCATTCGAATTTTCACGTCAATTTACACGGAAAATGCGGTCTCTCGTTTCTGAAATAGGGAAATCTGGAAAAAGTGCGAAACTATCGCCTGAAATGCGAAATCTGTCGATTTCAGAGAGAAAACTTACCTTTGCGTTGAAACCATGCCCTTCCAAAATTCTTTTCGATGAAATTCTCGATGCCATTCGAATTTGCACGTCAATTTACACGGAAAATGCGGTCTCTCGTTTCTGAAATAGGGAAATCTGGAAAAAGTGCGAAACTATCGCCTGAAATGCGAAATCTGTCGATTTCAGAGAGAAAACTTACCTTTGCGTCGAAACCATGCCCTTCCAAAATTCTTTTCGATGAAATTCTCGATGCCATTCGAATTTTCACGTCAATTTACACGGAAAATGCGGTCTCTCGTTTCTGAAATAGGGAAATCTGGAAAAAGTGCGAAACTATCGCCTGAAATGCGAAATCTGTCGATTTCAGAGAGAAAACTTACCTTTGCGTCGAAACCATGCCCTTCCAAAATTCTTTTCGATGAAATTCTCGATGCCATTCGAATTTTCACGTCAATTTACACGGAAAATGCGGTCTCTCGTTTCTGAAATAGGGAAATCTGGAAAAAGTGCGAAACTATCGCCTGAAATGCGAAATCTGTCGATTTCAGAGAGAAAACTTACCTTTGCGTTGAAACCATGCCCTTCCAAAATTCTTTTCGATGAAATTCTCGATGCCATTCGAATTTGCACGTCAATTTACACGGAAAATGCGGTCTCTCGTTTCTGAAATAGGGAAATCTGGAAAAAGTGCGAAACTATCGCCTGAAATGCGAAATCTGTCGATTTCAGAGAGAAAACTTACCTTTGCGTCGAAACCATGCCCTTCCAAAATTCTTTTCGATGAAATTCTCGATGCCATTCGAATTTTCTCGTCAATTTACACGGAAAATGCGGTCTCTCGTTTCTGAAATAGGGAAATCTGGAAAAAGTGCGAAACTATCGCCTGAAATGCGAAATCTGTCGATTTCAGAGAGAAAACTTACCTTTGCGTCGAAACCATGCCCTTCCAAAATTCTTTTCGATGAAATTCTCGATGCCATTCGAATTTGCACGTCAATTTACACGGAAAATGCGGTCTCTCGTTTCTGAAATAGGGAAATCTGGAAAAAGTGCGAAACTATCGCCTGAAATGCGAAATCTGTCGATTTCAGAGAGAAAACTTACCTTTGCGTCGAAACCATGCCCTTCCAAAATTCTTTTCGATGAAATTCTCGATGCCATTCGAATTTTCACGTCAATTTACACGGAAAATGCGGTCTCTCGTTTCTGAAATAGGGAAATCTGGAAAAAGTGCGAAACTATCGCCTGAAATGCGAAATCTGTCGATTTCAGAGAGAAAACTTACCTTTGCGTCGAAACCATGCCCTTCCAAAATTCTTTTCGATGAAATTCTCGATGCCATTCGAATTTTCACGTCAATTTACACGGAAAATGCGGTCTCTCGTTTCTGAAATAGGGAAATCTGGAAAAAGTGCGAAACTATCGCCTGAAATGCGAAATCTGTCGATTTCAGAGAGAAAACTTACCTTTGCGTCGAAACCATGCCCTTCCAAAATTCTTTTCGATGAAATTCTCGATGCCATTCGAATTTTCACGTCAATTTACACGGAAAATGCGGTCTCTCGTTTCTGAAATAGGGAAATCTGGAAAAAGTGCGAAACTATCGCCTGAAATGCGAAATCTGTCGATTTCAGAGAGAAAACTTACCTTTGCGTCGAAACCATGCCCTTCCAAAATTCTTTTCGATGAAATTCTCGATGCCATTCGAATTTTCACGTCAATTTACACGGAAAATGCGGTCTCTCGTTTCTGAAATAGGGAAATCTGGAAAAAGTGCGAAACTATCGCCTGAAATGCGAAATCTGTCGATTTCAGAGAGAAAACTTACCTTTCCGTCGAAACCATGCCCTTCCAAAATTCTTTTCGATGAAATTCTCGATGCCATTCGAATTTTCACGTCAATTTACACGGAAAATGCGGTCTCTCGTTTCTGAAATAGGGAAATCTGGAAAAAGTGCGAAACTATCGCCTGAAATGCGAAATCTGTCGATTTCAGAGAGAAAACTTACCTTTGCGTCGAAACCATGCCCTTCCAAAATTCTTTTCGATGAAATTCTCGATGCCATTCGAATTTTCACGTCAATTTACACGGAAAATGCGGTCTCTCGTTTCTGAAATAGGGAAATCTGGAAAAAGTGCGAAACTATCGCCTGAAATGCGAAATCTGTCGATTTCAGAGAGAAAACTTACCTTTGCGTCGAAACCATGCCCTTCCAAAATTCTTTTCGATGAAATTCTCGATGCCATTCGAATTTTCACGTCAATTTACACGGAAAATGCGGTCTCTCGTTTCTGAAATAGGGAAATCTGGAAAAAGTGCGAAACTATCGCCTGAAATGCGAAATCTGTCGATTTCAGAGAGAAAACTTACCTTTGCGTCGAAACCATGCCCTTCCAAAATTCTTTTCGATGAAATTCTCGATGCCATTCGAATTTTCACGTCAATTTACACGGAAAATGCGGTCTCTCGTTTCTGAAATAGGGAAATCTGGAAAAAGTGCGAAACCATCGCCTGAAATGCGAAATCTGTCGATTTCAGAGAGAAAACTTACCTTTGCGTCGAAACCATGCCCTTCCAAAATTCTTTTCGATGAAATTCTCGATGCCATTCGAATTTTCACGTCAATTTACACGGAAAATGCGGTCTCTCGTTTCTGAAATAGGGAAATCTGGAAAAAGTGCGAAACTATCGCCTGAAATGCGAAATCTGTCGATTTCAGAGAGAAAACTTACCTTTGCGTCGAAACCATGCCCTTCCAAAATTCTTTTCGATGAAATTCTCGATGCCATTCGAATTTTCACGTCAATTTACACGGAAAATGCGGTCTCTCGTTTCTGAAATAGGGAAATCTGGAAAAAGTGCGAAACTATCGCCTGAATAGCGAAATCTGTCTATTTCAGAGAGAAAACTTACCTTTGCGTCGAAACCATGCCCTTCCAAAATTCTTTTCGATGAAATTCTCGATGCCATTCGAATTTTCACGTCAATTTACACGGAAAATGCGGTCTCTCGTTTCTGAAATAGGGAAATCTGGAAAAAGTGCGAAACTATCGCCTGAAATGCGAAATCTGTCGATTTCAGAGAGAAAACTTACCTTTGCGTCGAAACCATGCCCTTCCAAAATTCTTTTCGATGAAATTCTCGATGCCATTCGAATTTTCACGTCAATTTACACGGAAAATGCGGTCTCTCGTTTCTGAAATAGGGAAATCTGGAAAAAGTGCGAAACTATCGCCTGAAATGCGAAATCTGTCGATTTCAGAGAGAAAACTTACCTTTGCGTCGAAACCATGCCCTTCCAAAATTCTTTTCGATGAAATTCCCGATGCCATTCGAATTTTCACGTCAATTTACACGGAAAATGCGGTCTCTCGTTTCTGAAATAGGGAAATCTGGAAAAAGTGCGAAACTATCGCCTGAAATGCGAAATCTGTCGATTTCAGAGAGAAAACTTACCTTTGCGTCGAAACCATGCCCTTCCAAAATTCTTTTCGATGAAATTCTCGATGCCATTCGAATTTTCACGTCAATTTACACGGAAAATGCGGTCTCTCGTTTCTGAAATAGGGAAATCTGGAAAAAGTGCGAAACTATCGCCTGAAATGCGAAATCTGTCGATTTCAGAGAGAAAACTTACCTTTGCGTCGAAACCATGCCCTTCCAAAATTCTTTTCGATGAAATTCTCGATGCCATTCGAATTTTCACGTCAATTTACACGGAAAATGCGGTCTCTCGTTTCTGAAATAGGGAAATCTGGAAAAAGTGCGAAACTATCGCCTGAAATGCGAAATCTGTCGATTTCAGAGAGAAAACTTACCTTTGCGTCGAAACCATGCCCTTCCAAAATTCTTTTCGATGAAATTCTCGATGCCATTCGAATTTTCACGTCAATTTACACGGAAAATGCGGTCTCTCGTTTCTGAAATAGGGAAATCTGGAAAAAGTGCGAAACTATCGCCTGAAATGCGAAATCTGTCGATTTCAGAGAGAAAACTTACCTTTGCGTCGAAACCATGCCCTTCCAAAATTCTTTTCGATGAAATTCTCGATGCCATTCGAATTTTCACGTCAATTTACACGGAAAATGCGGTCTCTCGTTTCTGAAATAGGGAAATCTGGAAAAAGTGCGAAACTATCGCCTGAAATGCGAAATCTGTCGATTTCAGAGAGAAAACTTACCTTTGCGTCGAAACCATGCCCTTCCAAAATTCTTTTCGATGAAATTCTCGATGCCATTCGAATTTTCACGTCAATTTACACGGAAAATGCGGTCTCTCGTTTCTGAAATAGGGAAATCTGGAAAAAGTGCGAAACTATCGCCTGAAATGCGAAATCTGTCGATTTCAGAGAGAAAACTTACCTTTGCGTCGAAACCATGCCCTTCCAAAATTCTTTTCGATGAAATTCTCGATGCCATTCGAATTTTCACGTCAATTTACACGGAAAATGCGGTCTCTCGTTTCTGAAATAGGGAAATCTGGAAAAAGTGCGAAACTATCGCCTGAAATGCGAAATCTGTCGATTTCAGAGAGAAAACTTACCTTTGCGTCGAAACCATGCCCTTCCAAAATTCTTTTCGATGAAATTCTCGATGCCATTCGAATTTTCACGTCAATTTACACGGAAAATGCGGTCTCTCGTTTCTGAAATAGGGAAATCTGGAAAAAGTGCGAAACTATCGCCTGAATAGCGAAATCTGTCGATTTCAGAGAGAAAACTTACCTTTGCGTCGAAACCATGCCCTTCCAAAATTCTTTTCGATGAAATTCTCGATGCCATTCGAATTTTCCGTGTAAATTGACGTGAAAATTCGAATGGCATCGAGAATTTCATCGAAAAGAATTTTGGAAGGGCATGGTTTCGACGTGTCACGTCCCGCCATGACGCAACACTTGAGAAAACATGACATCTGGGCATGGTTTCCGCACCTGGTTAACACCAAGAATAAGGGGAAATTGCAAAAAACCCGAAACTCAAACATGAATTTTTGCCCATTTTTGAAACCGCGAAATCCTTATGCAAATTAACACGTAAAAGTGGAAAATGGTAAGACCAAAATTTTACTCTTGCAAAAATTATTTTGCTTCCGATCCGAACGAAACTCAGGTACTGAAGAGCGATCGACCCCCACTACTCAACACCAAAGTCGCTCCCCCGCACGTCCCCTAGAACCGCCGGCAGAGCCATCGATATTCGTGCACTTGTACCTACACTCTGATCCTAGGGTAACATGCGCAACTCACACGGTATATGACCTTTAAACAATGGAAGTATGACAGCTGGACGTTTCACCATATACCGTCGCCAAAATGGCCGGTCTATGGTGGGGGGGGAATGGGGGGGGTCTAATAAAGGAGTTCGAGATATAGTTTTTAAGCAAAGTACGTACTTACCTGGGCTATTTCCAATTTGCTTCAGGATGTGCACCCCACGAGTTCGCCGATCCAGTGACCGTCGGTCGGGAAGTGACCACCCTGGAGATGAGCACCACCAAGACAACCCGTCAACGTTCTTTGAAGGGTCGATGTTGCAGTTCCATGTGATGGTATACTTCCACCAGCTCTACTGCTCCTACGGAAATGTCTACATCAATGACGATGATCGTGGGATCTGTGGCGAGTGCTACCTCACCCGGGGGCAACCTCCTGAGTACGAATACTTCGACGTCCATGCGATGTACAACAACCTCATCAACCATGGCTACTGCGAAGATTGCGGATGGCCAGCAACAACCGTGCGGCCAGTCGTCATGTGTGAGGAGTGTCTCCACGCACTTGTACGCCACAGCGGAGACGTCGCACGCCATTACGAAAACCCAGCACTAACCCTTTATTACAACCACATAATCGACAATATGTTTGTCGGGCCGATACGCGTAAGACGCCATTTGCCAACCGGAACTACGTCACAGTGAAGTAACGAGGAAGGTAGCAGCACTGAGCCCAACACCAGCGCCCCAACGGATGTACTCCACGCCTTAACGAACAAAATGGCGACGCCATAGTCAACGCGGGAAGGATGACGTCAATTTTCCCCCACGCCACCAACCACCGCGCGAGCCATGAGTCCCCACCTACCTGCGAAGCATAACCCCCACCTACCTGCGAAGCATAACCCCCACCCACCTACGAAGCATAATCCCCACTAACGAGTTTTTCGGGTATAAATACGGGCACATAAGCCGGAAGGATCATTCTATATCCTAATCTCTAAAATCTAAAATCAACTTCTTCTACAAAACTTACGCCTTAAAGATTGAACTTAGAATTCTCTCACTATAACAAGGTACTTAAAATCTTTAATTTCTACAAATTAGAACTTAGAATTCTCTCACTACAGCAAGGTGCTTAAAATCTTTAACTTCTACAAACTTAGAACTCAGAATTCTCCTTCCGTGCTATTGCGAAATTATATAATAAGGTATTGTTAGGAAATAATTGTATAGGATTGTTAATTTCTTTCACTTATCAAATTACTATTACGTTAATTAGTATTAGTTAGTATATTGTTAAATATTAGGAGTAAGGGAATAGTTTATTAAATAAATTTTGTATGAATCACTACGATTCCTGGTATTCTTCCAAGTTCCTTCACACCGCGCGGATAACCTAAAATTTGGATTACAATAATTAATCATCAAGTTAAAACTTAAATTACATTAATTAATAACGAACGAGCTACTATTTCCTCATTTGCTTTTTACGTATCTCAGTCGAACCTCCCCTTGGAACTCTGTTGCGGTCACTACTCCGGCAACAAGTTATTCCCTTGTTCCACAATTATTCACCCGACCTTGTAATTGCGTTGCGGTCACTAATCCAGCATCGAATTACTCCTTCAAACCTAAAATAATAAACGTAATAAGTAATGACGAAATGGGTGTAAATTATAGGAAATGACTCGACCGGGACACCGTGGTGGAAGGAAACATTACCTGAGAAAATTGTGGCGTATTTATAATCAAGCGAGGGAGTTTGACCCGTCCGTGTTCTCCGCCCCTGCGGTGCGAAAAGCGAAACAAATCGAGTACAAACCTGTGCCTCTCTCTCTCGCTCCCACTGTTCCGCCGTTGCTCGATCCAGGGAAGTGCCACCCGAAGGATCCCCGGGTTCCTTACTTAACAAAGAAACGCGAGGAAATTCTTAAGAACAATTATTAATAAATAAACCTCTTCTTTATTCTTAATTAACGTTAATTCAGTTACTTACCCCCTATCCGGAATTCCCTGATATCCGCGTTGAAATTAACATTAATAATAACGGAATACTATAACCGATAAAAACATTAACCTATCGAAACAATTACTATATTATTTACACATTACCTGAAACCGTCGTATATCCGTGTATACTTAACGCCAGACCTAAATAAACAAAGAATTTGTTGAATAATTTAAGACCCTAACTTATATTAATTCGTTGCTACTTACCTGTCATTCAAACTTCTAAGCGAACCCCCATTGGTGGATCCAATAAGAATCGATCTTCCTCACTAGTCACTAGAGGGGGCCGTTGCAGGTACCGCGGTCGCCGCTCTACACTGAAACGACATAATTCATGCCCCACGTGGCCGCCACGTGCTCGCCTAATTTATCACATTTTACGAAATAAATACCGGTCGCGTGCACTTGCCTTTTACCGTATATCAAGGGCAGTGTCCTTAGGGCTCACTCCGCGGTGGCAAGTCGTCGTCGGTCACATATTTCTGTACAAAATTCACTCGGGACGTAACAGAAATATAAAACTGGTGACAGCGGTGGGATACGCCATTAGTTCTAACACGGCTAGTAAGTTGGCGGCGCGCCTATCTCGCGGGCTGAGACTATAGAGTATCTAGACAGGCGTATATGCATATATATAACACATCTGTATACATATATATATAATCAACGTAAACCTATAATCGTTAAATAAACATATTCAGACACGTTCCTTTTACAATTCGCTATAGAATATAGTATTAAATATCACGCTGATTCACTCGATATAGGAAGTCGCGGTAACAAACGTTCCATTTGTTTATAAAATTGAAAAAACAATTAAATAAACAAATTCTTTGCAAATAATTTTTTCCATTAATTCTTCAACGCCCCTGATTAGTATTTTACCCCGTGAAGTGTGATCGAACTTCTCTTACAATAATTAGCGATAGTTAAAGTTTCGATACGGACGTTTGTTGTCGTACACGAAAAATACAATTATCCAGTAAAATAGTATATTAAATTACCCGTAAATAAACTCTTGAGGAGGAAACCACCACGTCCTCTTCATTTTTCTTTTCTTTTTCACTTCTATCACCACATTAATAAACTATGGCAAATTCTTCGGAGCGCGATGATTTTCCAACAGTGGAAGACGTGGTCGGATATAATGCGCAACTAGAGGCAAACGAAACACTACTTCGCGAAAGATTGCAAACGATTAAGAAAATTCAGAGCGACATTGAAAATCAATATAAAATAGCCTTTGGTAGAGACGTCGATGATGATATCCCATCGAACGTTAACTTAGTACAGGAATTAAACGATATCAAATCTATGATTCATTCTCTCACGAAATCCCTGCCGACGGAAGATTCACGGGTACGATTTAAGGAATCACCGAAACCATGTCGAAGTAATTATGCAAGTCCTGACGGGGACGCTGAATCGCTAAATTACCCTCCCATAATTCCTCAGCTATCGCTTAAGGACGCCCTAGAAATGGTGCCCTTCTTCGACGGGAAAAATATGCCCGTTCTGCAATTTGCTAGAGCATGTAAGCGCGCTAAAGACATGATACATCCCCGCGCAGAACCTCAATTAGCGAGACTTTTACGGAATCGTCTTCAAGAACACGCATATTTAGCAGTAGAAGATTACGTATTCGATACTGTAGATGAGCTTGTGGACCGTTTAAAACATATATTTATGCCAGCTAGAAACGCTCATCACTTTCGAGGCGAATTGGCGAATATATATATGAAACGCCACGAGCATATTTTAGATTACATTGGACGCGTTAAGGATTTTCGTTCTGCAATTTTGGATGGGGAAAAGGGAAGATACGGCTTAATGCACGCAGATTTAAAGGGGGAAATAGACGAGCTTTGCCTAGAATCATTTATTAGAGGATTGCCACCAGATTTTAGAATTCAAGTATCGCTAGCGGGCTATGATGGCCTTGAAACCGCTTTTGATACAGCCATTAGAGTACATAGAACGATAGAACGGGATAATTCTTTATTCAATAATAATAGGGTCTCGACTATCGCTAAGGATATTAACCGAACGGAGAATCGCGTTAGTGCTTGTCAATCGTGCAATAAACAAGGCCGAGTAGCAACAAATTACCGTGGAGAGTCACATGGTGCCCCCGCCAGTGCTCCTAGTCCCGCGTCACTGGGCAAAACCACCCCTTCTTCCCCGCCTAGAGATCACGCGATGTCACGTGACCGTAACGGTTACGAAACAAAGACGTGTAATTACTGTAAGAAGCCCGGGCACGTGATAGCCGAGTGTCGCAAACGGGCGTATAACAATAGCCTTAGGCAATCGGGAAACGCGACGAGTCCCCTGGTATTAACGGACGCAAACCAGACAAGGACAGAGACAAAACCGCGTCCAATCCACAAAATAACTACCGAAAAAACGCCAAACCCAACCAACGAGTCACCACAATCCGACTAAATAAAAATAGCTCGATCCCCTCGATTCAAATATGCTCCGAATCCCTAAAAATCCCTGTCGAATTTATGGTAGATACTGGTTCCGAACCTAATCTTTTAAAATTAAGTCGAGTTAATTTCCCTGATAATATTAACAAATTCGATATCCTATACCTATCCGGCATTACCGAGGAGAACGTACAAACCCTCGGGACATATACAATAAACCTCTTCAATCATGAAGTTATATTTCATGTCGTACCCGATGCGTTCCCCATCGAGCACGGTGGAATTTTGGGATCCGAATTTCTGAGAGAAAAAGGCGTAAATATTTCATATGACGACGAATGCCTACGGTTTCACGATGTAACTATCCCCTTTTCAAATTATAAAACCGTCGTCATTCCCGCTAGGTCGAACGCGGTCATGTATGTAAACATTGCTAATCCCGAGCTCAGCGAAGGCTACATTCCGCGGCTATACACGTGCGATGGTGTATTATTAGGAAATACCGTTGTTCGCAATTCTAAAGGCCGAGCGTGTTTACGCGTAATAAATACAAATGAATTCGAGGTCGAATTAGAAATACCTACAATAAAATTACAAGAGTTCGATACTATATTAGGAGAGCAACGCGATTCCCCTACGAGAACGAAATCTATACAAAACTCCGATAAAACAATTGTTGCGAACAACAATGATATTAATCACTCCGAATGCGCTCTCGAATCGATTTCGGAACCATCAAAATCCATTCCAAAATCAAGTCTCTATCGCGAATCGGACCCAAAATCAACCTCGAAAACTAAATCAGACTCAAATATAGATACAAAAGCTAAATCCGAAATCGATTCGAGTCCAGTTCCTCTTTCCGAATCAATCGCAAAAATTAAGTTGCATAATCGAAACAAACTAAATCGTAACTTACAATCAGTACCTGAATCGTCGAGCGAGCCAAGTTGGGTGCTCTTTTCTAAACCAGACCCAAAACGAACCCGGACCACCGGGGAGAGTCGGAAAGCAGGAAACCGTTTACTGCATGTGTTGCATGTCGGCGCAAAAGATCGCGAAAGAATTAACGAAATAAAAGACGCGCTACGCCTCGATCATTTAAATCCGGAAGAGAGGAACAGCGTAGAGAATTTAATCGAGCAATATCATCGCGTGTTTCACTTACCTAGCGATCGATTAGACGCGACCGACGTCCTGAAACACGCGATAATAACGACCGATGGTATGCCTGTAAACACCAAACAATATCGGTTTCCACCGATCCACAAGGAGGAAATTACAAAACAAGTAACGGAATTGTTACACAATGACATTATAAAACCTTCTTTGTCTCCATACAATTCCCCGTTGTGGATCGTGCCGAAAAAACCGGATCAGGACGGAAATAAGAGGTGGAGGATGGTGATAGATTATAGGGCGTTAAATGAAAAAACTATAGGGGACGCCTACCCCCTCCCTAACATTAACGAAATCCTGGATCAGCTCGGAGGAGCTAAGTACTTCTCGATATTTGACCTAGCGTCGGGATTTCACCAAATACCGATGGATGAGAAGGATGCACCAAAAACTGCCTTCTCCACCCCTTACGGCCACTACGAATTCACGCGAATGCCTTTTGGATTAAAAAACGCTCCTAGTACGTTCCAGCGATTGATGGATAACGTGCTGTCGGGTTTACAAGGCATCGAATTGTTTGTTTATCTTGATGACATTGTCTTGTACGCCAGCTCCCTACAAGAACACGAAACAAAGTTTAGGAAGTTGGCTGAACGTTTACATTCCGCTAATCTCCATTTACAACCAAGTAAATGTGAATTTCTTAGAAAAGAAGTCGTATATCTCGGACACGTAATAACGGATGAAGGCGTGAAACCTGATCCAAAGAAAATCCAAGCTGTCAAAGAATTTCCAGTTCCACGTACCCCGAAGAACATTAAACAATTTCTCGGCCTTGCAGGATACTACCGGCGGTTTATCCCAAATTTTTCTAAAATTGCAAAACCACTTACGAATCTCCTCAAAAAGAATGTCACATTTACTTGGTCTAAGGAACAAATAGAATCGTTCGAATACTTACGAGATGAATTATGTAAACCACCGATATTGCAGTTCCCAAATTTTAAAATCGAATTCAACATAACGACTGATGCATCCGACTACGCCATCGGCGGCGTCTTAAGTCAGGGAGAACCTGGAAAAGATTTACCTGTATGCTACGCCTCACGTTTATTAACACAACCGGAGCGAAACTACTCGACCATTGAAAAGGAACTATTAGCTATCGTTTATTGCGTACAATATTTCCGACCTTACATATACGGCCGAAAATTCACTCTTATTACGGACCATCAACCTCTCGTCTGGCTGCATCGTGTGAAGGATCCAACGTCAAGGTTAATCCGCTGGAGACTCAAGCTCGCGGAGTACGAATACAAGATCGTCTACCAACCTGGAAAAAGCAATAAGGCAGCCGACGCTCTATCGAGAAATACAGTAGGATACATGGATTCCGAAACAATTCGGAAGGTACTACCCATCAGACACCGAACGACGAGCGATTCTGACACGGATGAATCCATATTCTCGTTCCCCCCCAGGAAGAGAACGAAGACGGATGTACAGGACGAACTACCGGCAGGAAACAGCCCGCTTCTCGCAGGATGCTCCTCTCACACCGACGGTCCACCAAACACCTCACCTAAAATCATGGACGTTGATAATATCCTACAAAACAACGAGATACTCACCTTTCATCCGACGACGTCTTCAACTCCCGTTGAATTTAGGGCACGAATAACTCAATTATGGGACGAAGACACTGGAGAATCTGAAAACGAAAGCGAGGTTAGACCACGGTTCGAAGCTAATTCTTTCGCACTCCCTGACTGGAACGATACGATAAACGAAGTACCGTACGAAGACACAGCAGAGCCACAAATAGAAACGGGCATTCGTTTCTCAAACCAGAGTAATACTGTAGAAATCCGCGATTCACTTTCCATCAGAAGAGATAACCTCGTGTACTTCCTCACGTGCAAGGGGCAGCCATTTTGCGATGGATCAAAGCACCTAGCGACATCTAAGATGTTACCGACGCACGGGAATATTACCCTGGGTAGGTCGAGCGTGGTAATGCAGAACCGTCGGTATTTTATCGGCCTCCCCGTAAAAGAATCTCTCGCCGTCAGAACAGATCCAGCAATCCTAGAAGAAACAATTAAAAGTTTAGTAGACGTCGTACAGGAATTAGGGCTAAAATCAATAAGTATGGCTAAAACCCCAGAGATAGACGGGATACCGTGGAAACTAATACTACGATTGATCACATCACATCTTTCCGAAACCTCAATCAAGGTTATCATATGCCTCCAACTCGTCAAAACACCAACAGAAGATCAGCGTGGCACCATCATTCAGGAATACCACGAATCGGCTTTTGGCGGACACAAAGGAGTGACGAAGACCTACAGAAGGATAAGACATAATTATTATTGGGACGGTCTAAAACAACAAGTACAAACGTACGTTCAACAATGCCTCGAATGCCAAAGGAAAAAATTAGTTAGAGTGAAAACGAAGCAACCAATGGTACTTACCGACACGCCGGGCTCCGCCTTTGATAAGGTCGCACTCGATATAGTAGGACCCTTTCCTACAACAAAAAACGGATACACATACATCCTCACCATTCAAGATCTCTTGACGAAATATTCAATAGCGGTACCTTTGACACATGCGACGTCACTAAATATTGCCGATGGCTTCACAAAAGAATTCATTTGCCTCTTCGGCGCACCCAAGGCCATTCTCACTGATCAAGGCTCAAACTTCATAAGCTCTTTCATGAGGGCGGTAACCAGGAAATTTCGTATTAAGCAATTTCGAACAACTGCTTATCATCCACAATCCAATGGCTCCATCGAACGCTCACACCACGTGTTGACGGAATATCTAAAGATGTACGTCGACCGTAACCATGAATGGGACGAATGGCTTAAGATGGCCACGTTCTCGTACAACACCAGCGTCCATGAGGGAACACGTCACACCCCTCATGAATTAGTTTTCGGAAAGATAGCTCGCATGCCTTGCAGTGACGTACCTATAGAAGACGAATTGGACGAATCGTATATAGGATATTTGGGACAGCTCACTCTGAGAATAAGAGAATTACAAAACGCAGCCCACCGAAATCTAACTGAAGCAAAAATACGATCCAAAAGATATTACGATCGCCGGGTTAACGCACAGAATTTTCGAGAGGGAGAAAATATATTTCTATTAAAAGAACCGAGGAAAGGAAAATTCGCCGACCACTACACCGGTCCGCACCGTATATTGAAGATTCTCCCGAACGGAAACTTAAGATTAAACGTCGACGGTCGAATAAAAACCGTCCATCCGAACAAAGCGCGTAGATCTAAGGTTACGTAAGCACCATCACAACACAACATGAGAATGTGTACTGCGTACAACATTCTCAGAATTAGGGGGGGAATGTCACGTCCCGCCATGACGCAACACTTGAGAAAACATGACATCTGGGCATGGTTTCCGCACCTGGTTAACACCAAGAATAAGGGGAAATTGCAAAAAACCCGAAACTCAAACATGAATTTTTGCCCATTTTTGAAACCGCGAAATCCTTATGCAAATTAACACGTAAAAGTGGAAAATGGTAAGACCAAAATTTTACTCTTGCAAAAATTATTTTGCTTCCGATCCGAACGAAACTCAGGTACTGAAGAGCGATCGACCCCCACTACTCAACACCAAAGTCGCTCCCCCGCACGTCCCCTAGAACCGCCGGCAGAGCCATCGATATTCGTGCACTTGTACCTACACTCTGATCCTAGGGTAACATGCGCAACTCACACGGTATATGACCTTTAAACAATGGAAGTATGACAGCTGGACGTTTCACCATATACCGTCGCCAAAATGGCCGGTCTATGGGGGGGGGGGGGAATGGGGGGGTCTAATAAAGGAGTTCGAGATATAGTTTTTAAGCAAAGTACGTACTTACCTGGGCTATTTCCAATTTGCTTCAGGATGTGCACCCCACGAGTTCGCCGATCCAGTGACCGTCGGTCGGGAAGTGACCACCCTGGAGATGAGCACCACCAAGACAACCCGTCAACGTTCTTTGAAGGGTCGATGTTGCAGTTCCATGTGATGGTATACTTCCACCAGCTCTACTGCTCCTACGGAAATGTCTACATCAATGACGATGATCGTGGGATCTGTGGCGAGTGCTACCTCACCCGGGGGCAACCTCCTGAGTACGAATACTTCGACGTCCATGCGATGTACAACAACCTCATCAACCATGGCTACTGCGAAGATTGCGGATGGCCAGCAACAACCGTGCGGCCAGTCGTCATGTGTGAGGAGTGTCTTCACGCACTTGTACGCCACAGCGGAGACGTCGCACGCCATTACGAAAACCCAGCACTAACCCTTTATTACAACCACATAATCGACAATATGTTTGTCGGGCCGATACGCGTAAGACGCCATTTGCCAACCGGAACTACGTCACAGTGAAGTAACGAGGAAGGTAGCAGCACTGAGCCCAACACCAGCGCCCCAACGGATGTACTCCACGCCTTAACGAACAAAATGGCGACGCCATAGTCAACGCGGGAAGGATGACGTCAATTTTCCCCCACGCCACCAACCACCGCGCGAGCCATGAGTCCCCACCTACCTGCGAAGCATAACCCCCACCTACCTGCGAAGCATAACCCCCACCCACCTACGAAGCATAACCCCCACCCACCTACGAAGCATAATCCCCACTAACGAGTTTTTCGGGTATAAATACGGGCACATAAGCCGGAAGGATCATTCTATATCCTAATCTCTAAAATCTAAAATCAACTTCTTCTACAAAACTTACGCCTTAAGGATTGAACTTAGAATTCTCTCACTATAACAAGGTACTTAAAATCTTTAATTTCTACAAATTAGAACTTAGAATTCTCTCACTACAGCAAGGTGCTTAAAATCTTTAACTTCTACAAACTTAGAACTCAGAATTCTCCTTCCGTGCTATTGCGAAATTATATAATAAGGTATTGTTAGGAAATAATTGTATAGGATTGTTAATTTCTTTCACTTATCAAATTACTATTACGTTAATTAGTATTAGTTAGTATATTGTTAAATATTAGGAGTAAGGGAATAGTTTATTAAATAAATTTTGTATGAATCACTACGATTCCTGGTATTCTTCCAAGTTCCTTCACACCGCGCGGATAACCTAAAATTTGGATTACAATAATTAATCATCAAGTTAAAACTTAAATTACATTAATTAATAACGAACGAGCTACTATTTCCTCATTTGCTTTTTACGTATCTCAGTCGAACCTCCCCTTGGAACTCTGTTGCGGTCATTACTCCGGCAACAAGTTATTCCCTTGTTCCACAATTATTCACCCGACCTTGTAATTGCGTTGCGGTCACTAATCCAGCATCGAATTACTCCTTCAAACCTAAAATAATAAACGTAATAAGTAATGACGAAATGGGTGTAAATTATAGGAAATGACTCGACCGGGACACCGTGGTGGAAGGAAACATTATCTGAGAAAATTGTGGCGTATTTATAATCAAGCGAGGGAGTTTGACCCGTCCGTGTTCTCCGCCCCTGCGGTGCGAAAAGCGAAACAAATCGAGTACAAACCTGTGCCTCTCTCTCTCGCTCCCACTGTTCCGCCGTTGCTCGATCCAGGGAAGTGCCACCCGAAGGATCCCCGGGTTCCTTACTTAACAAAGAAACGCGAGGAAATTCTTAAGAACAATTATTAATAAATAAACCTCTTCTTTATTCTTAATTAACGTTAATTCAGTTACTTACCCCCTATCCGGAATTCCCTGATATCCGCGTTGAAATTAACATTAATAATAACGGAATACTATAACCGATAAAAACATTAACCTATCGAAACAATTACTATATTATTTACACATTACCTGAAACCGTCGTATATCCGTGTATACTTAACGCCAGACCTAAATAAACAAAGAATTTGTTGAATAATTTAAGACCCTAACTTATATTAATTCGTTGCTACTTACCTGTCATTCAAACTTCTAAGCGAACCCCCATTGGTGGATCCAATAAGAATCGATCTTCCTCACTAGTCACTAGAGGGGGCCGTTGCAGGTACCGCGGTCGCCGCTCTACACTGAAACGACATAATTCATGCCCCACGTGGCCGCCACGTGCTCGCCTAATTTATCACATTTTACGAAATAAATACCGGTCGCGTGCACTTGCCTTTTACCGTATATCAAGGGCAGTGTCCTTAGGGCTCACTCCGCGGTGGCAAGTCGTCGTCGGTCACATATTTCTGTACAAAATTCACTCGGGACGTAACAGACGCAAAGGTAAGTTTTCTCTCTGAAATCGACAGATTTCGCATTTCAGGCGATAGTTTCGCACTTTTTCCAGATTTCCCTATTTCAGAAACGAGAGACCGCATTTTCCGTGTAAATTGACGTGAAAATTCGAATGGCATCGAGAATTTCATCGAAAAGAATTTTGGAAGGGCATGGTTTCGACGCAAAGGTAAGTTTTCTCTCTGAAATCGACAGATTTCGCATTTCAGGCGATAGTTTCGCACTTTTTCCAGATTTCCCTATTTCAGAAACGAGAGACCGCATTTTCCGTGTAAATTGACGTGAAAATTCGAATGGCATCGAGAATTTCATCGAAAAGAATTTTGGAAGGGCATGGTTTCGACGCAAAGGTAAGTTTTCTCTCTGAAATCGACAGATTTCGCATTTCAGGCGATAGTTTCGCACTTTTTCCAGATTTCCCTATTTCAGAAACGAGAGACCGCATTTTCCGTGTAAATTGACGTGAAAATTCGAATGGCATCGAGAATTTCATCGAAAAGAATTTTGGAAGGGCATGGTTTCGACGCAAAGGTAAGTTTTCTCTCTGAAATCGACAGATTTCGCATTTCAGGCGATAGTTTCGCACTTTTTCCAGATTTCCCTATTTCAGAAACGAGAGACCGCATTTTCCGTGTAAATTGACGTGAAAATTCGAATGGCATCGAGAATTTCATCGAAAAGAATTTTGGAAGGGCATGGTTTCGACGCAAAGGTAAGTTTTCTCTCTGAAATCGACAGATTTCGCATTTCAGGCGATAGTTTCGCACTTTTTCCAGATTTCCCTATTTCAGAAACGAGAGACCGCATTTTCCGTGTAAATTGACGTGAAAATTCGAATGGCATCGAGAATTTCATCGAAAAGAATTTTGGAAGGGCATGGTTTCGACGCAAAGGTAAGTTTTCTCTCTGAAATCGACAGATTTCGCATTTCAGGCGATAGTTTCGCACTTTTTCCAGATTTCCCTATTTCAGAAACGAGAGACCGCATTTTCCGTGTAAATTGACGTGAAAATTCGAATGGCATCGAGAATTTCATCGAAAAGAATTTTGGAAGGGCATGGTTTCGACGCAAAGGTAAGTTTTCTCTCTGAAATCGACAGATTTCGCATTTCAGGCGATAGTTTCGCACTTTTTCCAGATTTCCCTATTTCAGAAACGAGAGACCGCATTTTCCGTGTAAATTGACGTGAAAATTCGAATGGCATCGAGAATTTCATCGAAAAGAATTTTGGAAGGGCATGGTTTCGACGCAAAGGTAAGTTTTCTCTCTGAAATCGACAGATTTCGCATTTCAGGCGATAGTTTCGCACTTTTTCCAGATTTCCCTATTTCAGAAACGAGAGACCGCATTTTCCGTGTAAATTGACGTGAAAATTCGAATGGCATCGAGAATTTCATCGAAAAGAATTTTGGAAGGGCATGGTTTCGACGCAAAGGTAAGTTTTCTCTCTGAAATCGACAGATTTCGCATTTCAGGCGATAGTTTCGCACTTTTTCCAGATTTCCCTATTTCAGAAACGAGAGACCGCATTTTCCGTGTAAATTGACGTGAAAATTCGAATGGCATCGAGAATTTCATCGAAAAGAATTTTGGAAGGGCATGGTTTCGACGCAAAGGTAAGTTTTCTCTCTGAAATCGACAGATTTCGCATTTCAGGCGATAGTTTCGCACTTTTTCCAGATTTCCCTATTTCAGAAACGAGAGTGTTACGTCCCGAGAGCGTCGTAAAGCTTGGGAATGCACAGAAGCAGGAAATATAGTGGAGATTCGGAAAAGTATTTATTTATTATATTAGGATAGCGAAGGAACAGAAGGTGATTAATTTCATAATTCGGCAGCTGTCACCATCTATTCGTATATATATATATATATATATGTATATATATACGTATAGAAAAATAGAAATAACATATATAAATATATTCCGTTTTATTATTATAACTTATTCTTACTATTATTCTTGTTGTTGGTCTTATTATTATTATTATTCTTATTTTGTTATTATTATTATTGTTATTATTATTAGAGTAATTATTCTAATATTTTACTATTTGTAATATTTCTGTTTAATTCGTAATATTTCTAACATTTCTAGTCTAAGGTAATTTCAGTTTCTCTGATTCTTGTAGTTTTGTAAAGCCGGATTAGTCGCTTGTGTTGTTCTCTGCGACCGGCTCGGTTTCCTATCCTTGACATATAATGACGAACATATTAATTGCGATAGAGGATTACGGGTGAATAAGTTGCTTAATTGAGACTCTCCGTGAATATTCCCAGTGGGTCTCAATTGATGGCCGAATAATAATAACGTTAGTTTATAAGAGTAGGTATTGATGGAATAAATATATGTTGTTAGTAGTAAGAATATTAAGGAAGTTAAGGAAAGCTATAATTAAGGTCGATGAGTAATTACTAAAATATGTATATTAATAACAACACAATTTACAACTAAATAGGTATAGAATTAGGTTTACAATATAGATATAGAATATAAGTTTTGGATATAGAATCTAAGATCGATAAGATTTAGATGTATATACTTATAACTAAAGATTTGGAATTTGTTAGGATACGATTCGTAGATCGAAATAGTTTAAGAATTTGATTAGATCAGATTTGTTAATCAGAGTATAGGATCGATATATGATCGATTTACAATGAGGGTTTTGGTATAGATATAAGATATAGGTTGATCGTGTATAAGATCGATTAGATATATATATATATTAGTATAAGATCGAGCAAGAATTCGTATTAGATTGAGATCGAATAATGTTAAAATTATAATATTGGATGATGTAACACTCACGTAGGATCAGCGGCGATATACGGATGAACGTCTCGTAATAATTTTGCACTTGTATGTATTATAAACTTCTGATTAGTTATTGCTATATAACTGTTACTACAGAAGGAACTTTTCTACTGATTAGTTTCACGTATTTTGTATTCCGCGAGACGTGAATTTACTTGGAACAAGTTAACCGCCTAGTGGTAATAGTTATCGTAATCCTTAGACGTGCGTGAGACGTTGATCTGTTATCGTAGTGAGCCGGTGCGTATGAATGGCGCGCGTATACGCTCGTAATGGCGCTCGGCGGCTCCGCCTATGTGACGCTTGACGCATGTGTCGTGTTATTGTAGTACGTATAGCGAGAATGTATGTATATATTTATATGTATGTAGTAGATATCTCTGCTGCATACAAGGCGTAGCGTGCATATTAGTTAGACATTATAAGATCCGCGGTTTCTTGTATGCCATAACAAATATCTACCACGAGGTAATACCTAACCTAATTATAATTACGGTGTTGTTGACATAATGTCGAATAATAATTTATGTACTGCACTAATTATATAGGTTCTTTCCAGGCAATGCGTGTGAATCTAGGAGATGAAGTAAATTATATGATAAAGTAAGTATCGATATTAACAAAGTAACCTTGAGTAATTAATGCAATATATAGTATTGAATTTTCATTTGTTTTATATACGCTTACATGACTACGAAGAATTGGCGATGAATTATATAAAGCTAGTCTACAATTAAATGGTAAGAACATTAACTAAGTAAGTATGTGAATTATTAACGTATTGTTATATTATGAAAAATGTCATTCTGACGAGTGTATACTTAAACTAAACGTAATTTTAGATTCCTACGAGTTCTGAAGTGTAAGGAGGGCTCAGTGGAGGTCGCGGGACGTGACACCTCCCCCCTTGGAAAAAGAAAATGGTGAGTGGAAGGAATCATTTTCTTTTAAGTCCTAAAGGCGAGAAGTTTCGATGCTGATCCTTGATCTTCTGGCCTTATTAGGGTGGATGATTCTTGTTCCTCTGCGCCATTGGATGCGAAGGTTTCCATTGGGAAGTACCTCCAGAATCTGGTGTGGACCGGAATATTGTTCGGCGAATTTTCCTTTCCTGGGTTCGCAAAGGACGAACACGGCTTCACCTTTCCTGAAGTTTACTTCTTGTGCTCGACGATCGTAATATGCCTTTGATCGTAATTTTGCACTTATAAGATTTTCTCTTGCGGCTTCTTGGGATGACTGGATAATGTCATTTAGTTTTCCTAGGTAACCTTGATACGTTTCATCGTCGCGGTCATCTAGGTAGATGCTGCTGGATGGAACTCTGGCTGGTTTACCAAAGACTAGTTCATGAGGTGTGTATTTTGTACTTTCATGTACGCTTGTGTTGTAGGAAAATGATGCTAAATTTAACCATTCGTCCCAGTCGTAATTATTGCTTACGAACATTTTTAAATATTCGACGAGAGAGTGGTGTGATCTTTCCAGAGATCCGTTTGATTGTGGGCGAAAGGCTGTGGTTTTGCATTGTTTAATGCGGAATTTTCTTGTAACGATTTTCATGAAACTGCTTATGAAATTACTTCCTTGATCCGTTAGGATAACCTTCGGCGCGGCGAATCGGCAAATGAATTCTTTGACGAAGGCGTCGGCTATACGGAGTGACGTTGCTTCAGGTAGAGGAATAGCGAGAGAGAATTTCGTTAATAAATCTTGTATCGTTAGAATGTAAGTGTTTCCTCTTTTGGTGGTTGGTAGTGGACCGACGATGTCCAATCCAATTTTATCGAAGGCAGCTCCAGGTGTATCGGTAAGAACCATGGGCTGTCGTGTTTTTACACGGACTAATTTACTGCGCTGACAGTCCAAACACAGTTGGATATAGTGTTGTATGTCCCTTTTCATTCCTTGCCAAAAATAATGATGTCTGATACGTTTGTAGGTTTTATTGACGCCTTTATGTCCTCCTACTGCGGAATTGTGATTTTCTTTGATAATTTCACATCGTTGATTTTCTGCTGGGATGCGTACGAGTTGCAAGCATATTGTAATTGCAGTCTGTGAATCTTGTAAATAATTCTCTATCATTTCTCGAATAATTGACCATGAAATTCTATTGATTTTTGAAGTTTTGGCTATACTTATTGATTCTAGGTGCAGCTCCTGTATGACATCGCGTAGTGATTCGAGAGAAATTTTGAAGATATCCATATCGAGAGGGGTTTGCGATGTTTCCTTAATTGGTAAGCTTATTAGAGTATTATTATTTAATTTGTGCACTGATGCTCTTCCTAGAGTTAAATGTTCATAGGTTGGCAATAAACCTGCTTCCTTTAAATTTTCAGCACCTGCGTCGACGGGGTTGCTTTTGCAGTCGATGAAGATTACAATGTTATCATTACGTATGCGTAATGGGTCCCTGGATTTTGTGGATTTTGGCTTTTCTTGATTCCCTTGAAATTGGTATTCACGCGATACTGGTTCAAAAATTTCTTCTGTGGAAGTGACGGTGTCGTCTTCGGATGATTCAGTAAGTATATCACTGTAGTCCATTGGATTTTGTGCTTGATCTTCTGTTGTTCTGTTTAGGATGTCGTTGACGGATTCGATGCTCTGGTTAATTGAAATATCGTCGTTTGACGTTGGATTGCGGCCTGTATTCCTGTTTTCGAAGACATCTTCGTCGAGTTCTTCCGTGAATGGTAAGTTTGTTGCTTCCTCGTTCGGAACTGATTCGATTTCCTTTTCAGGTTCTCTGGGTGAAGATTCGGTTTCGTCGGACGTCTTTTGTTTCTTCCTCGTTGGTGGAAAACTGAACAATGATTCGTCGCTGGAACTGGTTCGTCGTCTGATTGGGAGTACTTCAGCATGCTCTTCGTATGGGGCATTTCTCGAGAGTGCGTCCGCTAATAGATTTTGTTTCCCAGGTCGATACTGAATCTCGTAATCGTACTCGGCGAGCTTAAGACGCCATCGTACGAGTCTGGAGGTTGGATCCTTGACTCTATGTAGCCATACTAATGGTCGATGATCTGTTAATAGCGTGAATTTCCGACCGTACAAATATGGTCTGAAATGATTTATACAATAGACGATAGCTAATAATTCTTTCTCTATTGTGGAATAATTTGTTTCGGCTTGATTTAAGGTTCGTGACGCATAAGCGATTGGTAAATCTTTTCCTGGTTCGCCTTGAGTTAATACTCCACCAATAGCGTATTCGGAAGCATCAGTAGTTACATTGAATTCGCGCGTGAAGTCGGGATATTGGAGTATGGGCTCCTTACAAAGTTCATCCCTTAGGTGTACAAATGCTTGTTCTTGTTTGTCGTTCCAAGTATACGGTGTATTTTTCTTAAGCAAAGTAGTTAAAGGCCGTGCAATTTTAGAAAAATTTGGTATGAATTTCCGGTAATATCCGGTAAGACCGAGAAATTGTTTTATGGATTTTGGATTTCGTGGTTTTGGGAAGTTCTTTACGGCTTCGATTTTGTTTGGATCGGGTCGTACGCCCTTTTTTGAGATTATATGGCCCAAATACATAACTTCTTTCCTTAAGAATTCGCATTTACTAGGTTGTAATTTAAGATTCGCTTCTTTTAATTTTTCCGCTAGTTTTTTAAATTTAATGTCGTGTTCCTTTAGTGAACTGGCGTATAAAACTATATCGTCGAGGTACACGAACATCTCTAAACCCTGCATACCGGTAAGTACGTGATCCATTAATCGTTGGAACGTTGCTGGCGCATTTTTAAGTCCAAAAGGCATACGTGAGAATTCATAATGACCATACGGTGTAGAAAAGGCAGTCTTTGGTGCGTCGGCTTTATTCATTGGTATCTGGTGAAATCCAGAGGCTAAGTCAAAAATAGAAAAATATTTAGCACCTCCCAATTGATCTAGAATTTCATTAATATTTGGGAGTGGGTACGCATCGCCGATTGTCTTTTTGTTTAAATTTCTGTAATCGATTACCATACGCCATCGCTTATTGCCATCTGCGTCTGGTTTTTTGGGCACGATCCATAAAGGGGAATTATAAGGAGAAACTGACGGACGAATAATATTGTTTTCTAATAATTCATTAATTTGTTTGTTGATTTCCTCTTTATGAATCGGCGGAAACCTGTATTGTTTCGTGTGTACTGGAGCGTTATCGGTAGTTACAATTGAGTGATGAATAACGTCAGTACACTCGAGCGATTCATCGGGTAGATGAAAGACGGAATGATATCTTGATATGAGATATTCGACATGATTTTTCTCTTCTAGATTTAAATGTTCAAGACGTAGTGATTCCTTTAATTTGTTGATGCGAGATTCTGTAATATTTATTTGATAAAGATTGCGCGATAGATTACGATTTCTTTGAATCTCCGAATTTGTAGATAGATTACCGCGTCGGGTAATTTGATTAGAATTGGAATTAGAATTAGAATTAGAAGAATTAGAAGAATTGGAAGAAGATCCTAAGATCTTGTCGGTACCAGGAGTATTTTTAAGAGATTCTGAGGATTTTGATTTTTGAATACTCCGTGGTTCCGCGAGAGATTTTGAGATTTTTGGAGGTTCAGTGAGTTCGTAATCTTTTAGTTCGACAGTGGGTATTTCCAATTCGACTTCCTCCTCTCTCGTGTTAATTACACGTAGGAAGGCCCTGCCGTTTGTGTTGCGTACGGCTACATTACCTAAGTATACACCGTCACACGCGTACAAACGTGGGATATAACCCTCCTTCAAGGTCGTGCCTTTTAAATTAACGTGGGAGACGAGACTCGTTCGGGGAGGAACTACCACCGTTTCCTTTTTATTGAATGGAATTACTACACCGTTGAATTCGATATATTCATCGGCGTATTCGATTTTTACTTTATGATTTTTGAAAAATTCTGACCCGAGAATACCGCCGTATTCTATAGGGAAATCGTCGGTTACCACGTGAATTTTGACATTATGTCCAAAGAGATTGAGAGTCGTGGTACCGAGTGTTTTTACATATTGATCGGTGATACCCGATAGTTGATAGATATTCTGAATATTTATGGGCGTTTGATTTTTTAATGTAGATTGCTTTACAATATTTAATTCTGAGCCTGTGTCGATCATAAATTCCGTGAGGCAATTGAAATCTACGGATTCGATGATGATAGAGGGTACGTTTTTCCCTTTGTCTAAATTAATTGAAGCTATTCTTGATTCGAACTGGACGGTGTTTCGCTCGTTATTGGAAAGATTGGACGCGATTCTGCGGATATTCCCCCGGACGGTTCGCCCAGTTTCGTCGGGGGAACCTGCGCGTTTCCCGAATCTTTTATGAGATTCGCGTAGGCCCGTTTCCGGCATTCGTTAATCGAATGACCTAATTTTTTACAATAATGACACGTTGGAATGTCGCGAAATGGAGGAGATTTATTTATATTAACATTATTCTTATTGCTATTATTATTATTTGGGTTAAGCAAATGAGCTGTAGGCTTAAAATTATTTGTATACGGAATACGCGTACGGCACTGGCGCGCGGTATGACCGTATTTATCACACAATTGACATTTAGTTTCTGGATCTTGTTGAATTGGTTTACTGGAATTCGGAGTTGTGAGTCGATTTGAAAAAATTTGGCGATCCCTTTCAATGCTTTTCGTGACTTGGATGCTTTTATCGAAAGCATCGTGCAGGTCGCGGAAGCCTGATACTCGCATGTGTAATCTTTCTTCCGGCGGAAGGCCATTAATAAATGATTCTAAGGTGAATTCGTCTATTTCTTTCCTCCATTCACTGTGTGTTGCTCTGTGACGTTCCTTTTCGGAATCTAAAATTGCTGATTGCAAATCTTTTATGCGGCTAATGTAGTCTAAAATACTTTCCTTAGGACGTTTTGTAATATTCGCGAGTTCGCCACGTAAGTGATTGGAAGTTTTTGCTGGTGCGAAAACTTGCTTGAGTCTATTTACGAGTGCGTCTACCGTGTTAAAATGATGATCTTCTATCGCCAAATAAGCATGACCCGTGAGTTTATTTCGGAGAAGACGAGCTAAATCTGGTTCGGAGTAATTAGCGATTGTATCTTTTGCGCGTTTACATGCCCGAGCGAATTGGAATACCGGTATATTCGTACCGTCGAATTGTGGAACTGTTTCCAATGCGTCCCTTAAAGAAATTTGTGAATTAAAATTGTTAGGGTTAGTAGTACTACAACCATTTGTTAGTTTCCCAGGAGCTGATGTTGACGATGTGTCTCCGAGAGATAAGGATTTAAGAATTTCTGTTATGGAATTAATTTGAGATTGCAGGTTTTCCAAAAGTGTAGGCTCGCTGCGGTTGCTTGGAGAGAAGGTTCCTAATTTGGATATTCGTGGTGGAACTTCTGTGGTTTTTGGATTCTCAAATTCGAGAATTGTTCTACGAAGAGAAGCTAAGGAAGGTTCTGTTGGTGAGGTTGATTCTTCGATAATGGGTAGGTATTCGGGATCGGAGTGTGCCATTTTGATAATAAATAAGACTACAAAATAAATATAATGAATAAATAGTTGAATAAGTTACTGAACTTGTTATTAGAGCGTAGCGGGTAAAAGAAATATATATCCTTCTTTGACAAATCCTTCTTTGTCGAATCCTTCTTTGTCGAATCCCACCGCTCTGTCACCAATTTTATATTTACTACTCTGTTACGTCCCGAGAGCGTCGTAAAGCTTGGGAATGCACAGAAGCAGGAAATATAGTGGAGATTCGGAAAAGTATTTATTTATTATATTAGGATAGCGAAGGAACAGAAGGTGATTAATTTCATAATTCGGCAGCTGTCACCATCTATTCGTATATATATATATATATATGTATATATATACGTATAGAAAAATAGAAATAACATATATAAATATATTCCGTTTTATTATTATAACTTATTCTTACTATTATTCTTGTTGTTGGTCTTATTATTATTATTATTCTTATTTTGTTATTATTATTATTGTTATTATTATTAGAGTAATTATTCTAATATTTTACTATTTGTAATATTTCTGTTTAATTCGTAATATTTCTAACATTTCTAGTCTAAGGTAATTTCAGTTTCTCTGATTCTTGTAGTTTTGTAAAGCCGGATTAGTCGCTTGTGTTGTTCTCTGCGACCGGCTCGGTTTCCTATCCTTGACATATAATGACGAACATATTAATTGCGATAGAGGATTACGGGTGAATAAGTTGCTTAATTGAGACTCTCCGTGAATATTCCCAGTGGGTCTCAATTGATGGCCGAATAATAATAACGTTAGGTTATAAGAGTAGGTATTGATGGAATAAATATATGTTGTTAGTAGTAAGAATATTAAGGAAGTTAAGGAAAGCTATAATTAAGGTCGATGAGTAATTACTAAAATATGTATATTAATAACAACACAATTTACAACTAAATAGGTATAGAATTAGGTTTACAATATAGATATAGAATATAAGTTTTGGATATAGAATCTAAGATCGATAAGATTTAGATGTATATACTTATAACTAAAGATTTGGAATTTGTTAGGATACGATTCGTAGATCGAAATAGTTTAAGAATTTGATTAGATCAGATTTGTTAATCAGAGTATAGGATCGATATATGATCGATTTACAATGAGGGTTTTGGTATAGATATAAGATATAGGTTGATCGTGTATAAGATCGATTAGATATATATATATTAGTATAAGATCGAGCAAGAATTCGTATTAGATTGAGATCGAATAATGTTAAAATTATAATATTGGATGATGTAACACTCACGTAGGATCAGCGGCGATATACGGATGAACGTCTCGTAATAATTTTGCACTTGTATGTATTATAAGCTTCTGATTAGTTATTGCTATATAACTGTTACTACAGAAGGAACTTTTCTACTGATTAGTTTCACGTATTTTGTATTCCGCGAGACGTGAATTTACTTGGAACAAGTTAACCGCCTAGTGGTAATAGTTATCGTAATCCTTAGACGTGCGTGAGACGTTGATCTGTTATCGTAGTGAGCCGGTGCGTATGAATGGCGCGCGTATACGCTCGTAATGGCGCTCGGCGGCTCCGCCTATGTGACGCTTGACGCATGTGTCGTGTTATTGTAGTACGTATAGCGAGAATGTATGTATATATTTATATGTATGTAGTAGATATCTCTGCTGCATACAAGGCGTAGCGTGCATATTAGTTAGACATTATAAGATCCGCGGTTTCTTGTATGCCATAACAAATATCTACCACGAGGTAATACCTAACCTAATTATAATTACGGTGTTGTTGACATAATGTCGAATAATAATTTATGTACTGCACTAATTATATAGGTTCTTTCCAGGCAATGCGTGTGAATCTAGGAGATGAAGTAAATTATATGATAAAGTAAGTATCGATATTAACAAAGTAACCTTGAGTAATTAATGCAATATATAGTATTGAATTTTCATTTGTTTTATATACGCTTACATGACTACGAAGAATTGGCGATGAATTATATAAAGCTAGTCTACAATTAAATGGTAAGAACATTAACTAAGTAAGTATGTGAATTATTAACGTATTGTTATATTATGAAAAATGTCATTCTGACGAGTGTATACTTAAACTAAACGTAATTTTAGATTCCTACGAGTTCTGAAGTGTAAGGAGGGCTCAGTGGAGGTCGCGGGACGTGACAAGAGACCGCATTTTCCGTGTAAATTGACGTGAAAATTCGAATGGCATCGAGAATTTCATCGAAAAGAATTTTGGAAGGGCATGGTTTCGACGCAAAGGTAAGTTTTCTCTCTGAAATCGACAGATTTCGCATTTCAGGCGATAGTTTCGCACTTTTTCCAGATTTCCCTATTTCAGAAACGAGAGACCGCATTTTCCGTGTAAATTGACGTGAAAATTCGAATGGCATCGAGAATTTCATCGAAAAGAATTTTGGAAGGGCATGGTTTCGACGCAAAGGTAAGTTTTCTCTCTGAAATCGACAGATTTCGCATTTCAGGCGATAGTTTCGCACTTTTTCCAGATTTCCCTATTTCAGAAACGAGAGACCGCATTTTCCGTGTAAATTGACGTGAAAATTCGAATGGCATCGAGAATTTCATCGAAAAGAATTTTGGAAGGGCATGGTTTCGACGCAAAGGTAAGTTTTCTCTCTGAAATCGACAGATTTCGCATTTCAGGCGATAGTTTCGCACTTTTTCCAGATTTCCCTATTTCAGAAACGAGAGACCGCATTTTCCGTGTAAATTGACGTGAAAATTCGAATGGCATCGAGAATTTCATCGAAAAGAATTTTGGAAGGGCATGGTTTCGACGCAAAGGTAAGTTTTCTCTCTGAAATCGACAGATTTCGCATTTCAGGCGATAGTTTCGCACTTTTTCCAGATTTCCCTATTTCAGAAACGAGAGACCGCATTTTCCGTGTAAATTGACGTGAAAATTCGAATGGCATCGAGAATTTCATCGAAAAGAATTTTGGAAGGGCATGGTTTCGACGCAAAGGTAAGTTTTCTCTCTGAAATCGACAGATTTCGCATTTCAGGCGATAGTTTCGCACTTTTTCCAGATTTCCCTATTTCAGAAACGAGAGACCGCATTTTCCGTGTAAATTGACGTGAAAATTCGAATGGCATCGAGAATTTCATCGAAAAGAATTTTGAAAGGGCATGGTTTCGACGCAAAGGTAAGTTTTCTCTCTGAAATCGACAGATTTCGCATTTCAGGCGATAGTTTCGCACTTTTTCCAGATTTCCCTATTTCAGAAACGAGAGACCGCATTTTCCGTGTAAATTGACGTGAAAATTCGAATGGCATCGAGAATTTCATCGAAAAGAATTTTGGAAGGGCATGGTTTCGACGCAAAGGTAAGTTTTCTCTCTGAAATCGACAGATTTCGCATTTCAGGCGATAGTTTCGCACTTTTTCCAGATTTCCCTATTTCAGAAACGAGAGACCGCATTTTCCGTGTAAATTGACGTGAAAATTCGAATGGCATCGAGAATTTCATCGAAAAGAATTTTGGAAGGGCATGGTTTCGACGCAAAGGTAAGTTTTCTCTCTGAAATCGACAGATTTCGCATTTCAGGCGATAGTTTCGCACTTTTTCCAGATTTCCCTATTTCAGAAACGAGAGACCGCATTTTCCGTGTAAATTGACGTGAAAATTCGAATGGCATCGAGAATTTCATCGAAAAGAATTTTGGAAGGGCATGGTTTCGACGCAAAGGTAAGTTTTCTCTCTGAAATCGACAGATTTCGCATTTCAGGCGATAGTTTCGCACTTTTTCCAGATTTCCCTATTTCAGAAACGAGAGACCGCATTTTCCGTGTAAATTGACGTGAAAATTCGAATGGCATCGAGAATTTCATCGAAAAGAATTTTGGAAGGGCATGGTTTCGACGCAAAGGTAAGTTTTCTCTCTGAAATCGACAGATTTCGCATTTCAGGCGATAGTTACGCACTTTTTCCAGATTTCCCTATTTCAGAAACGAGAGACCGCATTTTCCGTGTAAATTGACGTGAAAATTCGAATGGCATCGAGAATTTCATCGAAAAGAATTTTGGAAGGGCATGGTTTCGACGCAAAGGTAAGTTTTCTCTCTGAAATCGACAGATTTCGCATTTCAGGCGATAGTTTCGCACTTTTTCCAGATTTCCCTATTTCAGAAACGAGAGACCGCATTTTCCGTGTAAATTGACGTGAAAATTCGAATGGCATCGAGAATTTCATCGAAAAGAATTTTGGAAGGGCATGGTTTCGACGCAAAGGTAAGTTTTCTCTCTGAAATCGACAGATTTCGCATTTCAGGCGATAGTTTCGCACTTTTTCCAGATTTCCCTATTTCAGAAACGAGAGACCGCATTTTCCGTGTAAATTGACGTGAAAATTCGAATGGCATCGAGAATTTCATCGAAAAGAATTTTGGAAGGGCATGGTTTCGACGCAAAGGTAAGTTTTCTCTCTGAAATCGACAGATTTCGCATTTCAGGCGATAGTTTCGCACTTTTTCCAGATTTCCCTATTTCAGAAACGAGAGACCGCATTTTCCGTGTAAATTGACGTGAAAATTCGAATGGCATCGAGAATTTCATCGAAAAGAATTTTGGAAGGGCATGGTTTCGACGCAAAGGTAAGTTTTCTCTCTGAAATCGACAGATTTCGCATTTCAGGCGATAGTTTCGCACTTTTTCCAGATTTCCCTATTTCAGAAACGAGAGACCGCATTTTCCGTGTAAATTGACGTGAAAATTCGAATGGCATCGAGAATTTCATCGAAAAGAATTTTGGAAGGGCATGGTTTCGACGCAAAGGTAAGTTTTCTCTCTGAAATCGACAGATTTCGCATTTCAGGCGATAGTTTCGCACTTTTTCCAGATTTCCCTATTTCAGAAACGAGAGACCGCATTTTCCGTGTAAATTGACGTGAAAATTCGAATGGCATCGAGAATTTCATCGAAAAGAATTTTGGAAGGGCATGGTTTCGACGCAAAGGTAAGTTTTCTCTCCGAAATCGACAGATTTCGCATTTCAGGCGATAGTTTCGCACTTTTTCCAGATTTCCCTATTTCAGAAACGAGAGATCGCATTTTCCGTGTAAATTGACGTGAAAATTCGAATGGCATCGAGAATTTCATCGAAAAGAATTTTGGAAGGGCATGGTTTCGACGCAAAGGTAAGTTTTCTCTCTGAAATCGACAGATTTCGCATTTCAGGCGATAGTTTCGCACTTTTTCCAGATTTCCCTAGTTCAGAAACGAGAGACCGCATTTTCCGTGTAAATTGACGTGAAAATTCGAATGGCATCGAGAATTTCATCGAAAAGAATTTTGGAAGGGCATGGTTTCGACGCAAAGGTAAGTTTTCTCTCTGAAATCGACAGATTTCGCATTTCAGGCGATAGTTTCGCACTTTTTCCAGATTTCCCTATTTCAGAAACGAGAGACCGCATTTTCCGTGTAAATTGACGTGAAAATTCGAATGGCATCGAGAATTTCATCGAAAAGAATTTTGGAAGGGCATGGTTTCGACGCAAAGGTAAGTTTTCTCTCTGAAATCGACAGATTTCGCATTTCAGGCGATAGTTTCGCACTTTTTCCAGATTTCCCTATTTCAGAAACGAGAGACCGCATTTTCCGTGTAAATTGACGTGAAAATTCGAATGGCATCGAGAATTTCATCGAAAAGAATTTTGGAAGGGCATGGTTTCGACGCAAAGGTAAGTTTTCTCTCTGAAATCGACAGATTTCGCATTTCAGGCGATAGTTTCGCACTTTTTCCAGATTTCCCTATTTCAGAAACGAGAGACCGCATTTTCCGTGTAAATTGACGTGAAAATTCGAATGGCATCGAGAATTTCATCGAAAAGAATTTTGGAAGGGCATGGTTTCGACGCAAAGGTAAGTTTTCTCTCTGAAATCGACAGATTTCGCATTTCAGGCGATAGTTTCGCACTTTTCCAGATTTCCCTATTTCAGAAACGAGAGACCGCATTTTCCGTGTAAATTGACGTGAAAATTCGAATGGCATCGAGAATTTCATCGAAAAGAATTTTGGAAGGGCATGGTTTCGACGCAAAGGTAAGTTTTCTCTCTGAAATCGACAGATTTCGCATTTCAGGCGATAGTTTCGCACTTTTTCCAGATTTCCCTATTTCAGAAACGAGAGACCGCATTTTCCGTGTAAATTGACGTGAAAATTCGAATGGCATCGAGATTTCATCGAAAAGAATTTTGGAAGGGCATGGTTTCGACGCAAAGGTAAGTTTTCTCTCTGAAATCGACAGATTTCGCATTTCAGGCGATAGTTTCGCACTTTTTCCAGATTTCCCTATTTCAGAAACGAGAGACCGCATTTTCCGTGTAAATTGACGTGAAAATTCGAATGGCATCGAGAATTTCATCGAAAAGAATTTTGGAAGGGCATGGTTTCGACGCAAAGGTAAGTTTTCTCTCTGAAATCGACAGATTTCGCATTTCAGGCGATAGTTTCGCACTTTTTCCAGATTTCCCTATTTCAGAAACGAGAGACCGCATTTTCCGTGTAAATTGACGTGAAAATTCGAATGGCGTCGAGAATTTCATCGAAAAGAATTTTGGAAGGGCATGGTTTCGACGCAAAGGTAAGTTTTCTCTCTGAAATCGACAGATTTCGCATTTCAGGCGATAGTTTCGCACTTTTTCCAGATTTCCCTATTTCAGAAACGAGGGACCGCATTTTCCGTGTAAATTGACGTGAAAATTCGAATGGCGTCGAGAATTTCATCGAAAAGAATTTTGGAAGGGCATGGTTTCGACGCAAAGGTAAGTTTTCTCTCTGAAATCGACAGATTTCGCATTTCAGGCGATAGTTTCGCACTTTTTCCAGATTTCCCTATTTCAGAAACGAGAGACCCGCATTTTCCGTGTAAATTGACGTGAAAATTCGAATGGCATCGAGAATTTCATCGAAAAGAATTTTGGAAGGGCATGGTTTCGACGCAAAGGTAAGTTTTCTCTCTGAAATCGACAGATTTCGCATTTCAGGCGATAGTTTCGCACTTTTTCCAGATTTCCCTATTTCAGAAACGAGAGACCGCATTTTCCGTGTAAATTGACGTGAAAATTCGAATGGCATCGAGAATTTCATCGAAAAGAATTTTGGAAGGGCATGGTTTCGACGCAAAGGTAAGTTTTCTCTCTGAAATCGACAGATTTCGCATTTCAGGCGATAGTTTCGCACTTTTTCCAGATTTCCCTATTTCAGAAACGAGAGACCGCATTTTCCGTGTAAATTGACGTGAAAATTCGAATGGCATCGAGAATTTCATCGAAAAGAATTTTGGAAGGGCATGGTTTCGACGCAAAAGTAAGTTTTCTCTCTGAAATCGACAGATTTCGCATTTCAGGCGATAGTTTCGCACTTTTTCCAGATTTCCCTATTTCAGAAACGAGAGACCGCATTTTCCGTGTAAATTGACGTGAAAATTCGAATGGCATCGAGAATTTCATCGAAAAGAATTTTGGAAGGGCATGGTTTCGACGCAAAGGTAAGTTTTCTCTCTGAAATCGACAGATTTCGCATTTCAGGCGATAGTTTCGCACTTTTTCCAGATTTCCCTATTTCAGAAACGAGAGACCGCATTTTCCGTGTAAATTGACGTGAAAATTCGAATGGCATCGAGAATTTCATCGAAAAGAATTTTGGAAGGGCATGGTTTCGACGCAAAGGTAAGTTTTCTCTCTGAAATCGACAGATTTCGCATTTCAGGCGATAGTTTCGCACTTTTTCCAGATTTCCCTATTTCAGAAACGAGAGACCGCATTTTCCGTGTAAATTGACGTGAAAATTCGAATGGCATCGAGAATTTCATCGAAAAGAATTTTGGAAGGGCATGGTTTCGACGCAAAGGTAAGTTTTCTCTCTGAAATCGACAGATTTCGCATTTCAGGCGATAGTTTCGCACTTTTTCCAGATTTCCCTATTTCAGAAACGAGGAGACCGCATTTTCCGTGTAAATTGACGTGAAAATTCGAATGGCATCGAGAATTTCATCGAAAAGAATTTTGGAAGGGCATGGTTTCGACGCAAAGGTAAGTTTTCTCTCTGAAATCGACAGATTTCGCATTTCAGGCGATAGTTTCGCACTTTTTCCAGATTTCCCTATTTCAGAAACGAGAGACCGCATTTTCCGTGTAAATTGGCGTGAAAATTCGAATGGCATCGAGAATTTCATCGAAAAGAATTTTGGAAGGGCATGGTTTCGACGCAAAGGTAAGTTTTCTCTCTGAAATCGACAGATTTCGCATTTCAGGCGATAGTTTCGCACTTTTTCCAGATTTCCCTATTTCAGAAACGAGAGACCGCATTTTCCGTGTAAATTGACGTGAAAATTCGAATGGCATCGAGAATTTCATCGAAAAGAATTTTGGAAGGGCATGGTTTCGACGCAAAGGTAAGTTTTCTCTCTGAAATCGACAGATTTCGCATTTCAGGCGATAGTTTCGCACTTTTTCCAGATTTCCCTATTTCAGAAACGAGAGACCGCATTTTCCGTGTAAATTGACGTGAAAATTCGAATGGCATCGAGAATTTCATCGAAAAGAATTTTGGAAGGGCATGGTTTCGACGCAAAGGTAAGTTTTCTCTCTGAAATCGACAGATTTCGCATTTCAGGCGATAGTTTCGCACTTTTTCCAGATTTCCCTATTTCAGAAACGAGAGACCGCATTTTCCGTGTAAATTGACGTGAAAATTCGAATGGCATCGAGAATTTCATCGAAAAGAATTTTGGAAGGGCATGGTTTCGACGCAAAGGTAAGTTTTCTCTCTGAAATCGACAGATTTCGCATTTCAGGCGATAGTTTCGCACTTTTTCCAGATTTCCCTATTTCAGAAACGAGAGACCGCATTTTCCGTGTAAATTGACGTGAAAATTCGAATGGCATCGAGAATTTCATCGAAAAGAATTTTGGAAGGGCATGGTTTCGACGCAAAGGTAAGTTTTCTCTCTGAAATCGACAGATTTCGCATTTCAGGCGATAGTTTCGCACTTTTTCCAGATTCCCTATTTCAGAAACGAGAGACCGCATTTTCCGTGTAAATTGACGTGAAAATTCGAATGGCATCGAGAATTTCATCGAAAAGAATTTTGGAAGGGCATGGTTTCGACGCAAAGGTAAGTTTTCTCTCTGAAATCGACAGATTTCGCATTTCAGGCGATAGTTTCGCACTTTTTCCAGATTTCCCTATTTCAGAAACGAGAGACCGCATTTTCCGTGTAAATTGACGTGAAAATTCGAATGGCATCGAGAATTTCATCGAAAAGAATTTTGGAAGGGCATGGTTTCGACGCAAAGGTAAGTTTTCTCTCTGAAATCGACAGATTTCGCATTTCAGGCGATAGTTTCGCACTTTTTCCAGATTTCCCTATTTCAGAAACGAGAGACCGCATTTTCCGTGTAAATTGACGTGAAAATTCGAATGGCATCGAGAATTTCATCGAAAAGAATTTTGGAAGGGCATGGTTTCGACGCAAAGGTAAGTTTTCTCTCTGAAATCGACAGATTTCGCATTTCAGGCGATAGTTTCGCACTTTTTCCAGATTTCCCTATTTCAGAAACGAGAGACCGCATTTTCCGTGTAAATTGACGTGAAAATTCGAATGGCATCGAGAATTTCATCGAAAAGAATTTTGGAAGGGCATGGTTTCGACGCAAAGGTAAGTTTTCTCTCTGAAATCGACAGATTTCGCATTTCAGGCGATAGTTTCGCACTTTTTCCAGATTTCCCTATTTCAGAAACGAGAGACCGCATTTTCCGTGTAAATTGACGTGAAAATTCGAATGGCATCGAGAATTTCATCGAAAAGAATTTTGGAAGGGCATGGTTTCGACGCAAAGGTAAGTTTTCTCTCTGAAATCGACAGATTTCGCATTTCAGGCGATAGTTTCGCACTTTTTCCAGATTTCCCTATTTCAGAAACGAGAGACCGCATTTTCCGTGTAAATTGACGTGAAAATTCGAATGGCATCGAGAATTTCATCGAAAAGAATTTTGGAAGGGCATGGTTTCGACGCAAAGGTAAGTTTTCTCTCTGAAATCGACAGATTTCGCATTTCAGGCGATAGTTTCGCACTTTTTCCAGATTTCCCTATTTCAGAAACGAGAGACCGCATTTTCCGTGTAAATTGACGTGAAAATTCGAATGGCATCGAGAATTTCATCGAAAAGAATTTTGGAAGGGCATGGTTTCGACGCAAAGGTAAGTTTTCTCTCTGAAATCGACAGATTTCGCATTTCAGGCGATAGTTTCGCACTTTTTCCAGATTTCCCTATTTCAGAAACGAGAGACCGCATTTTCCGTGTAAATTGACGTGAAAATTCGAATGGCATCGAGAATTTCATCGAAAAGAATTTTGGAAGGGCATGGTTTCGACGCAAAGTAAGTTTTCTCTCTGAAATCGACAGATTTCGCATTTCAGGCGATAGTTTCGCACTTTTTCCAGATTTCCCTATTTCAGAAACGAGAGACCGCATTTTCCGTGTAAATTGACGTGAAAATTCGAATGCATCGAGAATTTCATCGAAAAGAATTTTGGAAGGGCATGGTTTCGACGCAAAGGTAAGTTTTCTCTCTGAAATCGACAGATTTCGCATTTCAGGCGATAGTTTCGCACTTTTTCCAGATTTCCCTATTTCAGAAACGAGAGACCGCATTTTCCGTGTAAATTGACGTGAAAATTCGAATGGCATCGAGAATTTCATCGAAAAGAATTTTGGAAGGGCATGGTTTCGACGCAAAGGTAAGTTTTCTCTCTGAAATCGACAGATTTCGCATTTCAGGCGATAGTTTCGCACTTTTTCCAGATTTCCCTATTTCAGAAACGAGAGACCGCATTTTCCGTGTAAATTGACGTGAAAATTCGAATGGCATCGAGAATTTCATCGAAAAGAATTTTTGAAGGGCATGGTTTCGACGCAAAGGTAAGTTTTCTCTCTGAAATCGACAGATTTCGCATTTCAGGCGATAGTTTCGCACTTTTTCCAGATTTCCCTATTTCAGAAACGAGAGACCGCATTTTCCGTGTAAATTGACGTGAAAATTCGAATGGCATCGAGAATTTCATCGAAAAGAATTTTGGCAGGGCATGGTTTCGACGCAAAGGTAAGTTTTCTCTCTGAAATCGACAGATTCGCATTTCAGGCGATAGTTTCGCACTTTTTCCAGATTTCCCTATTTCAGAAACGAGAGATCGTATTTTCCGTGTAAATTGACGTGAAAATTCGAATGGCGTCGAGAATTTCATCGAAAAGAATTTTGGAAGGGCATGGTTTCGACGGAAAGGTAAGTTTTCTCTCTGAAATCGACAGATTTCGCATTTCAGGCGATAGTTTCGCACTTTTTCCAGATTTCCCTATTTCAGAAACGAGAGACCGCATTTTCCGTGTAAATTGACGTGAAAATTCGAATGGCATCGAGAATTTCATCGAAAAGAATTTTGGAAGGGCATGGTTTCGACGCAAAGGTAAGTTTTTCTCTCTGAAATCGACAGATTTCGCATTTCAGGCGATAGTTTCGCACTTTTTCCAGATTTCCCTATTTCAGAAACGAGAGACCGCATTTTCCGTGTAAATTGACGTGAAAATTCGAATGGCATCGAGAATTTCATCGAAAAGAATTTTGGAAGGGCATGGTTTTCGACGCAAAGGTAAGTTTTCTCTCTGAAATCGACAGATTTCGCATTTCAGGCGATAGTTTCGCACTTTTTCCAGATTTCCCTATTTCAGAAACGAGAGACCGCATTTTCCGTGTAAATTGACGTGAAAATTCGAATGGCATCGAGAATTTCATCGAAAAGAATTTTGGAAGGGCATGGTTTCGACGCAAAGGTAAGTTTTCTCTCTGAAATCGACAGATTTCGCATTTCAGGCGATAGTTTCGCACTTTTTCCAGATTTCCCTATTTCAGAAACGAGAGACCGCATTTTCCGTGTAAATTGACGTGAAAAATTCGAATGGCATCGAGAATTTCATCGAAAAGAATTTTGGAAGGGCATGGTTTCGACGCAAAGGTAAGTTTTCTCTCTGAAATCGACAGATTTCGCATTTCAGGCGATAGTTTCGCACTTTTTCCAGATTTCCCTATTTCAGAAACGAGAGACCGCATTTTCCGTGTAAATTGACGTGAAAATTCGAATGACATCGAGAATTTCATCGAAAAGAATTTTGGAAGGGCATGGTTTCGACGCAAAGGTAAGTTTTCTCTCTGAAATCGACAGATTTCGCATTTCAGGCGATAGTTTCGCACTTTTTCCAGATTTCCCTATTTCAGAAACGAGAGACCGCATTTTCCGTGTAAATTGACGTGAAAATTCGAATGTGCATCGAGAATTTCATCGAAAAGAATTTTGGAAGGGCATGGTTTCGACGCAAAGGTAAGTTTTCTCTCTGAAATCGACAGATTTCGCATTTCAGGCGATAGTTTCGCACTTTTTCCAGATTTCCCTATTTCAGAAACGAGAGACCGCATTTTCCGTGTAAATTGACGTGAAAATTCGAATGGCATCGAGAATTTCGTCGAAAAGAATTTTGGAAGGGCATGGTTTCGACGCAAAGGTAAGTTTTCTCTCTGAAATCGACAGATTTCGCATTTCAGGCGATAGTTTCGCACTTTTTCCAGATTTCCCTATTTCAGAAACGAGAGACCGCATTTTCCGTGTAAATTGACGGTGAAAATTCGAATGGCATCGAGAATTTCATCGAAAAGAATTTTGGAAGGGCATGGTTTCGACGCAAAGGTAAGTTTTCTCTCTGAAATCGACAGATTTCGCATTTCAGGCGATAGTTTCGCACTTTTTCCAGATTTCCCTATTTCAGAAACGAGAGACCGCATTTTCCGTGTAAATTGACGTGAAAATTCGAATGGCATCGAGAATTTCATCGAAAAGAATTTTGGAAGGGCATGGTTTCGACGCAAAGGTAAGTTTTCTCTCTGAAATCGACAGATTTCGCATTTCAGGCGATAGTTTCGCACTTTTTCCAGATTTCCCTATTTCAGAAACGAGAGACCGCATTTTCCGTGTAAATTGACGTGAAAATTCGAATGGCATCGAGAATTTCATCGAAAAGAATTTTGGAAGGGCATGGTTTCGACGCAATGGTAAGTTTTCTCTCTGAAATCGACAGATTTCGCATTTCAGGCGATAGTTTCGCACTTTTTCCAGATTTCCCTATTTCAGAAACGAGAGACCGCATTTTCCGTGTAAATTGACGTGAAAATTCGAATGGCATCGAGAATTTCGTCGAAAAGAATTTTGGAAGGGCATGGTTTCGACGCAAAGGTAAGTTTTCTCTCTGAAATCGACAGATTTCGCATTTCAGGCGATAGTTTCGCACTTTTTCCAGATTTCCCTATTTCAGAAACGAGAGACCGCATTTTCCGTGTAAATTGACGTGAAAATTCGAATGGCATCGAGAATTTCATCGAAAAGAATTTTGGAAGGGCATGGTTTCGACGCAAAGGTAAGTTTTCTCTCTGAAATCGACAGATTTCGCATTTCAGGCGATAGTTTCGCACTTTTTCCAGATTTCCCTATTTCAGAAACGAGAGACCGCATTTTCCGTGTAAATTGACGTGAAAATTCGAATGGCATCGAGAATTTCATCGAAAAGAATTTTGGAAGGGCATGGTTTCGACGCAAAGGTAAGTTTTCTCTCTGAAATCGACAGATTTCGCATTTCAGGCGATAGTTTCGCACTTTTTCCAGATTTCCCTATTTCAGAAACGAGAGACCGCATTTTCCGTGTAAATTGACGTGAAAATTCGAATGGCATCGAGAATTTCATCGAAAAGAATTTTGGAAGGGCATGGTTTCGACGCAAAGGTAAGTTTTCTCTCTGAAATCGACAGATTTCGCATTTCAGGCGATAGTTTCGCACTTTTTCCAGATTTCCCTATTTCAGAAACGAGAGACCGCATTTTCCGTGTAAATTGACGTGAAAATTCGAATGGCATCGAGAATTTCATCGAAAAGAATTTTGGAAGGGCATGGTTTCGACGCAAAGGTAAGTTTTCTCTCTGAAATCGACAGATTTCGCATTTCAGGCGATAGTTTCGCACTTTTTCCAGATTTCCCTATTTCAGAAACGAGAGACCGCATTATCCGTGTAAATTGACGTGAAAATTCGAATGGCATCGAGAATTTCATCGAAAAGAATTTTGGAAGGGCATGGTTTCGACGCAAAGGTAAGTTTTCTCTCTGAAATCGACAGATTTCGCATTTCAGGCGATAGTTTCGCACTTTTTCCAGATTTCCCTATTTCAGAAACGAGAGACCGCATTTTCCGTGTAAATTGACGTGAAAATTCGAATGGCATCGAGAATTTCATCGAAAAGAATTTTGGAAGGGCATGGTTTCGACGCAAAGGTAAGTTTTCTCTCTGAAATCGACAGATTTCGCATTTCAGGCGATAGTTTCGCACTTTTTCCAGATTTCCCTATTTCAGAAACGAGAGACCGCATTTTCCGTGTAAATTGACGTGAAAATTCGAATGGCATCGAGAATTTCATCGAAAAGAATTTTGGAAGGGCATGGTTTCGACGCAAAGGTAAGTTTTCTCTCTGAAATCGACAGATTTCGCATTTCAGGCGATAGTTTCGCACTTTTTCCAGATTTCCCTATTTCAGAAACGAGAGACCGCATTTTCCGTGTAAATTGACGTGAAAATTCGAATGGCATCGAGAATTTCATCGAAAAGAATTTTGGAAGGGCATGGTTTCGACGCAAAGGTAAGTTTTCTCTCTGAAATCGACAGATTTCGCATTTCAGGCGATAGTTTCGCACTTTTTCCAGATTTCCCTATTTCAGAAACGAGAGACCGCATTTTCCGTGTAAATTGACGTGAAAATTCGAATGGCATCGAGAATTTCATCGAAAAGAATTTTGGAAGGCCATGGTTTCGACGCAAAGGTAAGTTTTCTCTCTGAAATCGACAGATTTCGCATTTCAGGCGATAGTTTCGCACTTTTTCCAGATTTCCCTATTTCAGAAACGAGAGACCGCATTTTCCGTGTAAATTGACGTGAAAATTCGAATGGCATCGAGAATTTCATCGAAAAGAATTTTGGAAGGGCATGGTTTCGACGCAAAGGTAAGTTTTCTCTCTGAAATCGACAGATTTCGCATTTCAGGCGATAGTTTCGCACTTTTTCCAGATTTCCCTATTTCAGAAACGAGAGACCGCATTTTCCGTGTAAATTGACGTGAAAATTCGAATGGCATCGAGAATTTCATCGAAAAGAATTTTGGAAGGGCATGGTTTCGACGCAAAGGTAAGTTTTCTCTCTGAAATCGACAGATTTCGCATTTCAGGCGATAGTTTCGCACTTTTTCCAGATTTCCCTATTTCAGAAACGAGAGACATTTTCCGTGTAAATTGACGTGAAAATTCGAATGGCATCGAGAATTTCATCGAAAAGAATTTTGGAAGGGCATGGTTTCGACGCAAAGGTAAGTTTTCTCTCTGAAATCGACAGATTTCGCATTTCAGGCGATAGTTTCGCACTTTTTCCAGATTTCCCTATTTCAGAAACGAGAGACCGCATTTTCCGTGTAAATTGACGTGAAAATTCGAATGGCATCGAGAATTTCATCGAAAAGAATTTTGGAAGGGCATGGTTTCGACGCAAAGGTAAGTTTTCTCTCTGAAATCGACAGATTTCGCATTTCAGGCGATAGTTTCGCACTTTTTCCAGATTTCCCTATTTCAGAAACGAGAGACCGCATTTTCCGTGTAAATTGACGTGAAAATTCGAATGGCATCGAGAATTTCATCGAAAAAGAATTTTGGAAGGGCATGGTTTCGACGCAAAGGTAAGTTTTCTCTCTGAAATCGACAGATTTCGCATTTCAGGCGATAGTTTCGCACTTTTTCCAGATTTCCCTATTTCAGAAACGAGAGACCGCATTTTCCGTGTAAATTGACGTGAAAATTCGAATGGCATCGAGAATTTCATCGAAAAGAATTTTGGAAGGACATGGTTTCGACGCAAAGGTAAGTTTTCCTCTCTGAAATCGACAGATTTCGCATTTCAGGCGATAGTTTCGCACTTTTTCCAGATTTCCCTATTTCAGAAACGAGAGACCGCATTTTCCGTGTAAATTGACGTGAAAATTCGAATGGCATCGAGAATTTCATCGAAAAGAATTTTGGAAGGGCATGGTTTCGACGCAAAGGTAAGTTTTCTCTCTGAAATCGACAGATTTCGCATTTCAGGCGATAGTTTCGCACTTTTTCCAGATTTCCCTATTTCAGAAACGAGAGACCGCATTTTCCGTGTAAATTGACGTGAAAATTCGAATGGCATCGAGAATTTCATCGAAAAGAATTTTGGAAGGGCATGGTTTCGACGCAAAGGTAAGTTTTCCCTCTGAAATCGACAGATTTCGCATTTCAGGCGATAGTTTCGCACTTTTTCCAGATTTCCCTATTTCAGAAACGAGAGACCGCATTTTCCGTGTAAATTGACGTGAAAATTCGAATGGCATCGAGAATTTCATCGAAAAGAATTTTGGAAGGGCATGGTTTCGACGCAAAGGTAAGTTTTCTCTCTGAAATCGACAGATTTCGCATTTCAGGCGATAGTTTCGCACTTTATCCAGATTTCCCTATTTCAGAAACGAGAGACCGCATTTTCCGTGTAAATTGACGTGAAAATTCGAATGGCATCGAGAATTTCATCGAAAAGAATGTTGGAAGGGCATGGTTTCGACGCAAAGGTAAGTTTTCTTTCTGAAATCGACAGATTTCGCATTTCAGGCGATAGTTTCGCACTTTTTCCAGATTTCCCTATTTCAGAAACGAGAGACCGCATTTTCCGTGTAAATTGACGTGAAAATTCGAATGGCATCGAGAATTTCATCGAAAAGAATGTTGGAAGGGCATGGTTTCGACGCAAAGGTAAGTTTTCTCTCTGAAATCGACAGATTTCGCATTTCAGGCGATAGTTTCGCACTTTTTCCAGATTTCCCTATTTCAGAAACGAGAGACCGCATTTTCCGTGTAAATTGACGTGAAAATTCGAATGGCATCGAGAATTTCATCGAAAAGAATTTTGGAAGGGCATGGTTTCGACGCAAAGGTAAGTTTTCTCTCTGAAATCGACAGATTTCGCATTTCAGGCGATAGTTTCGCACTTTTTCCAGATTTCCCTATTTCAGAAACGAGAGACCGCATTTTCCGTGTAAATTGACGTGAAAATTCGAATGGCATCGAGAATTTCATCGAAAAGAATTTTGGAAGGGCATGGTTTCGACGCAAAGGTAAGTTTTCTCTCTGAAATCGACAGATTTCGCATTTCAGGCGATAGTTTCGCACTTTTTCCAGATTTCCCTATTTCAGAAACGAGAGACCCGCATTTTCCGTGTAAATTGACGTGAAAATTCGAATGGCATCGAGAATTTCATCGAAAAGAATTTTGGAAGGGCATGGTTTCGACGCAAAGGTAAGTTTTCTCTCTGAAATCGACAGATTTCGCATTTCAGGCGATAGTTTCGCACTTTTTTCCAGATTTCCCTATTTCAGAAACGAGAGACCGCATTTTCCGTGTAAATTGACGTGAAAATTCGAATGGCATCGAGAATTTCATCGAAAAGAATTTTGGAAGGGCATGGTTTCGACGCAAAGGTAAGTTTTCTCTCTGAAATCGACAGATTTCGCATTTCAGGCGATAGTTTCGCACTTTTTCCAGATTTCCCTATTTCAGAAACGAGAGACCGCATTTTCCGTGTAAATTGACGTGAAAATTCGAATGGCATCGAGAATTTCATCGAAAAGAATTTTGGAAGGACATGGTTTCGACGCAAAGGTAAGTTTTCTCTCTGAAATCGACAGATTTCGCATTTCAGGCGATAGTTTCGCACTTTTTCCAGATTTCCCTATTTCAGAAACGAGAGACCGCATTTTCCGTGTAAATTGACGTGAAAATTCGAATGGCATCGAGAATTTCATCGAAAAGAATTTTGGAAGGGCATGGTTTCGACGCAAAGGTAAGTTTTCTCTCTGAAATCGACAGATTTCGCATTTCAGGCGATAGTTTCGCACTTTTTCCAGATTTTCCTATTTCAGAAACGAGAGACCGCATTTTCCGTGTAAATTGACGTGAAAATTCGAATGGCATCGAGAATTTCATCGAAAAGAATTTTGGAAGGGCATGGTTTCGACGCAAAGGTAAGTTTTCTCTCTGAAATCGACAGATTTCGCATTTCAGGCGATAGTTTCGCACTTTTTCCAGATTTCCCCTATTTCAGAAACGAGAGACCGCATTTTCCGTGTAAATTGACGTGAAAATTCGAATGGCATCGAGAATTTCATCGAAAAGAATTTTGGAAGGGCATGGTTTCGACGCAAAGGTAAGTTTTCTCTCTGAAATCGACAGATTTCGCATTTCAGGCGATAGTTTCGCACTTTTTCCAGATTTCCCTATTTCAGAAACGAGAGACCGCATTTTCCGTGTAAATTGACGTGAAAATTCGAATGGCATCGAGAATTTCATCGAAAAGAATTTTGGAAGGGCATGGTTTCGACGCAAAGGTAAGTTTTCTCTCTGAAATCGACAGATTTCGCATTTCAGGCGATAGTTTCGCACTTTTTCCAGATTTCCCTATTTCAGAAACGAGAGACCGCATTTTCCGTGTAAATTGACGTGAAAATTCGAATGGCATCGAGAATTTCATCGAAAAGAATTTTGGAAGGGCATGGTTTCGACGCAAAGGTAAGTTTTCTCTCTGAAATCGACAGATTTCGCATTTCAGGCGATAGTTTCGCACTTTTTCCAGATTTCCCTATTTCAGAAACGAGAGACCGCATTTTCCGTGTAAATTGACGTGAAAATTCGAATGGCATCGAGAATTTCATCGAAAAGAATTTTGGAAGGGCATGGTTTCGACGCAAAGGTAAGTTTTCTCTCTGAAATCGACAGATTTCGCATTTCAGGCGATAGTTTCGCACTTTTTCCAGATTTCCCTATTTCAGAAACGAGAGACCGCATTTTCCGTGTAAATTGACGTGAAAATTCGAATGGCATCGAGAATTTCATCGAAAAGAATTTTGGAAGGGCATGGTTTCGACGCAAAGGTAAGTTTTCTCTCTGAAATCGACAGATTTCGCATTTCAGGCGATAGTTTCGCACTTTTTCCAGATTTCCCTATTTCAGAAACGAGAGACCGCATTTTCCGTGTAAATTGACGTGAAAATTCGAATGGCATCGAGAATTTCATCGAAAAGAATTTTGGAAGGGCATGGTTTCGACGCAAAGGTAAGTTTTCTCTCTGAAATCGACAGATTTCGCATTTCAGGCGATAGTTTCGCACTTTTTCCAGATTTCCCTATTTCAGAAACGAGAGACCGCATTTTCCGTGTAAATTGACGTGAAAATTCGAATGGCATCGAGAATTTCATCGAAAAGAATTTTGGAAGGGCATGGTTTCGACGCAAAGGTAAGTTTTCTCTCTGAAATCGACAGATTTCGCATTTCAGGCGATAGTTTCGCACTTTTTCCAGATTTCCCTATTTCAGAAACGAGAGACCGCATTTTCCGTGTAAATTGACGTGAAAATTCGAATGGCATCGAGAATTTCATCGAAAAGAATTTTGGAAGGGCATGGTTTCGACGCAAAGGTAAGTTTTCTCTCTGAAATCGACAGATTTCGCATTTCAGGCGATAGTTTCGCACTTTTTCCAGATTTCCCTATTTCAGAAACGAGAGACCGCATTTTCCGTGTAAATTGACGTGAAAATTCGAATGGCATCGAGAATTTCATCGAAAAGAATTTTGGAAGGGCATGGTTTCGACGCAAAGGTAAGTTTTCTCTCTGAAATCGACAGATTTCGCATTTCAGGCGATAGTTTCGCACTTTTTCCAGATTTCCCTATTTCAGAAACGAGAGACCGCATTTTCCGTGTAAATTGACGTGAAAATTCGAATGGCATCGAGAATTTCATCGAAAAGAATTTTGGAAGGGCATGGTTTCGACGCAAAGGTAAGTTTTCTCTCTGAAATCGACAGATTTCGCATTTCAGGCGATAGTTTCGTACTTTTTCCAGATTTCCCTATTTCAGAAACGAGAGACCGCATTTTCCGTGTAAATTGACGTGAAAATTCGAATGGCATCGAGAATTTCATCGAAAAGAATTTTGGAAGGGCATGGTTTCGACGCAAAGGTAAGTTTTCTCTCTGAAATCGACAGATTTCGCATTTCAGGCGATAGTTTCGCACTTTCTCCAGATTTCCCTATTTCAGAAACGAGAGACCGCATTTTCCGTGTAAATTGACGTGAAAATTCGAATGGCATCGAGAATTTCATCGAAAAGAATTTTGGAAGGGCATGGTTTCGACGCAAAGGTAAGTTTTCTCTCTGAAATCGACAGATTTCGCATTTCGGGCGATAGTTTCGCACTTTTTCCAGATTTCCCTATTTCAGAAACGAGAGACCGCATTTTCCGTGTAAATTGACGTGAAAATTCGAATGGCAACGAGAATTTCATCGAAAAGAATTTTGGAAGGGCATGGTTTCGACGCAAAGGTAAGTTTTCTCTCTGAAATCGACAGATTTCGCATTTCAGGCGATAGTTTCGCACTTTTTCCAGATTTCCCTATTTCAGAAACGAGAGACCGCATTTTCCGTGTAAATTGACGTGAAAATTCGAATGGCATCGAGAATTTCATCGAAAAGAATTTTGGAAGGGCATGGTTTCGACGCAAAGGTAAGTTTTCTCTCTGAAATCGACAGATTTCGCATTTCAGGCGATAGTTTCGCACTTTTTCCAGATTTCCCTATTTCAGAAACGAGAGACCGCATTTTCCGTGTAAATTGACGTGAAAATTCGAATGGCATCGAGAATTTCATCGAAAAGAATTTTGGAAGGGCATGGTTTCGACGCAAAGGTAAGTGTTCTCTCTGAAATCGACAGATTTCGCATTTCAGGCGATAGTTTCGCACTTTTTCCAGATTTCCCTATTTCAGAAACGAGAGACCGCATTTTCCGTGTAAATTGACGTGAAAATTCGAATGGCATCGAGAATTTCATCGAAAAGAATTTTGGAAGGGCATGGTTTCGACGCAAAGGTAAGTTTTCTCTCTGAAATCGACAGATTTCGCATTTCAGGCGATAGTTTCGCACTTTTTCCAGATTTCCCTATTTCAGAAACGAGAGACCGCATTTTCCGTGTAAATTGACGTGAAAATTCGAATGGCATCGAGAATTTCATCGAAAAGAATTTTGGAAGGGCATGGTTTCGACGCAAAGGTAAGTTTTCTCTCTGAAATCGACAGATTTCGCATTTCAGGCGATAGTTTCGCACTTTTTCCAGATTTCCCTATTTCAGAAACGAGAGACCGCATTTTCCGTGTAAATTGACGTGAAAATTCGAATGGCATCGAGAATTTCATCGAAAAGAATTTTGGAAGGGCATGGTTTCGACGCAAAGGTAAGTTTTCTCTCTGAAATCGACAGATTTCGCATTTCAGGCGATAGTTTCGCACTTTTTCCAGATTTCCCTATTTCAGAAACGAGAGACCGCATTTTCCGTGTAAATTGACGTGAAAATTCGAATGGCATCGAGAATTTCATCGAAAAGAATTTTGGAAGGGCATGGTTTCGACGCAAAGGTAAGTTTTCTCTCTGAAATCGACAGATTTCGCATTTCAGGCGATAGTTTCGTACTTTTTCCAGATTTCCCTATTTCAGAAACGAGAGACCGCATTTTCCGTGTAAATTGACGTGAAAATTCGAATGGCATCGAGAATTTCATCGAAAAGAATTTTGGAAGGGCATGGTTTCGACGCAAAGGTAAGTTTTCTCTCTGAAATCGACAGATTTCGCATTTCAGGCGATAGTTTCGCACTTTCTCCAGATTTCCCTATTTCAGAAACGAGAGACCGCATTTTCCGTGTAAATTGACGTGAAAATTCGAATGGCATCGAGAATTTCATCGAAAAGAATTTTGGAAGGGCATGGTTTCGACGCAAAGGTAAGTTTTCTCTCTGAAATCGACAGATTTCGCATTTCGGGCGATAGTTTCGCACTTTTTCCAGATTTCCCTATTTCAGAAACGAGAGACCGCATTTTCCGTGTAAATTGACGTGAAAATTCGAATGGCAACGAGAATTTCATCGAAAAGAATTTTGGAAGGGCATGGTTTCGACGCAAAGGTAAGTTTTCTCTCTGAAATCGACAGATTTCGCATTTCAGGCGATAGTTTCGCACTTTTTCCAGATTTCCCTATTTCAGAAACGAGAGACCGCATTTTCCGTGTAAATTGACGTGAAAATTCGAATGGCATCGAGAATTTCATCGAAAAGAATTTTGGAAGGGCATGGTTTCGACGCAAAGGTAAGTTTTCTCTCTGAAATCGACAGATTTCGCATTTCGGGCGATAGTTTCGCACTTTTTCCAGATTTCCCTATTTCAGAAACGAGAGACCGCATTTTCCGTGTAAATTGACGTGAAAATTCGAATGGCATCGAGAATTTCATCGAAAAGAATTTTGGAAGGGCATGGTTTCGACGCAAAGGTAAGTTTTCTCTCTGAAATCGACAGATTTCGCATTTCAGGCGATAGTTTCGCACTTTTTCCAGATTTCCCTATTTCAGAAACGAGAGACCGCATTTTCCGTGTAAATTGACGTGAAAATTCGAATGGCATCGAGAATTTCATCGAAAAGAATTTTGGAAGGGCATGGTTTCGACGCAAAGGTAAGTTTTCTCTCTGAAATCGACAGATTTCGCATTTCAGGCGATAGTTTCGCACTTTTTCCAGATTTCCCTATTTCAGAAACGAGAGACCGCATTTTCCGTGTAAATTGACGTGAAAATTCGAATGGCATCGAGAATTTCATCGAAAAGAATTTTGGAAGGGCATGGTTTCGACGCAAAGGTAAGTTTTCTCTCTGAAATCGACAGATTTCGCATTTCAGGCGATAGTTTCGCACTTTTTCCAGATTTCCCTATTTCAGAAACGAGAGACCGCATTTTCCGTGTAAATTGACGTGAAAATTCGATTGGCATCGAGAATTTCATCGAAAAGAATTTTGGAAGGGCATGGTTTCGACGCAAAGGTAAGTTTTCTCTCTGAAATCGACAGATTTCGCATTTCAGGCGATAGTTTCGCACTTTTTCCAGATTTCCCTATTTCAGAAACGAGAGACCGCATTTTCCGTGTAAATTGACGTGAAAATTCGAATGGCATCGAGAATTTCATCGAAAAGAATTTTGGAAGGGCATGGTTTCGACGCAAAGGTAAGTTTTCTCTCTGAAATCGACAGATTTCGCATTTCAGGCGATAGTTTCGCACTTTTTCCAGATTTCCCTATTTCAGAAACGAGAGACCGCATTTTCCGTGTAAATTGACGTGAAAATTCGAATGGCATCGAGAATTTCATCGAAAAGAATTTTGGAAGGGCATGGTTTCGACGCAAAGGTAAGTTTTCTCTCTGAAATCGACAGATTTCGCATTTCAGGCGATAGTTTCGCACTTTTTCCAGATTTCCCTATTTCAGAAACGAGAGACCGCATTTTCCGTGTAAATTGACGTGAAAATTCGAATGGCAGCGAGAATTTCATCGAAAAGAATTTTGGAAGGGCATGGTTTCGACGCAAAGGTAAGTTTTCTCTCTGAAATCGACAGATTTCGCATTTCAGGCGATAGTTTCGCACTTTTTCCAGATTTCCCTATTTCAGAAACGAGAGACCGCATTTTCCGTGTAAATTGACGTGAAAATTCGAATGGCATCGAGAATTTCATCGAAAAGAATTTTGGAAGGGCATGGTTTCGACGCAAAGGTAAGTTTTCTCTCTGAAATCGACAGATTTCGCATTTCAGGCGATAGTTTCGCACTTTTTCCAGATTTCCCTATTTCAGAAACGAGAGACCGCATTTTCCGTGTAAATTGACGTGAAAATTCGAATGGCATCGAGAATTTCATCGAAAAGAATTTTGGAAGGGCATGGTTTCGACGCAAAGGTAAGTTTTCTCTCTGAAATCGACAGATTTCGCATTTCAGGCGATAGTTTCGCACTTTTTCCAGATTTCCCTATTTCAGAAACGAGAGACCGCATTTTCCGTGTAAATTGACGTGAAAATTCGAATGGCATCGAGAATTTCATCGAAAAGAATTTTGGAAGGGCATGGTTTCGACGCAAAGGTAAGTTTTCTCTCTGAAATCGACAGATTTCGCATTTCAGGCGATAGTTTCGCACTTTTTCCAGATTTCCCTATTTCAGAAACGAGAGACCGCATTTTCCGTGTAAATTGACGTGAAAATTCGAATGGCATCGAGAATTTCATCGAAAAGAATTTTGGAAGGGCATGGTTTCGACGCAAAGGTAAGTTTTCCCTCTGAAATCGACAGATTTCGCATTTCAGGCGATAGTTTCGCACTTTTTCCAGATTTCCCTATTTCAGAAACGAGAGACCGCATTTTCCGTGTAAATTGACGTGAAAATTCGAATGGCATCGAGAATTTCATCGAAAAGAATTTTGGAAGGGCATGGTTTCGACGCAAAGGTAAGTTTTCTCTCTGAAATCGACAGATTTCGCATTTCAGGCGATAGTTTCGCACTTTTTCCAGATTTCCCTATTTCAGAAACGAGAGACCGCATTTTCCGTGTAAATTGACGTGAAAATTCGAATGGCATCGAGAATTTCATCGAAAAGAATTTTGGAAGGGCATGGTTTCGACGCAAAGGTAAGTTTTCTCTCTGAAATCGACAGATTTCGCATTTCAGGCGATAGTTTCGCACTTTTTCCAGATTTCCCTATTTCAGAAACGAGAGACCGCATTTTCCGTGTAAATTGACGTGAAAATTCGAATGGCATCGAGAATTTCATCGAAAAGAATTTTGGAAGGGCATGGTTTCGACGCAAAGGTAAGTTTTCTCTCTGAAATCGACAGATTTCGCATTTCAGGCGATAGTTTCGCACTTTTTCCAGATTTCCCTATTTCAGAAACGAGAGACCGCATTTTCCGTGTAAATTGACGTGAAAATTCGAATGGCATCGAGAATTTCATCGAAAAGAATTTTGGAAGGGCATGGTTTCGACGCAAAGGTAAGTTTTCTCTCTGAAATCGACAGATTTCGCATTTCAGGCGATAGTTTCGCACTTTTTCCAGATTTCCCTATTTCAGAAACGAGAGACCGCATTTTCCGTGTAAATTGACGTGAAAATTCGAATGGCATCGAGAATTTCATCGAAAAGAATTTTGGAAGGGCATGGTTTCGACGCAAAGGTAAGTTTTCTCTCTGAAATCGACAGATTTCGCATTTCAGGCGATAGTTTCGCACTTTTTCCAGATTTCCCTATTTCAGAAACGAGAGACCGCATTTTCCGTGTAAATTGACGTGAAAATTCGAATGGCATCGAGAATTTCATCGAAAAGAATTTTGGAAGGGCATGGTTTCGACGCAAAGGTAAGTTTTCTCTCTGAAATCGACAGATTTCGCATTTCAGGCGATAGTTTCGCACTTTTTCCAGATTTCCCTATTTCAGAAACGAGAGACCGCATTTTCCGTGTAAATTGACGTGAAAATTCGAATGGCATCGAGAATTTCATCGAAAAGAATTTTGGAAGGGCATGGTTTCGACGCAAAGGTAAGTTTTCTCTCTGAAATCGACAGATTTCGCATTTCAGGCGATAGTTTCGCACTTTTTCCAGATTTCCCTATTTCAGAAACGAGAGTGTGACGGTCGCGTCACCCGGCACCCTTACATACACACATATACATATATACATATATATACATTTGTACATGAGCCTTCCAGAACATAGCCTTTACTAGGAAACCCTCTAAAAGAGAACAAGTAACTTAAAGAACAGAGCCTTCACTAGGAAACTCCCTAAAAGAGAACAAGTAGCTTAAACTCGTTACTAAAGCAATACGATACTCTGGAAGCCTCATCAAAACTACGGAAGTCATTACTCACTTAAGAGATAAGATACCAAACCAAGCTACGGAAGTCATTACTCACTTAAGAAATAAGATACCGCTCTAATGAACTAAAACTCTGTACAGGAAATTATAAAATCCTTCTAAGGTAAGAGAGTACTTGAACTTCGACCAAGGCTCTTCGCAACAAACCATATATGGAGCTTCGACCAAGGCTTCTTCGCAACAGCCATAAAAGGCTCGTACAATTTAACAGAAAGGTTTTTAACTACCTCTCCGAAATCGTAAAAGTTATACCCTGCATTCGTATGACACACGCTACAAAGTCCACTTTTCTCCGAGTATAAATACGGGCCCCTTTGCCCAGTAAAGTCAGTAACGCGGTAGTTAGCAGTACAGTAACCAGTAACGGAGTAGTACAGCAAGAAGTAAGGAGTCAAGCGCGAAGTAACTCGATAGTCGGAAGAGTAAGAGTCAGTAGAAGTAACGAAGAATCAAACGCGAATCTAATATAACGCAGAGTGTGTCAAACGAATCAGGACAACGAGATCCATACGTAAGTTTAACCATTTGTATTAGGTGCCCAACTAAGTTCGTGCGGTTTTTCCCGCGCGGACCACTTTATTGCTCCTAGAGCCAATGTTTTTATTGCTTTACCCGATTTACCTTTGGGAGGTGTTAGAGGAAGTCAAAATGAGTCAGTATGTAGAAAAAAATCGTAGTTTACACTTCATTTTCGTCTATAATATTACTTCCAAAATGACCGTGTCTAACGCCGTAATTCGCTCATATTTGCTTTATGAGTTCAAACTTGGAGCCAAGGCTACGCAAGCGGCCAGAAAAATTTGTGTGGCCTTTGGGGACAGTGTATTAAGTAATCGCACTGCGCAAAAGTGGTTTCAAAAGTTTAAAAGTGATAATGAAAGCCTCGAAGATGAGCAACGCGACGGACGGCCGATTCTTATGAATAATCAAGTTTTGCAAGTGGATATTGAGACAGATCCCAAAATGTCGTGCAAAATGCTTGCAGTCAAGCATGGTATGTCTGAAGAAACGATTAGGAAACATCTACACACTGTAGGTAAAGTGTATCGTGTAAGAAGGTGGGTACCGCACGAACTTACCGAGAGCCAGAGGTGCCAAAGGGTAGCGGCTTGCGCTTCCCTACTCTCACGGTTCCAAAATGATCCGTTTTTGAATCTTATTCTTACTTCTGATGAAAAATGGGATGAAATGGGTCACATACACAAATAAGAAGCGATTCCTACTGGTTAACACCTGGGGAACCTGTTCCATCCACTGCAAAACCGGCCCTTCACCAACAGAAGATTTTGTTATGTGTATGGTGGACAACAGCCGAAATTGTTCATTTCGAATGTTTACAAAAAGGCCAAATGATCACCGCGGACCTGTACTCTGCTCAGCTTCAAAAAGTACAGGAGGAATTGAAGAAAAAACAACCGGGACTTGTAAATCGGAGAGGTGTACGCTTGCTGCAGGACAACGCCAGACCACACGTTGCAAATAAGACCCGAGAAACAATTTGCAACCTCGGATGGGAAACTTTAATTCATCCTCCATATTCATTGGACCTTTCCCCAACAGATTACCACCTTGTTTTAGCATTACAAAATTATATAACCAATAGGAACTTCATAAACGAAGAGGAAGTAAAGAGGACAGTGTCTGAGTTTTTTAATAATAAAAGCGTAGATTTTTATAAAAATGGAATTTTGAAACTTGTGTCACGTTGGGAAAGGGTTATAGAATATGGAGGAAATTATTTAGCACATTAAAAGTTACTCATTCGGTACCAAATTTCGTCTCGTTTTTGGACAACGAAAAGCGCACGAACTTAGTTGGGCACCTAATACTTTAAGCCCAGCAATACCTGGCACATTGTAACGCACCATTGCATATATTAAATATATATATTTTTATACTTATGTTTAACCTGACATAAAGACTTTACACCACTGTTATCCTGCATGAACTGCATAATCTACGGAACGTAGATTCTAACGCATATGAATTGAACTTAGACTCTAACGCGTATTACCTTTGAAATTATAACGAGAATAAGAATGAGTCCCTACGTACCTCGAACATTTATTGAACATCACAGAGTTTCCCTTTGTACCTTAGTACTTAACCATAGCGAAACGATCCCCTACTTTAGTTACGACACCTCACGTACAGGCTCACGGTGAAGATAATCTCTTTTGATCAACGGTCTGATTTTCTACCTCACGAATCTTACAAACTCACGGTTTAATTCTCTATCGTACCAACCTAGAGTAACGGATACCATCACCATATCAACGCGAGATAAGAAAAGATCCACACGTAGAAACTTTAGACACCGACCTTACCGATCTGGGATCACGAGTATTCTACTCTTACCATCCGCAGTCTAAGGATCGAAAGATCATTGAATTTTGTATTAACCAACAGCCAGCGCGGGGCCGTGACACGATTTTTGGTGGCAGCGGTGGGATCTGTTTTTCGCTGCCAGAATAAAAACCTCTTTTCATTAACGTTAAAATCTGGTTAGGAGAGATCCTCTACGCTTGTTCAATATGCCTATCACACTAAAAGACAATGAAACCACAACACAAATCCAAGCTCGTCGCGAATACGCACCGACACAAAGCCCCACAATTGCCAGTGGCGGTACACCACCACTTATACCGGGACTCGCTAGTACTTCAGGCACCGAAGCCATCATTATTCCTCAAATTACAATCAAAGACGCGATCGAAGCCGTACCAACGTTCGACGGAAGAGCACAAACATTCAGGGCATTTTCCGAAGGTTGCAAGGATGCTAAGGACATGATTCCTCCCCATGCAGAAATAAATCTAGTCAAATGAATTAAAAATCGCCTAAGAGGTAACGCTAAACATGTAGTTACCGGAAAAAGCTTCGTGACCATTGACTCCTTACTCGAATATTTGCAACACCGGTTCTCACCTCCAAAATCAATCTCCTGCCTACAAGGACAGTTAGGGACAATTACGCAATTCCCCTCAGAAGATGTAATTTCCTTCAGTTGCCGAGTGCAACACCTTCTCGACGACATAATCGAGACACATACTCGTATTACCAGAGAAGAAAACACAGCGTTTCGATATGATACGGAAATAGAGGCAATCAAATGTTTCTCGCGCGGTCTGAAAAGGAGCATACGCATAAATCCATCCATTCAGCGCACTTTAGACGACGCCATTCGCTCCGCGATAGAGGCCGAATCCGAAAGCTACCTCATTCAACAATTGCATGAGCGAATTAAGAAGGACGTCGACCGAGCGTATAGATCCGAAGAGAATGCTGTACGACCACAGCGACCGCGAGGAAACTGTTTCTTTTGCAACAAACCGGGTCATTCTGCCGAAACTTGCTGGCTAAAGGAAAGAAACGCACCACGAGGCAACTCGTCCAAGGGAAACGCATTCCAGGAGACTCCATCACCACGAAATACGTCACAAAAAGTATGCCAATACTGCAACTTCAAAGGACACACAATAGATGAGTGTCGTAAGAAACGATACAACGAACAGCAGAATAGCCGACCAAATTCGGGAAACGGAGCTTCCCTCTCGCCGAACGACGCACGCCGAGAGGAATTATCACCGAGAGTCCGCGTCATAGGTCCCATAGAGGAACAAATACCGTCTACACAATAGATTGCCCGAACGAAGCACCGTCAATACTAATTTCAAAGCCAGAAAACCCACCTATCATTTTTATGATCGATACAGGAGCAGGAGTGAATTTAATTAAAGATAAACTCTATCGAAACAAAGAAGAATATTACAAAGGTTCAGTTAAAATTCGCGGAATAACCACAGGCACAGTATCAACGTTAGGACATGTATTTGTGAATATTTTTGGTATAATTTCAAAATTCCACGTCGTACCGGACGACTTTCCTATGCATCAAGAAGGTATAATCGGAACACCTTACTTAAAGGCAGCCGCAGCCAGTATAGATTACGAACAACAGTGCTTAATTCTTCACGATAAAACTATTCCATTTCTTCAAGATAACGTAATTAAACTACCTGCCCGTACTTCGAAATTAGTATTCATATCTTTAACGAACGACTCTCCAAATGAAGGCTACATGCCAAGCCTAAAAACAGACTCGCAAATTCTTTTGGGTAATGCAATTGTGAACAACTATAACGGTAAAGCAGAACTCTATGCTATCAATACCGGCAGTGAAGATATCACGCTAATCTTTCCTCCCGTACGACTACAAAGGTTGGAAGAAATAGCAGCCCCAAATACGGCTGAAAACACATGCTCACCAGCAGCAACTTCTATTTCGGATCAAGAGAATCCACCACGCAAGGAAAAACTGAAGCATTTTTCCAAAATCACTAGCTCACGAGAAGCTACTTCTATTTCGGATCAAGGGAATCCACCACGCAAGGAAAAACTGAAGCATTTTTCCAAAATCACTAGCTCACGAGAAGCTACTTCTAATTCGGATCGCAAGAATCCTCAAAGCAAGGAAAAGCAGAAGCACTTTTTCAAAAATTCAAAAGGAAGACACCATCAAAAGGAACAGAAGAGACAGACGGCAAAACGCGAAACGAACAAAGTTCCCGAAGCAAAGCCAGAACTTCAAGCCATTAGTTCAAATAAAAATTCATCTCTCACCGAGGTCGAGAGTTTAGAACCAAATGCCACTCGAAGCGATTCTCTCTCCTTAGTATCAAAGAAAAATGAACGGGTCGTCGAGATCGTCCCAGTTCTACACTCTTTTACTTCAAAGGATACGTCTTCCAATTCTACAAGCACTCACACTCCAAAACGAGTAAAAGAATTACTTCCGTTACTACGACTCGAGCACTTGAACTCCGAGGAACGCAACGAAGCGGAAAAGTTAATAACGGAATTCGCAGACAGATTCCACTTACCAGACGAAGCACTGGAAGCCACTACAAAGGCGCATCACAAAATAATTACGGTTGACGATACGCCAATTAATACGAAGCAATACCGCTACCCGCCGATACATAAAGAAGAAATCCAGAGACAAGTCTCGGACATGCTAAACCAAGGTATAATACAAGAATCAGATTCCGCATACAATTCACCACTATGGGTAGTTCCAAAAAAACCCGATTCGCAAGGAAATAAACGCTGGCGATTAGTTATAGATTTTCGAACATTGAACGAAAAAACAAAAGGCGACGCCTACCCTCTGCCAAACATCACAGAAATCCTCGATCAACTAGGCGGAGCAAAATACTTTTCAATTTTCGACTTAGCCTCAGGATTCCACCAAATACCAATGGATCCACTAGACAAAAATAAAACTGCTTTTTCTACGCCGCATGGTCACTTCGAATATAACCGAATGCCATTTGGATTGAAGAACGCACCCGCCACGTTTCAGCGATTGATGGATCAAACCTTAACAGGTTTGCAAGGCAATGAAATGTTTGTTTATCTGGACGACATCGTAATATACGCAAAATCCCTAGAAGAACACGGAATCAAATTCCGGAAGCTCATAGAACGCCTTCGTAAAGCGAACCTTCAACTACAACCGGATAAATGCGAATTTCTACGAAAGGAAGTTACCTACCTTGGACACATAATTACTGAAAACGGTGTTCAACCCGACCCACGAAAAATAGAAGCAGTACAAAATTTTCCTATTCCAAAAAACGCCAAACATATTAAACAGTTTCTAGGACTAACAGGTTATTATCGAAGATTTATCATGGACTATTCTAAAACGGCAAAACCTTTAACGGAACTACTAAAGAAAAACAATGATTTCGCGTGGACGACGCCACAACAGAACGCTTTCGAAACACTAAGAAATATTCTTTGCGAACAACCAATACTCCAATATCCGGACTTTAACGAAACGTTTAACTTAACGACAGACGCCTCGGGATACGCAGTCGGCGTTGTTCTCAGCCAGGGACCCGTCGGTAAAGATCTACCAATAGCCTATGCGTCTCGTTTATTAAATGGAGCCGAGAAAAACTATTCAACTATTGAAAAAGAACTACTAGCAATAGTCTACGCAGTAAATCATTTTCGACCGTACATCTATGGGAAGAAATTCACACTTCTTACGGATCATCGTCCACTAGTCTGGCTACATAAAGTCAAAGACCCTACATCTCGTCTATTACGTTGGAGATTTAAATTAGACGAATACGAATACAATATCGTCTACAAGCAAGGCAAGGCTAACAGCAACGCCGACGCCCTTTCAAGAAATCCACCAGAGATTTGCACATTTCCATTAACAGAGATAGAACCTGACAGTGAAACATCCACAGAAGATATTTTCGATAGTCCATTTATTAATGCAAGGTTAACAAACCCACAAACTATTCCTGAAATTCAAGAAGAAGAGACAGAAGAGACTAATTCAATTCAGGACGAGGAAGAACCTCCGGATCAAATCGAAACATTCAAATCAACAGAACCAAAGTACATTCGAACACGTAACAACTTCTTACAAGCGAATACTGCAATATGTTTCGTAGACTGTAAAGGACAACCTGTCGATACAGGAAGCCAACTGCTCTATACTCACAAGATTATTAAATTTGATCCAACAAATTTACAGTCGGGAGAGATTACAAGAATTCAAAATAAATCAAAGTTCTATTATTTAATAGCAATACAAAGCACCGAATCATTGAAGCAAGCTTTTAATACCCTATACGAGTTATTAAAACATGATAATCAAACAAGAATTTCAATCTCCGAATCTCCAAAGGGAATACTTACCACCCCTTGGAATACCTTACAGACTGAACTACAAAACCTATCATTACGAGACGTCAAAATATACGTACATTCGAACGAGATAAAAATTCCATTCCGCGAAGACATACTGGAGATTATACAAGAAAATCATAGCACGGTAATCGGAGGACATAAAGGAATGACTAAAACATACGCGCGTATCAAGGATAAATATTTCTGGGAAGGAATGAAACATGATATAAGGAGTTTCGTACGTCAATGCGGCAGTTGTCAAAAACGAAAACTAACTCGTCTAAAGACCAAGCAGCCGATGTTAATCACGGATACGCCACCTGAGCCGTTCCATAAGGTAGCCCTCGATATCGTCGGACCTCTGCCAAACACCGCCCGCGATAACAACTACCTGCTAACCATACAAGACAACCTAACGAAATATTCCATGGCTATACCACTACGAGAGGCCACTTCAGTTCAAATAGCAGGTGCTTTCCTTAAACGCTTCATCTGTCAATTCGGGATTCCTACTTCTATTCTCACTGACCAAGGAACGCCATTCATCGGATCCTTTACGAGATCCTTAACCAAGCTGCTCGGAATAAAACAGCTAAAGTCCACTGCTTTCCATCCGCAAACAAATGGTTCCCTCGAGAGAAGCCATCACGTCCTGATCGAGTACCTAAAACATTTCGTAGATACGCACCACGAATGGGACGAATTAATCGAGCTTTGCATGTTCAGTTACAATACCAGTGTTCACGAAGCTACTAAATTCACGCCTTACGAATTAATTTACGGGAGGACTCCGAAATCCCCGATCGATAAAACCTTACATCCAGACGAAACATACCCTGAATACATTTCCAATCTCATAGACAAACTACATTCAATCAGGGAATTTGCAAAAATTAACTCCGACAAAGCTAAAGAGAAATCAAAGGAGTACTACGATAGGAAACAAAACGCTCGAAATTTTCAAGTACGCGACTGGGTCTATTTATTAAAAGGCAACAGACCGGGAAAATTTAGCGATCAGTACGAAGGACCTTACGAAATCACACAAGTCCTAACAGACGGAAACATTAAAATCCGTATACATAATCGAGAAAAAGTAGTTCACCCGAACCGATTAAAATTATCTTACGGCCATAGTTCCACGGCCTCATAAAATCGAACAAATAATTCTCTTTCTTTGTTCACAGATCTGAAGATCCAATCAACATGTACATCTACATCATTTTCTTCTATTTTTCTCTTACCAATGCTCTAATTGCCTATGACTGCGGTTCTCCTAATATGAATATAACTACAATGTCTTTAAAATCAATTGGTGAATGTAAGATTCCCTCTCAGAAACCTCATGTAGAAGAAAAGTATATTCAACTTCTGCAATTATCAGAATTCTCAAACACACATGTAATGCAATGTAAAGTCGAAATAGATAGAACGATATTCCGATGCGGTTTGCTTTCCCATTTATCAGCAGTAACGCATGGAAGAATGGACTATGTAATGGAAATAAGCTCTGACGCATGTTTAAAAATGCATTTAACCCGCGCGTTTAATTTCGGTCAGAAGGATTTGATAACAGGCCTTCTCGCGAATAGCACCGTAACAAAAAGCGTTACAATTGCCGGAGAAATTAAACCCAATGGAGATTGCGACGGCGTTTTCTACTCAGACCCTTACGGCTCTTGGGAAAACGTCATTGTTCAAGCCATCGTAAAAAATCACGTTCAGAGATTATTTCGCAACTAGTAGATCAGAAAGCAATAAAATCACGTTACTTTCTGGCACACAATGTACACTATCCGACGGTTTTTGCATGGACTTAGAAGGAGGAAATACATTTTGGAACTCCATTCCAAACAATCAATGTAAATTTAATAATTACGACGTTTTATTTGAAGGAAAAGCAAACAAGATCTTTGACAATCAAACAGAAAATACGGAAATCTACGCTATTACGACTCAAGACATTACCTTTGCCTTAACAAAGAAAGGGCAAATTAAAATCTGTAATTATATAATCACCAAAACCGAGCATCCAAAATTATTCATTTTAGAAACTAAACCAGGAGAATCGTTTGCTTTAAGAAAACCAATCGCAGTCAATAACTTAGACATCTTTACATATGTCAATAGTAAATTCATTTACCTAGAAAAGCATATCAAAACACAAATGACAAAACTATACAGAGATGTTATAATGCAACAATGTCAAGTAGAAAAACAAATGCTTGAAAACGCATTAACGTTAGCAAAAATAGTACCGGAAGACTTCGCGTACCAAGTCATGAACGGCCCAGGCCACATGTCGATAGTAGCAGGAGAAGTAATCCATATTGTAAAATGCGTACCCGTCACAGTAAAGCGACGCGAAACCCGACATTGTTATCAACAATTACCTGTATCTAGGGGAAATCATTCGCTATTTATGGCACCAAAAACCCATATTTTGTTAAAGACAGGAACGCAACACGATTGCAATCCTTACGTACCAAACATGTACCAATTGGATGGGATATGGTACAAAATATCGCCTAATGCAGCCTCAACAATACCACCTAAAGAATTGCAACCCGCGACGCAAAATAGTTGGACTTATTCAAATCCCGAATCACTAGCCACGTCTGGCATATACTCAACGGAAGAACTAAATAAATTACGAGATCACATCATGTTTCCCGTCGAAAAACCCGCTGTATTAAACACTATCGCTAGAAGCATGACCGGTCAAGACGCAGAAAAACAAGGGATATCATTCGTGAACCTACTCGACGAAGCTGCTCTAGAGAAGATCGCCAATTCAACCTGGAACAAACTGTGGGGAGTCTTCACAGGTTTCGGAACGTTCAGTGCAGGAATCCTGGGTCTTTGGATCACCGTGAAGCTAATCAAGTTCACGCTGGACACAGCACTCCACGGATATGCATTACATCAAATCTACGGCTGGAGCCTACATCTACTCGGCGCTGTCTGGGATAGTGTAACGAATATCCTGTTACATCTAAGCAATCAACCGCCAAGGACAACTTCAACCGGCACAAACACCGAAGCCGAAACCGAAGAAGAAGATAAGGAAACTAATCACAAAACTCCAACCACACCGCCAACCATCGAACCACTCGAGCAGGCAAGTATACAGGGTCAAGCGGTATATTACACGCGGATCGAATAATCGACCTCCACGAAGTCGAGTAATATTTAATTCTTCCATCCACCTCGAAAAATTATCGCGCTATGCGTTGCGTCTCAGCTAGCAAAGATAATCTAGAAACTAATACGATAAGTAGGCGAACGACTGCAATGTTTAACTTTCTCATCCGCCGAAAAACCTTATCATCGCACAGCTGCGCTACAGCTGCCGAACTACTTCCAAGAAAACTAACTCGATAAGGGATATTTCTAGCTCCCATACGCTTCGAATTTTATCGTACTAACCGGTATCACGACCAAACCAAAACTTCCTACCGGGCAACATCTAAGACCCGATAAGACAGGGAAATGAATAGGGGCAGTACCTACGTTTCTAACGTATATAAAAAGGGTCTACAACAAGAGACACCACACCAGTCTAAAAGCCTCTGTCACCTCGACAACTTCTAAGACGCTTTCTAAGACAATTAATACGAAGATGCCAGTCACTGTGGAATGGGTCATGGACAACGCCACAGCAATCGCAGCCATCATCAACGCTGCTCCAGCTGTTCGAGAACTCGCAGACAGTACCTCGTCCAATGCAGGATACGTATATATGGACTCGCGAAGGCAGCAATACCCGATGCCGGCAAGGATCAAGCAAATATCCAGATACGAAGACGAATCGATAGATGAAATCAATCTGGATTTGTCATGGATGGACACCGACCACATTCAGGCCGATCTACTAGACGGGACGATCGAGGAAACTCTACGCGAAGTAGAAAACCTCCACACTAAGGAACGGATCATCGAGAAGGAACACTCGGAGATAGAGTCACCCCGTTGGCGCTTGCCCACTCCTACAAATTGTCCCTCTCCTAACAGTTTGACCTCCACCGAATCAGGGAACGGATCCTACCCGACGGCACCTGGAAGCCCCGAGATGATAGACATCTCCGCATCCGAAGATGAAGGACCAGAGCTGTATGAACAACCTCCACCACCCAGACAATACACCACGGAAGACACCGCAGATACCTCCACAAGGGACGTCATGCAGCCAATACCAGTACAGGCGTACAATATACCACCAACACCTCCAGTACCGATGCATCAGGAACCACCACCTTTCATGGATGACGTCATAATGGTAGCATCATACGATGTACCGATCGCACCGGCAATGGCTGTACATCAGGGACCGTACTACTATAGCGACACCCTGAGGAACCGCAACACGCTGTACGCGCAATACCAATCTCAGGTAGCACAGCAAGAAGAAATAGTGAGTACAACGTCATGCAGTGTTCCAACCTTGTTCGGAATATTTTGCCGATGGTCATGTATGCAAGGCACCCATCAAAATGGTACAGTAGAATCAAACAGCTTGGATTATATCCAATATTAAATATTGCGCCCCAAAATATTCATTCTCCCGTGTTTTTATTTTCTAATTAATAATTAATAAAAAAAAATCGTTCTATTATTTTTGGTTTGAACATGATACTTTATACACATATCTTTATTAATTTATTATTGCGTGCGATCTTTATGATAAGTATGACAAAAATTGTAACCTTACTTACTAACATTAATATAAAATAAATTATTGCTATAGTCCATATGCATACTGCATTCCAATACCTGAAAAATAAAAAAAAAAAATTATTATTATTTTCTTTACAAATACATACATATATATATATACGTCTCAGTCAAAAATCTAGAACCTTTTGACTTCTAATTTAAACTTGACTTTTCAATCAACTTTCAATGAAACTATAATTAATTAATTGGATAATCCGGATTAACTCTATAATCCAATTAGCAAAAAATTTTTTCCGCCCCCACGTGGGCCCGGCCTGCAGTATATGCTTACTAACCTCACATGCGGACAAATTGTAAAGGGAAGAATTTTTCCTGCCTTTCGAATTCTGGAAAAATTCTTTCTTAGGGGGGGAGGTGTGACGGTCGCGTCACCCGGCACCCTTACATACACACATATACATATATACATATATATACATTTGTACATGAGCCTTCCAGAACATAGCCTTTACTAGGAAACCCTCTAAAAGAGAACAAGTAACTTAAAGAACAGAGCCTTCACTAGGAAACTCCCTAAAAGAGAACAAGTAGCTTAAACTCGTTACTAAAGCAATACGATACTCTGGAAGCCTCATCAAAGCTACGGAAGTCATTACTCACTTAAGAGATAAGATACCAAACCAAGCTACGGAAGTCATTACTCACTTAAGAAATAAGATACCGCTCTAATGAACTAAAACTCTGTACAGGAAATTATAAAATCCTTCTAAGGTAAGAGAGTACTTGAACTTCGACCAAGGCTCTTCGCAACAAACCATATATGGAGCTTCGACCAAGGCTTCTTCGCAACAGCCATAAAAGGCTCGTACAATTTAACAGAAAGGTTTTTAACTACCTCTCCGAAATCGTAAAAGTTATACCCTGCATTCGTATGACACACGCTACAAAGTCCACTTTTCTCCGAGTATAAATACGGGCCCCTTTGCCCAGTAAAGTCAGTAACGCGGTAGTTAGCAGTACAGTAACCAGTAACGGAGTAGTACAGCAAGAAGTAAGGAGTCAAGCGCGAAGTAACTCGATAGTCGGAAGAGTAAGAGTCAGTAGAAGTAACGAAGAATCAAACGCGAATCTAATATAACGCAGAGTGTGTCAAACGAATCAGGACAACGAGATCCATACGTAAGTTTAACCATTTGTACTTTAAGCCCAGCAATACCTGGCACATTGTAACGCACCATTGCATATATTAAATATATATATTTTTATACTTATGTTTAACCTAACATAAAGACTTTACACCACTGTTATCCTGCATGAACTGCATAATCTACGGAACGTAGATTCTAACGCATATGAATTGAATTTAGACTCTAACACGTATTACCTTTGAAATTATAACGAGAATAAGAACGAGTCCCTACGTACCTCGAACATTTATTGAACATCACAGAGTTTCCCTTTGTACTTTAGTACTTAACCATAGCGAAACGATCCCCTACTTTAGTTACGACACCTCACGTACAGGCTCACGGTGAAGATAATCTCTTTTGATCAACGGTCTGATTTTCTACCTCACGAATCTTACAAACTCACGGTTTAATTCTCTATCGTACCAACCTAGAGTAACGGATACCATCACCATATCAACGCGAGATAAGAAAAGATCCACACGTAGAAACTTTAGACACCGACCTTACCGATCTGGGATCACGAGTATTCTACTCTTACCATCCGCAGTCTAAGGATCGAAAGATCATTGAATTTTGTATTAACCAACAGCCAGCGCGGGGCCGTGACAAGAGACCGCATTTTCCGTGTAAATTGACGTGAAAATTCGAATGGCATCGAGAATTTCATCGAAAAGAATTTTGGAAGGGCATGGTTTCGACGCAAAGGTAAGTTTTCTCTCTGAAATCGACAGATTTCGCATTTCAGGCGATAGTTTCGCACTTTTTCCAGATTTCCCTATTTCAGAAACGAGAGACCGCATTTTCCATGTAAATTGACGTGAAAATTCGAATGGCATCGAGAATTTCATCGAAAAGAATTTTGGAAGGGCATGGTTTCGACGCAAAGGTAAGTTTTCTCTCTGAAATCGACAGATTTCGCATTTCAGGCGATAGTTTCGCACTTTTTCCAGATTTCCCTATTTCAGAAACGAGAGACCGCATTTTCCGTGTAAATTGACGTGAAAATTCGAATGGCATCGAGAATTTCATCGAAAAGAATTTTGGAAGGGCATGGTTTCGACGCAAAGGTAAGTTTTCTCTCTGAAATCGACAGATTTCGCATTTCAGGCGATAGTTTCGCACTTTTTCCAGATTTCCCTATTTCAGAAACGAGAGACCGGATTTTCCGTGTAAATTGACGTGAAAATTCGAATGGCATCGAGAATTTCATCGAAAAGAATTTTGGAAGGGCATGGTTTCGACGCAAAAGTAAGTTTTCTCTCTGAAATCGACAGATTTCGCATTTCAGGCGATAGTTTCGCACTTTTTCCAGATTTCCCTATTTCAGAAACGAGAGACCGCATTTTCCGTGTAAATTGACGTGAAAATTCGAATGGCATCGAGAATTTCATCGAAAAGAATTTTGGAAGGGCATGGTTTCGACGCAAAGGTAAGTTTTCTCTCTGAAATCGACAGATTTCGCATTTCAGGCGATAGTTTCGCACTTTTTCCAGATTTCCCTATTTCAGAAACGAGAGACCGCATTTTCCGTGTAAATTGACGTGAAAATTCGAATGGCATCGAGAATTTCATCGAAAAGAATTTTGGAAGGGCATGGTTTCGACGCAAAGGTAAGTTTTCTCTCTGAAATCGACAGATTTCGCATTTCAGGCGATAGTTTCGCACTTTTTCCAGATTTCCCTATTTCAGAAACGAGAGACCGCATTTTCCGTGTAAATTGTCGTGAAAATTCGAATGGCATCGAGAATTTCATCGAAAAGAATTTTGGAAGGGCATGGTTTCGACGCAAAGGTAAGTTTTCTCTCTGAAATCGACAGATTTCGCATTTCAGGCGATAGTTTCGCACTTTTTCCAGATTTCCCTATTTCAGAAACGAGAGACCGCATTTTCCGTGTAAATTGACGTGAAAATTCGAATGGCATCGAGAATTTCATCGAAAAGGATTTTGGAAGGGCCTGGTTTCGACGCAAAGGTAAGTTTTCTCTCTGAAATCGACAAATTTCGCATTTCAGGCGATAGTTTCGCACTTTTTCCAGATTTCCCTATTTCAGAAACGAGAGACCGCATTTTCCGTGTAAATTGACGTGAAAATTCGAATGGCATCGAGAATTTCATCGAAAAGAATTTTGGAAGGGCATGGTTTCGACGCAAAGGTAAGTTTTCTCTCTGAAATCGACAGATTTCGCATTTCAGGCGATAGTTTCGCACTTTTTCCAGATTTCCCTATTTCAGAAACGAGAGACCGCATTTTCCGTGTAAATTGACGTGAAAATTCGAATGGCATCGAGAATTTCATCGAAAAGAATTTTGGAAGGGCATGGTTTCGACGCAAAGGTAAGTTTTCTCTCTGAAATCGACAGATTTCGCATTTCAGGCGATAGTTTCGCACTTTTTCCAGATTTCCCTATTTCAGAAACGAGAGACCGCATTTTCCGTGTAAATTGACGTGAAAATTCGAATGGCATCGAGAATTTCATCGAAAAGAATTTTGGAAGGGCATGGTTTCGACGCAAAGGTAAGTTTTCTCTCTGAAATCGACAGATTTCGCATTTCAGGCGATAGTTTCGCACTTTTTCCAGATTTCCCTATTTCAGAAACGAGAGACCGCATTTTCCGTGTAAATTGACGTGAAAATTCGAATGGCATCGAGAATTTCATCGAAAAGAATTTTGGAAGGGCATGGTTTCGACGCAAAGGTAAGTTTTCTCTCTGAAATCGACAGATTTCGCATTTCAGGCGATAGTTTCGCACTTTTTCCAGATTTCCCTATTTCAGAAACGAGAGACCGCATTTTCCGTGTAAATTGACGTGAAAATTCGAATGGCATCGAGAATTTCATCGAAAAGAATTTTGGAAGGGCATGGTTTCCACGCAAAGGTAAGTTTTCTCTCTGAAATCGACAGATTTCGCATTTCAGGCGATAGTTTCGCACTTTTTCCAGATTTCCCTATTTCAGAAACGAGAGACCGCATTTTCCGTGTAAATTGACGTGAAAATTCGAATGGCATCGAGAATTTCATCGAAAAGAATTTTGGAAGGGCATGGTTTCGACGCAAAGGTAAGTTTTCTCTCTGAAATCGACAGATTTCGCATTTCAGGCGATAGTTTCGCACTTTTTCCAGATTTCCCTATTTCAGAAACGAGAGACCGCATTTTCCGTGTAAATTGACGTGAAAATTCGAATGGCATCGAGAATTTCATCGAAAAGAATTTTGGAAGGGCATGGTTTCGACGCAAAGGTAAGTTTTCTCTCTGAAATCGACAGATTTCGCATTTCAGGCGATAGTTTCGCACTTTTTCCAGATTTCCCTATTTCAGAAACGAGAGACCGCATTTTCCGTGTAAATTGACGTGAAAATTCGAATGGCATCGAGAATTTCATCGAAAAGGATTTTGGAAGGGCCTGGTTTCGACGCAAAGGTAAGTTTTCTCTCTGAAATCGACAGATTTCGCATTTCAGGCGATAGTTTCGCACTTTTTCCAGATTTCCCTATTTCAGAAACGAGAGACCGCATTTTCCGTGTAAATTGACGTGAAAATTCGAATGGCATCGAGAATTTCATCGAAAAGAATTTTGGAAGGGCATGGTTTCGACGCAAAGGTAAGTTTTCTCTCTGAAATCGACAGATTTCGCATTTCAGGCGATAGTTTCGCACTTTTTCCAGATTTCCCTATTTCAGAAACGAGAGACCGCATTTTCCGTGTAAATTGACGTGAAAATTCGAATGGCATCGAGAATTTCATCGAAAAGAATTTTGGAAGGGCATGGTTTCGACGCAAAGGTAAGTTTTCTCTCTGAAATCGACAGATTTCGCATTTCAGGCGATAGTTTCGCACTTTTTCCAGATTTCCCTATTTCAGAAACGAGAGACCGCATTTTCCGTGTAAATTGACGTGAAAATTCGAATGGCATCGAGAATTTCATCGAAAAGAATTTTGGAAGGGCATGGTTTCGACGCAAAGGTAAGTTTTCTCTCTGAAATCGACAGATTTCGCATTTCAGGCGATAGTTTCGCACTTTTTCCAGATTTCCCTATTTCAGAAACGAGAGACCGCATTTTCCGTGTAAATTGACGTGAAAATTCGAATGGCATCGAGAATTTCATCGAAAAGAATTTTGGAAGGGCATGGTTTCGACGCAAAGGTAAGTTTTCTCTCTGAAATCGACAGATTTCGCATTTCAGGCGATAGTTTCGCACTTTTTCCAGATTTCCCTATTTCAGAAACGAGAGACCGCATTTTCCGTGTAAATTGACGTGAAAATTCGAATGGCATCGAGAATTTCATCGAAAAGAATTTTGGAAGGGCATGGTTTCCACGCAAAGGTAAGTTTTCTCTCTGAAATCGACAGATTTCGCATTTCAGGCGATAGTTTCGCACTTTTTCCAGATTTCCCTATTTCAGAAACGAGAGACCGCATTTTCCGTGTAAATTGACGTGAAAATTCGAATGGCATCGAGAATTTCATCGAAAAGAATTTTGGAAGGGCATGGTTTCGACGCAAAGGTAAGTTTTCTCTCTGAAATCGACAGATTTCGCATTTCAGGCGATAGTTTCGCACTTTTTCCAGATTTCCCTATTTCAGAAACGAGAGACCGCATTTTCCGTGTAAATTGACGTGAAAATTCGAATGGCATCGAGAATTTCATCGAAAAGAATTTTGGAAGGGCATGGTTTCGACGCAAAGGTAAGTTTTCTCTCTGAAATCGACAGATTTCGCATTTCAGGCGATAGTTTCGCACTTTTTCCAGATTTCCCTATTTCAGAAACGAGAGACCGCATTTTCCGTGTAAATTGACGTGAAAATTCGAATGGCATCGAGAATTTCATCGAAAAGAATTTTGGAAGGGCATGGTTTCGACGCAAAAGTAAGTTTTCTCTCTGAAATCGACAGATTTCGCATTTCAGGCGATAGTTTCGCACTTTTTCCAGATTTCCCTATTTCAGAAACGAGAGACCGCATTTTCCGTGTAAATTGACGTGAAAATTCGAATGGCATCGAGAATTTCATCGAAAAGAATTTTGGAAGGGCATGGTTTCGACGCAAAGGTAAGTTTTCTCTCTGAAATCGACAGATTTCGCATTTCAGGCGATAGTTTCGCACTTTTTCCAGATTTCCCTATTTCAGAAACGAGAGACCACATTTTCCGTGTAAATTGACGTGAAAATTCGAATGGCATCGAGAATTTCATCGAAAAGAATTTTGGAAGGGCATGGTTTCGACGCAAAGGTAAGTTTTCTCTCTGAAATCGACAGATTTCGCATTTCAGGCGATAGTTTCGCACTTTTTCCAGATTTCCCTATTTCAGAAACGAGAGACCGCATTTTCCGTGTAAATTGACGTGAAAATTCGAATGGCATCGAGAATTTCATCGAAAAGAATTTTGGAAGGGCATGGTTTCGACGCAAAGGTAAGTTTTCTCTCTGAAATCGACAGATTTCGCATTTCAGGCGATAGTTTCGCACTTTTTCCAGATTTCCCTATTTCAGAAACGAGAGACCGCATTTTCCGTGTAAATTGACGTGAAAATTCGAATGGCATCGAGAATTTCATCGAAAAGAATTTTGGAAGGGCATGGTTTCGACGCAAAGGTAAGTTTTCTCTCTGAAATCGACAGATTTCGCATTTCAGGCGATAGTTTCGCACTTTTTCCAGATTTCCCTATTTCAGAAACGAGAGACCGCATTTTCCGTGTAAATTGACGTGAAAATTCGAATGGCATCGAGAATTTCATCGAAAAGAATTTTGGAAGGGCATGGTTTCGACGCAAAGGTAAGTTTTCTCTCTGAAATCGACAGATTTCGCATTTCAGGCGATAGTTTCGCACTTTTTCCAGATTTCCCTATTTCAGAAACGAGAGACCGCATTTCCGTGTAAATTGACGTGAAAATTCGAATGGCATCGAGAATTTCATCGAAAAGAATTTTGGAAGGGCATGGTTTCGACGCAAAGGTAAGTTTTCTATCTGAAATCGACAGATTTCGCATTTCAGGCGATAGTTTCGCACTTTTTCCAGATTTCCCTATTTCAGAAACGAGAGACCGCATTTTCCGTGTAAATTGACGTGAAAATTCGAATGGCATCGAGAATTTCATCGAAAAGAATTTTGGAAGGGCATGGTTTCGACGTAAAGGTAAGTTTTCTCTCTGAAATCGACAGATTTCGCATTTCAGGCGATAGTTTCGCACTTTTTCCAGATTTCCCCTATTTCAGAAACGAGAGACCGCATTTTCCGTGTAAATTGACGTGAAAATTCGAATGGCATCGAGAATTTCATCGAAAAGAATTTTGGAAGGGCATGGTTTCGACGCAAAGGTAAGTTTTCTATCTGAAATCGACAGATTCGCATTTCAGGCGATAGTTTCGCACTTTTTCCAGATTTCCCTATTTCAGAACGAGAGACCGCATTTTCCGTGTAAATTGACGTGAAAATTCGAATGGCATCGAGAATTTCATCGAAAAGAATTTTGGAAGGGCATGGTTTCGACGTAAAGGTAAGTTTTCTCTCTGAAATCGACAGATTTCGCATTTCAGGCGATAGTTTCGCACTTTTTCCAGATTTCCCTATTTCAGAAACGAGAGACCGCATTTTCCGTGTAAATTGACGTGAAAATTCGAATGGCATCGAGAATTTCATCGAAAAGAATTTTGGAAGGGCATGGTTTCGACGCAAAGGTAAGTTTTCTCTCTGAAATCGACAGATTTCGCATTTCAGGCGATAGTTTCGCACTTTTTCCAGATTTCCCTATTTCAGAAACGAGAAACCGCATTTTCCGTGTAAATTGACGTGAAAATTCGAATGGCATCGAGAATTTCATCGAAAAGAATTTTGGAAGTGCATGGTTTCGACGCAAAGGTAGTTTTCTCTCGGAATCGACAGATTTCGCATTTCAGGCGATAGTTTCGCACTTTTTCCAGATTTCCCTATTTCAGAAACGAGAGACCGCATTTTCCGTGTAAATTGACGTGAAAATTCGAATGGCATCGAGAATTTCATCGAAAAGAATTTTGGAAGGGCATGGTTTCGACGCAAAGGTAAGTTTTCTCTCTGAAATCGACAGATTTCGCATTTCAGGCGATAGTTTCGCACTTTTTCCAGATTTCCCTATTTCAGAAAACGAGAGACCGCATTTTCGTGTAAATTGACGTGAAAATTCGAATGGCATCGAGAATTTCATCGAAAAGAATTTTGGAAGGGCATGGTTTCGACGCAAAGGTAAGTTTTCTCTCTGAAATCGACAGATTTCGCATTTCAGGCGATAGTTTCGCACTTTTTCCAGATTTCCCTATTTCAGAAACGAGAGACCGCATTTTCCGTGTAAATTGACGTGAAAATTCGAATGGCATCGAGAATTTCATCGAAAAGAATTTTGGAAGGGCATGGTTTCGACGCAAAGGTAAGTTTTCTCTCTGAAATCGACAGATTTCGCATTTCAGGCGATAGTTTCGCACTTTTTCCAGATTTCCCTATTTCAGAAACGAGAGACCGCATTTTCCGTGTAAATTGACGTGAAAATTCGAATGGCATCGAGAATTTCATCGAAAAGAATTTTGGAAGGGCATGGTTTCGACGCAAAGGTAAGTTTACCTCGGAAATAGACAGTTTTCGCATTTCAGGCGATAGTTTCGCACTTTTTCCAGATTTCCCTATTCAGAAACGAGAGACCGCATTTTCCGTGTAAATTGACGTGAAAATTCGAATGGCATCGAGAATTTCATCGAAAAGAATTTTGGAAGGGCATGGTTTCGACGCAAAGGTAAGTTTTCTCTCTGAAATCGACAGATTTCGCATTTCAGGCGATAGTTTCGCACTTTTTCCAGATTTCCCTATTTCAGAAACGAGAGACCGCATTTTCCGTGTAAATTGACGTGAAAATTCGAATGGCATCGAGAATTTCATCGAAAAGAATTTTGGAAGGGCATGGTTTCGACGCAAAGGTAAGTTTTCTATCTGAAATCGACAGATTTCGCATTTCAGGCGATAGTTTCGCACTTTTTCCAGATTTCCCTATTTCAGAAACGAGAGACCGCATTTTCCGTGTAAATTGACGTGAAAATTCGAATGGCATCGAGAATTTCATCGAAAAGAATTTTGGAAGGGCATGGTTTCGACGCAAAGGTAAGTTTTTCTCTCTGAAATCGACAGATTTCGCATTTCAGGCGATAGTTTCGCACTTTTTTCCAGATTTCCCTATTTCAGAAACGAGAGACCGCATTTTCCGTGTAAATTGACGTGAAAATTCGAATGGCATCGAGAATTTCATCGAAAGAATTTTGGAAGGGCATGGTTTCGACGTAAAGGTAAGTTTTCTCTCTGAAATCGACAGATTTCGCATTTCAGGCGATAGTTTCGCACTTTTTCCAGATTTCCCTATTTCAGAAACGAGAGACCGCATTTTCCGTGTAAATTGACGTGAAAATTCGAATGGCATCGAGAATTTCATCGAAAAGAATTTTGGAAGGGCATGGTTTCGACGCAAAGGTAAGTTTTCTCTCTGAAATCGACAGATTTCGCATTTCAGGCGATAGTTTCGCACTTTTTCCAGATTTCCCTATTTCAGAAACGAGAGACCGCATTTTCCGTGTAAATTGACGTGAAAATTCGAATGGCATCGAGAATTTCATCGAAAAGAATTTTTGGAAGGGCATGGTTTCGACGCAAAGGTAAGTTTTCTCTCTGAAATCGACAGATTTCGCATTTCAGGCGATAGTTTTCGCACTTTTCCAGATTTCCTATTTCAGAAACGAGAGACCGCATTTTCCGTGTAAATTGACGTGAAAATTCGAATGGCATCGAGAATTTCATCGAAAAGAATTTTGGAAGGGCATGGTTTCGACGCAAAGGTAAGTTTTCTCTCTGAAATCGACAGATTTCGCATTTCAGGCGATAGTTCGCACTTTTTCCAGATTCCCTATTTCAGAAACGAGAGACCGCATTTTCCGTGTAAATTGACGTGAAAATTCGAATGGCATCGAGAATTTCATCGAAAAGAATTTTGGAAGGGCATGGTTTCGACGCAAAGGTAAGTTTACCTCGGAAATAGACAGTTTTCGCATTTCAGGCGATAGTTTCGCACTTTTCCAGATTTCCCTATTTCAGAAACGAGAGACCGCATTTTCCGTGTAAATTGACGTGAAAATTCGAATGGCATCGAGAATTTCATCGAAAAGAATTTTGGAAGGGCATGGTTTCGACGCAAAGGTAAGTTTTCTCTCTGAAATCGACAGATTTCGCATTTCAGGCGATAGTTTCGCACTTTTTCCAGATTTCCCTATTTCAGAAACGAGAGACCGTATTTTCCGTGTAAATTGACGTGAAAATTCGAATGGCATCGAGAATTTCATCGAAAAGAATTTTGGAAGGGCATGGTTTCGACGCAAAGGGTAAGTTTTCTCTCTGAAATAGACAGTTTTCGCATTTCAGGCGATAGTTTCGCACTTTTTCCAGATTTCCCTATTTCAGAAACGAGAGACCGCATTTTCCGTGTAAATTGACGTGAAAATTCGAATGGCATCGAGAATTTCATCGAAAAGAATTTTGGAAGGGCATGGTTTCGACGCAAAGGTAGTTTTCTCTCTGAAATCGACAGATTTCGCATTTCAGCGATAGTTTCGCACTTTTTCCAGATTTCCCTATTTCAGAAACGAGAGACCGCATTTTCCGTGTAAATTGACGTGAAAATTCGAATGGCATCGAGAATTCATCGAAAAGAATTTTGGAAGGGCATGGTTTCGACGCAAAGGTAAGTTTTCTCTCTGAAATCGACAGATTTCGCATTTCAGGCGAAGTTTCGCACTTTTTCCAGATTTCCCTATTTCAGAAACGAGAGACCGCATTTTCCGTGTAAATTGACGTGAAAATTCGAATGGCATCGAGAATTTCATCGAAAAGAATTTTGGAAGGGCATGGTTTCGACGCAAAGGTAAGTTTTCTCTCTGAAATCGACAGATTTCGCTATTCAGGCGATAGTTTCGCACTTTTTCCAGATTTCCCTATTTCAGAAACGAGAGACCGCATTTTCCGTGTAAATTGACGTGAAAATTCGAATGGCATCGAGAATTTCATCGAAAAGAATTTTGGAAGGGCATGGTTTCGACGCAAAGGTAAGTTTTCTCTCTGAAATCGACAGATTTCGCTATTCAGGCGATAGTTTCGCACTTTTTCCAGATTTCCCTATTTCAGAAACGAGAGACCGCATTTTCCGTGTAAATTGACGTGAAAATTCGAATGGCATCGAGAATTTCATCGAAAAGAATTTTGGAAGGGCATGGTTTCGACGCAAAGGTAAGTTTTCTCTCTGAAATCGACAGATTTCGCTATTCAGGCGATAGTTTCGCACTTTTTCCAGATTTCCCTATTTCAGAAACGAGAGACCGCATTTTCCGTGTAAATTGACGTGAAAATTCGAATGGCATCGAGAATTTCATCGAAAAGAATTTTGGAAGGGCATGGTTTCGACGCAAAGGTAAGTTTTCTCTCTGAAATCGACAGATTTCGCTATTCAGGCGATAGTTTCGCACTTTTTCCAGATTTCCCTATTTCAGAAACGAGAGACCGCATTTTCCGTGTAAATTGACGTGAAAATTCGAATGGCATCGAGAATTTCATCGAAAAGAATTTTGGAAGGGCATGGTTTCGACGCAAAGGTAAGTTTTCTCTCTGAAATCGACAGATTTCGCTATTCAGGCGATAGTTTCGCACTTTTTCCAGATTTCCCTATTTCAGAAACGAGAGACCGCATTTTCCGTGTAAATTGACGTGAAAATTCGAATGGCATCGAGAATTTCATCGAAAAGAATTTTGGAAGGGCATGGTTTCGACGCAAAGGTAAGTTTTCTCTCTGAAATCGACAGATTTCGCTATTCAGGCGATAGTTTCGCACTTTTTCCAGATTTCCCTATTTCAGAAACGAGAGACCGCATTTTCCGTGTAAATTGACGTGAAAATTCGAATGGCATCGAGAATTTCATCGAAAAGAATTTTGGAAGGGCATGGTTTCGACGCAAAGGTAAGTTTTCTCTCTGAAATCGACAGATTTCGCTATTCAGGCGATAGTTTCGCACTTTTTCCAGATTTCCCTATTTCAGAAACGAGAGACCGCATTTTCCGTGTAAATTGACGTGAAAATTCGAATGGCATCGAGAATTTCATCGAAAAGAATTTTGGAAGGGCATGGTTTCGACGCAAAGGTAAGTTTTCTCTCTGAAATCGACAGATTTCGCTATTCAGGCGATAGTTTCGCACTTTTTCCAGATTTCCCTATTTCAGAAACGAGAGACCGTATTTTCCGTGTAAATTGACGTGAAAATTCGAATGGCATCGAGAATTTCATCGAAAAGAATTTTGGAAGGGCATGGTTTCGACGCAAAGGTAAGTTTTCTCTCTGAAATCGACAGATTTCGCTATTCAGGCGATAGTTTCGCACTTTTTCCAGATTTCCCTATTTCAGAAACGAGAGACCGCATTTTCCGTGTAAATTGACGTGAAAATTCGAATGGCATCGAGAATTTCATCGAAAAGAATTTTGGAAGGGCATGGTTTCGACGCAAAGGTAAGTTTTCTCTCTGAAATCGACAGATTTCGCTATTCAGGCGATAGTTTCGCACTTTTTCCAGATTTCCCTATTTCAGAAACGAGAGACCGCATTTTCCGTGTAAATTGACGTGAAAATTCGAATGGCATCGAGAATTTCATCGAAAAGAATTTTGGAAGGGCATGGTTTCGACGCAAAGGTAAGTTTTCTCTCTGAAATCGACAGATTTCGCTATTCAGGCGATAGTTTCGCACTTTTTCCAGATTTCCCTATTTCAGAAACGAGAGACCGCATTTTCCGTGTAAATTGACGTGAAAATTCGAATGGCATCGAGAATTTCATCGAAAAGAATTTTGGAAGGGCATGGTTTCGACGCAAAGGTAAGTTTTCTCTCTGAAATCGACAGATTTCGCTATTCAGGCGATAGTTTCGCACTTTTTCCAGATTTCCCTATTTCAGAAACGAGAGACCGCATTTTCCGTGTAAATTGACGTGAAAATTCGAATGGCATCGAGAATTTCATCGAAAAGAATTTTGGAAGGGCATGGTTTCGACGCAAAGGTAAGTTTTCTCTCTGAAATCGACAGATTTCGCTATTCAGGCGATAGTTTCGCACTTTTTCCAGATTTCCCTATTTCAGAAACGAGAGACCGCATTTTCCGTGTAAATTGACGTGAAAATTCGAATGGCATCGAGAATTTCATCGAAAAGAATTTTGGAAGGGCATGGTTTCGACGCAAAGGTAAGTTTTCTCTCTGAAATCGACAGATTTCGCTATTCAGGCGATAGTTTCGCACTTTTTCCAGATTTCCCTATTTCAGAAACGAGAGACCGCATTTTCCGTGTAAATTGACGTGAAAATTCGAATGGCATCGAGAATTTCATCGAAAAGAATTTTGGAAGGGCATGGTTTCGACGCAAAGGTAAGTTTTCTCTCTGAAATCGACAGATTTCGCTATTCAGGCGATAGTTTCGCACTTTTTCCAGATTTCCCTATTTCAGAAACGAGAGACCGCATTTTCCGTGTAAATTGACGTGAAAATTCGAATGGCATCGAGAATTTCATCGAAAAGAATTTTGGAAGGGCATGGTTTCGACGCAAAGGTAAGTTTTCTCTCTGAAATCGACAGATTTCGCTATTCAGGCGATAGTTTCGCACTTTTTCCAGATTTCCCTATTTCAGAAACGAGAGACCGCATTTTCCGTGTAAATTGACGTGAAAATTCGAATGGCATCGAGAATTTCATCGAAAAGAATTTTGGAAGGGCATGGTTTCGACGCAAAGGTAAGTTTTCTCTCTGAAATCGACAGATTTCGCTATTCAGGCGATAGTTTCGCACTTTTTCCAGATTTCCCTATTTCAGAAACGAGAGACCGCATTTTCCGTGTAAATTGACGTGAAAATTCGAATGGCATCGAGAATTTCATCGAAAAGAATTTTGGAAGGGCATGGTTTCGACGCAAAGGTAAGTTTTCTCTCTGAAATCGACAGATTTCGCTATTCAGGCGATAGTTTCGCACTTTTTCCAGATTTCCCTATTTCAGAAACGAGAGACCGCATTTTCCGTGTAAATTGACGTGAAAATTCGAATGGCATCGAGAATTTCATCGAAAAGAATTTTGGAAGGGCATGGTTTCGACGCAAAGGTAAGTTTTCTCTCTGAAATCGACAGATTTCGCTATTCAGGCGATAGTTTCGCACTTTTTCCAGATTTCCCTATTTCAGAAACGAGAGACCGCATTTTCCGTGTAAATTGACGTGAAAATTCGAATGGCATCGAGAATTTCATCGAAAAGAATTTTGGAAGGGCATGGATTCGACGCAAAGGTAAGTTTTCTCTCTGAAATCGACAGATTTCGCTATTCAGGCGATAGTTTCGCACTTTTTCCAGATTTCCCTATTTCAGAAACGAGAGACCGCATTTTCCGTGTAAATTGACGTGAAAATTCGAATGGCATCGAGAATTTCATCGAAAAGAATTTTGGAAGGGCATGGTTTCGACGCAAAGGTAAGTTTTCTCTCTGAAATCGACAGATTTCGCTATTCAGGCGATAGTTTCGCACTTTTTCCAGATTTCCCTATTTCAGAAACGAGAGACCGCATTTTCCGTGTAAATTGACGTGAAAATTCGAATGGCATCGAGAATTTCATCGAAAAGAATTTTGGAAGGGCATGGTTTCGACGCAAAGGTAAGTTTTCTCTCTGAAATCGACAGATTTCGCTATTCAGGCGATAGTTTCGCACTTTTTCCAGATTTCCCTATTTCAGAAACGAGAGACCGCATTTTCCGTGTAAATTGACGTGAAAATTCGAATGGCATCGAGAATTTCATCGAAAAGAATTTTGGAAGGGCATGGTTTCGACGCAAAGGTAAGTTTTCTCTCTGAAATCGACAGATTTCGCTATTCAGGCGATAGTTTCGCACTTTTTCCAGATTTCCCTATTTCAGAAACGAGAGACCGCATTTTCCGTGTAAATTGACGTGAAAATTCGAATGGCATCGAGAATTTCATCGAAAAGAATTTTGGAAGGGCATGGTTTCGACGCAAAGGTAAGTTTTCTCTCTGAAATCGACAGATTTCGCTATTCAGGCGATAGTTTCGCACTTTTTCCAGATTTCCCTATTTCAGAAACGAGAGACCGCATTTTCCGTGTAAATTGACGTGAAAATTCGAATGGCATCGAGAATTTCATCGAAAAGAATTTTGGAAGGGCATGGTTTCGACGCAAAGGTAAGTTTTCTCTCTGAAATCGACAGATTTCGCTATTCAGGCGATAGTTTCGCACTTTTTCCAGATTTCCCTATTTCAGAAACGAGAGACCGCATTTTCCGTGTAAATTGACGTGAAAATTCGAATGGCATCGAGAATTTCATCGAAAAGAATTTTGGAAGGGCATGGTTTCGACGCAAAGGTAAGTTTTCTCTCTGAAATCGACAGATTTCGCTATTCAGGCGATAGTTTCGCACTTTTTCCAGATTTCCCTATTTCAGAAACGAGAGACCGCATTTTCCGTGTAAATTGACGTGAAAATTCGAATGGCATCGAGAATTTCATCGAAAAGAATTTTGGAAGGGCATGGTTTCGACGCAAAGGTAAGTTTTCTCTCTGAAATCGACAGATTTCGCTATTCAGGCGATAGTTTCGCACTTTTTCCAGATTTCCCTATTTCAGAAACGAGAGACCGCATTTTCCGTGTAAATTGACGTGAAAATTCGAATGGCATCGAGAATTTCATCGAAAAGAATTTTGGAAGGGCATGGTTTCGACGCAAAGTGTCACGGCCCCGCGCTGGCTGTTGGTTAATACAAAATTCAATGATCTTTCGATCCTTAGACTGCGGATGGTAAGAGTAGAATACTCGTGATCCCAGATCGGTAAGGTCGGTGTCTAAAGTTTCTACGTGTGGATCTTTTCTTATCTCGCGTTGATATGGTGATGGTATCCGTTACTCTAGGTTGGTACGATAGAGAATTGAACCGTGAGTTTGTAAGATTCGTGAGGTAGAAAATCAGACCGTTGATCAAAAGAGATTATCTTCACCGTGAGCCTGTACGTGAGGTGTCGTAACTAAAGTAGGGGATCGTTTCGCTATGGTTAAGTACTAAAGTACAAAGGGAAACTCTGTGATGTTCAATGAATGTTCGAGGTACGTAGGGACTCGTTCTTATTCTCGTTATAAATTCAAAGGTAATACGCGTTAGAGTCTAAATTCAATTCATATGCGTTAGAATCTACGTTCCGTAGATTATGCAGTTCATGCAGGATAACAGTGGTGTAAAGTCTTTATGTTAGGTTAAACATAAGTATAAAAATATATATATTTAATATATGCAATGGTGCGTTACAATGTGCCAGGTATTGCTGGGCTTAAAGTACAATTGGTTAAACTTACGTATGGATCTCGTTGTCCTGATTCGTTTGACACACTCTGCGTTATATTAGATTCGCGTTTGATTCTTCGTTACTTCTACTGACTCTTATTCTTCCGACTACCGCGTTACTTCGCGCTTGACTCCTTACTTCTTGCTGTACTACTCCGTTACTGGTTACTGTACTGCTAACTAGTCGTCTGTAGTGGTATCGGTGGGGGGTTTAGTCAGTTTCAAAAATGGGGGGGGTGTGTGCCTCCCAGGGGGCTGACCCAGGCAGGAGGGACTGCTTGTCCCTGATAAGGGGGCTACAGCTCACACACCCGGCTCGTGAACAGTTTCTTTAGTTCCCTGCGGTTAAGCAGGTGAGCTTTGCGAATCCCCGCCCACGCTTTTGGCTACTACTCCCTCTTACCTGATGCCTCTTCAAACCTAACTGCCCCTAGCGGGCAGGAAGACTCTAACGACACCAGGGGGACCGAGGGCGAACGAGTTTGTGGATTCGCTGTTACCACATCGACGTGCTACGCGAATGAGAGAGCAGTGTTACACCGGGGTGATCTGACCCACCGGGAGCCGCCGATCCGACTTAAATTGTGTGCGCCCAACGACTCGAGGCGATATGGCCCTCTGCCCGCGATGCTCTTTCTCTCTCATAGCGCACGCCGATTAGTGTGGCTTTGTCATGGAGCCAGGTCGTTAGCCTGGAGAGTTGCGAGGCGAGCGAAGATAGGTTCTCTGACGTTGCTTAAGTCCGGGTGTCCCCGGTAACTGGATACCCCGAATCACACCCCAAGCTCCTTTCGGAGAGACCGTGCGGTGTCAGAGGTGGCTCGGTTTTCCCCTGCAGCCACCTATTTCGCTCGCCAAACTTCCCCGTTTGACTGTTATCCCGAAGGACTTGTCGCGCGCGAAGCGGACGGGTGGGCTATTTGAGGCTGCTCCTGCCTATGGTTAGCGGTAGTTAAACTCCCCGCTACGGAGGTGAGGGTGTTTAGAGGCCACCCCCGGGCCTATCGCACGTCGGTGAACGCAGCGTCCCTCCTGCCCCCCACGTCTCCTCCGTACGGGACCCCGCGCATATGGTTCGGCCCTGTCCATACCTCGGATTCTCCTCGCAAGTCCCCTCTGGTCGGTCACGGGCGTTGTTATGGAGCCCCTGGGAGGAACGTGGAGGAGGCAGGTGCGTCGCTCCGTCCTCCGATGTTGTGTGGCACAGTCCAACCTGGCCTACGAGATTTGGCGGTATTCCGCCAGCTCCCACCGCTGACATGGGTGAGTGACTTGCCTTTGATCCGGGCCGGAAGTCGGGGTGAATAATGGCCACCCCATAGCCGATCTTTGCGATTTTTCGCGGGCTCCCACCTCAGGGGGGAGTAATTGCCTTTAATCCGGGCCGGAGGTCGGGTGCTTAAGGCCACCACGCAGCCTATTTTGACGGTATTCGTCAGCTCCCACCACGAACAGGGTGGGAAATTGCCTTTAATCCGGGCCGGAGTTCGGGTGCTTAAGGCCACCACGCAGCCTATACCGGCGGCGATCGTCAGCCCCCACCACGAGGGTGGGTACATGCCTCTGATCTGTGCCGGGTTTCGGGTGCATAAAGGCCACCACGTAGCCTTTTACGGCGGTAACGATGCCCCCGTTCGGCGGGGGTTTCTTATTTGATTATCGCGAAAGAGCGGATCTCTCGGTGCTTTTCCCGACGGTGATTTTATAGCTAAAATTCCGCTCTTTCGATTGCGATCTGTCTTGTTAAGCGATGCACAGTATTTCCGGAGATATTCGCGATTTCCCGGGGCGTTAATTCTAATTTTACGCGCGAGAATGCCCCCCGTTCGGGAGAGGTTTCTTATTTAATTACCGCGAAAGAGCGGATCTCTCGTTGCTTTTCCCGATGGTGATTTTATAGCTGAAATTCCGCTCTTTCGATTGCGGTCTGTGTCGTTAAGCGATGCACAGTATTTCGGGAGATATTCGCGATTTCCCGGGGCGTTTATTCTAATTTTACGCGCGAGAATGCCCCCCGTTCGGGAGAGGTTTCTTATTTAATTACCGCGAAAGAGCGGATCTCTCGTTGCTTTTCCCGACGGTGATTTTATAGCTAAAATTCCGCTCTTTCGGTTGCGATCTGTCTCGTTAAGCGATGCACAGTATTTCGGGAGATATTCGCGATTTCCCGGGGCGTTTGTTCTATTTTACGCGCGAGGAAGCCCCCCGTTCGGGGGAGGAATCTTATTTAGTTTTCGCGAAAGAGCGGATCTCTCGGTGCTTTTCCCGACGGTGCTTTTATAGCTAAAATTCCGCTCTTTCGATTGCGATCTGTGTCGTTAAGCGACGCACAGTATTTCGGGAGTTATTCGCGATTTCCCGGGGCGTTTATTCTATTTTTGCGCGAGAATGCTCCTCGTTCGGAGGAGGTTTCTTATTTAATTACCGCGAAAGAGCGGATCTCTCGTTGCTTTTCCCGACGGTGATTTTATAGCTAAAATTCCGCTCTTTCGATTGCGATCTGTGTCGTTACGCGATGCACAGTATTTCGGTAGATATTCGCGATTTCCCGGGGCGTTTATTCTAATTTTACGCGCGAGAAAGCCCCCCGTTCGGGGGAGGAATCTTATTTAGTTTTCGCGAAAGAGCGGATCTCTCGGTGCTTTTCCCGACGGTGCTTTTATAGCTAAAATTCCGCTCTTTCGATTGCGATCTGTGTCGTTAAGCGACGCACAGTATTTCGGGAGATATTCGCGATTTCCCGGGGCGTTTATTCTATTTTACGCGCGAGAATGCCCCCCGTTCGGAGGAGGTTTCTTATTTAATTACCGCGAAAGAGCGGATCTCTCGTTGCTTTTCCCGACGGTGATTTTATAGCTAAAATTCCGCTCTTTCGATTGCGATCTGTGTCGTTAAGCGATGCACAGTATTTCGGGAGATGTTCGCGATTTCCCGGGGCGTTTATTCTATTTTCGCGCGAGAATGCTCCCCGTTCGGAGGAGGTTTCTTATTTAATTACCGCGAGAGAGCGGATCTCTCATTGCTTCCCCGACGGTGATTTTATAGCTAAAATTCCGCTCTTTCGATTGCGATCTGTCTCGTTAAGCGATGCACAGTATTTCCGGAGATATTCGCGATTTCCCGGGGCGTTTATTCTGTTTTACGCGCGAGAAAGCCCCCCGTTCGGAGGAGGAATCTTATTTAGTTTTCGCGAAAGGGCGGATCTCTCGGTGCTTTTCCCGACGGTGATTTTATAGCTAAAATTCCGCTCTTTCGATTGCGATCTGTCTCGTTAAGCGATGCACAGTATTTCCGGAGATAACCGCGATTTCCCGGGGCGTTTATTCTATTTTACGCGCGAGAATACCCCCCGCTCGGGGGAGGCTTGGTATTTTAGTTATCGCGAAAGAACGGATCCCGAGTAATTCCCGACGGTGGTTTTATGAAGGGAGAAAGGAGGGAGAGAAAAAGAAAGAAAAAGGAAAAAAGAAAAGAGAAGAGAAGAAAAAAAGAAAAAAAAACCGCTCTTTCGTATGCTATCCCCTCCTCTCTTTTGATTGTATTGTCTCCGGAGATATTCGCGGCTTCCCGGGGCGTTTGGTCTACTTTAAGCGCAAGAATGCCCCCCGCTCGGGGGAGGCTTCGTATTTAATTATCGCAAAGGGGCGGATCACGCGTTATTTCCCGACGGTTATTTTATAGGGAAAAGTCCGCTCTTTCGTGTGCTAAATTTCCCGCTGCCTCGTTTGCATTATCTCCGGAGATATTCGCGAATTCCCGGGGCGTTTAATCTTACTGTGAGTGCGAGAATGCCCCCCGCTCGGGGGAGGCTTCGTGTTTGGTTTATCGCGAAATATCGGATCCCGCGTTATTTCCCGACGGTGATTTTATAGGGAAAAATCCGCTCTTTCGTGTGTTATTTTTCCCGCTACCTCGTTTGCATTATCTCCGGAGATATTCACGATTTCCCGGGGCGTTTAATCTACTTTTACGCGCGAGAATGCCCCCCGTTCGGGAGAGGTTTCTTATTTAATTACCGCGAAAGAGCGGATCTCTCGTTGCTTTTCCCGACGGTGATTTTATAGCTACAATTCCGCTCTTTCGATTGCGATCTGTGTCGTTAAGCGATGCACAGTATTTCCGGAGATATTCGCGATTTCCCGGGGCGTTTATTCTAATTTTACGCGCGAGAATGCCCCCCGCTCGGGGGAGGCTTCGTATTTAATTATCGTGAGAGGGTGGGTCACGCGTTATTTACCGACGGTGATTTTATAGAAACAGGAGTCCGCTCTTTCGCGTGCTATCCTTCCCGTTATTTGTTTGCATTATCTCCGGAGATATTCGCGATTTCCCGGGGTGCTTATTTTATTTATTTTACGCGTGGGAAAGCCCCTCGCTCGGGGGAGGCTTCGTATTTTGGTTATCGCGAGAGAACGGATCCCACGTTATATCCCGACGGTGATTTTATAGAGAGAGTTCCGCTCTTTCTTATGCTATCCCTTCCTCTATTTCGGTTGCATTATCTCCGGAGATATTCCCGATTTCCCGGGGCGTTTAATCTATTTTGAGTGCGAGAATGCCCCCCGCTCGGAGGAGGCTTCGTATTTAATTATCGCGTGAGGGCGGATCGCGCGTTAATTACCGACGGTGACTTTTATAGAGAGGAAAGGAGAGAAAAAGAAAGAAGAGAAGGAAAAGAGAGAAAGAGAAAGAAAAAAGAAAAAAAAAAAAAAAACCTGGGTCCCAGCCTGAGGAGCTTCGTTTGAAAATAATTTCAGAACTACACGGAAGTTTGATAGGCGGACACAAAGGAGTAACTAAAACTTATCATAGAATCCGAGAAAGATTTTATTGGCCAGGAATGCGTAATGACATCCAAAATTATATTCGTGCATGCCATAGTTGCCAAAAGAAAAAGTTAGTTCGTTCGAGAACTCGCGAATCAATGATAATTACAGTCGCCCATAGAAGCTTTTATAGAAGTATCCCTAGACACCGTAGGGCCTTTACCTATTACACCTGGTGGAAGTAGACATATATTAACAATGCAGGATAATTTAGTAAACTACTGTATTGCCGTACCAATTACATATATCGAAGCAGAAACAGTAGCACACACAATAGCAACAGATTTAATTTTACAATTTGGTTCACCTCGCGTAATCTTAACTGATAGAGGCACTATTTTCATAAGTGAGGTAATCAGGGATTTAACAACAATATTCAAAGTTGATCACGTGACAACATCTGGTTACAGACCTCAAACTAATGGGTTTTCAGAAAGACGTCACATAGATGATTGTGATGACTGGGATAAACTAGTCTCATTTGCTATGTTTCTTACAATACATCTGCTCACGGGGCAACAACTTTCACGCCCTATGAATTAGTATTTGGTGGAATATCAAGATGCCCTAGTTCATTTTCAACCGATGAAGGACTAGCAACCTACAACTCTTATCTTCAAGAGTTAATTACACGTCTTAGTGAGTTACAAACGGAAGCAGGACAAAATTTAATCATCGCGAAACACCGATTCAAGGCGTATTATGATGAAAAAGCACGACCTTTTCCAGGTAAAATTGGGGACATGGTACGCGTTTTAGTTGAACCCAAGGTAGGGAAATTCAGTAGCCGTTATCATGGTCCATATAAGGTAGTAGGCATTTGGAATGAAATAATTTAGTTTTAGAAAAAGAAAATGGTGATAGATCTTAAAACATGCGGACAAGTTACGATTAACTCACAGAGATAGTACCTAAGTTCACCGACCTTTCCATTTTCCAGTTTGTTTTACAATAGTTTGTTCAGAATGGAGAGATAATATTTAGAGTAAAAAATAGAAAATGCAGAGAAAGAAAGAGAGAAAGAAAGAAAGAAAGAATGAAAGAAGGAAAGAGAGAAAGAAAGAAAGAAAGAAAGAAGGAAAGAAAGAAAGAAAGAAAGAAAGAAAGAAAGAAAGAAAGAAAGAAAGAAAGGAAGATGGAAAGAAAGAAAGGAGGAAGGAGGGAAAGAAAGAAAGAAAGAAAGAAAGAAAGAAAGAAAGAAAGAAAGAGAGAAAGAAAGAAAGGGAAAAAAAAAAAAGAGAGAAAGAAGAAATAGAAAGAGAATGAGTCATGTATATATCCACGTATTTCAGGGTAAGAGTAATTACAATAATTTGTTTAGGTAATACTAGATTTAACACGTCAGGATGAGTTATATCCAGTCACTCAAATCGATGCTTGCTCGGAAATTTACTTTAAGGAATCACAAGCGACTTAAGACAGTAAACCAGCACGTAAGTTCTGTTTTTATTAATCACAAATCATATATCAAAGGGAAATCCAAAAAAAAAAAAAAAAAAAAATTTGGGAGACACATTGATAGTATCTCTACCGGATTCGATCCACTGCCTGGATTCGGTTGCAGAATTGGACCAGTTGGCTGAAGAATCATCACGACGGAGAGATTAAATGAGAAGGTGAAGGAGTAAATAAAAACCGGTTGTTGAAATTGTAGCGAGCGTGTAAAACGACAGAATTTATCCCCGTAATATTCATAGCGAATTGCTACAGAATGATTCCATGTACTTTTAGCATCCATGTAACCCCTCAAGATCTCCTAATTAATTTTGTACTACATGGTTTATTTTAATTCGAATATATTTGTTCATTATACTTTTCATAGCCACATTCATTATCCACATCTTACAATCATGGTCAACGAATGAGAACCTGTATAGGTTTAGCCACTTGGGATTCCCGTACAATCCTGTCTATATCTATTCCGTAGGTATAATTATTTCTAAATTAGTTTTATTTATTTATTTTTTTTTTTTTTTATTCATCCACCGCCCTAGCGCGTTACCGGTATCAGAGCAGGAACAGTAGCACCCACAATAGCAAGAAATTTAATTTTACAATTTGGTTCGCCTCGCGTAATTTAACTGATAGGGGCACTAGTTTCATAAATAAAGTCATCAGGGATTTAACAAAAATATTGAGGTTTGATCACGCCACTACATCTAGTTACAGACCTCCAGCTAATGGGTCTTTTTAGAAAGAAGTCACATAGTTCCAGTAGAATGCATCAAGCATTATTTAGATGATTGTGATGACTGGGATAAACTAGTTTCATTTGCTATGTTTCTTACAATACGTCTGCTCACGAGGCAACAACTTTCACGCCCTATGAATTAGTATTTGGTGGAATATCAAGATGCCCTAGTTCATTTTCAACCGATGAAGGACTAGCAACCTACAACTCTTATCTTTGAGAATTAATTACACGTCTTAATGAGTTACAAACGGAAGCAGGACAAAATTTAATCATCGCGAAATACCGATTCAAGGCGTATTCTGATGAAGAAGCACGACCTTTTCCAGGTAAAATTGGGGACATGGTACGCGTTTTAGTTGAACCCAAGGTAGGAAAATTCAGTAGCCGTTATCATGGTCCATATAAGGTAGTAGGCATTTGGAATGAAATAATTTAGTGTTAGAAAAAGAAAATGGTGATAGATCTTAGAACATGCGGGCAAGTTACGATTAACTCACAGAGATAGTACCCAAGTTCACCGACATTTCCATTTTCCAGTTTGTTTTACAATAGTTTGTTCAGAATGGAGAGATAATATTTAGAGTAAAAAATAGAAAATGCAGAGAAAGTAAGAGAGAAATGAAAGAAAGAAAGAGTGGAAGAAAGAAAGAAAGAAAGAAAGAGAGAAAGAAAGAAAGAAAGAAGGACAGAAAGAAAGAGAGAAAGAAAGATAGAAAGAAGGAAAGAAGGAAAGAAAGAAAGAAAGAAAGAAAGGAAGAAAGAGAGAAAGAAAGAAAGAGAGAAAGAAAGAAAGAAAAAAAAAAAGAGAGAGAGAGAGAGAAAGAAGAAATAGAAAGAGAATGAGTCATGTATATATCCACGTATTTCAGGGTAAGAGTAATTACAATAATTTGCTTAGGTAATACTAGATTTAACACGTCAGGATGATTTATATCCAGTCACTCAAATCGATGCTTGCTCGGAAATTTACTTTAAGGGATCACAAACGACTTAAAACAGTAACCCAGCGCGTAAATTCTGTTTTTTTTTTTTAATCACAAATCATATATCAAAGGGAAATCCAAAAAAGTTTGGGAGACACATTGATAGTATCACTACCGAATTCAATCCACTGCATGGATTCGGTTGCAAAATTGGACCAGTTGGCTGAAGAATCATCGCGACGGAGAGATTAAATGAGAAGGCGAAGGAGTAAATAAAAACCGGTTGTTGAAATTGTAGCGAGCGTGTAAAACGACAGAATTTATCCCCGTAATATTCATAGCGAATTGCTACAGAATGATTCCATGTACTTTTAGCATCCATGTAACCCCTCAAGATCTCCTAATTAATTTGTACTACATGGTTTATTTTAATTCGAATATATTTGTTCATTATACTTTTCATAGCCACATTCATTATCCACATCTTACAATCATGGTCAACGAATGAGAACCTGTATAGGTTTAGCCACTTGGGATTCCCGTACAATCCTGCCTATATCTATTTCGTAGATATAATTATTTCTAAATTAGTTTTATTTTTTATTCATCCACCGCCCTAGCGCGTTACCGATATCAGAGCAGGAACAGTAGCACCCACAATAGCGACAAATTTAATTTTACAATTTGGTTCGCCTCGCGTAATTTTAACTGATAGGGGCACTAGTTTCATACATAAAGTAATCAGGGATTTAACAAAAATATTCAGGTTTGATCACGCCACTACATCTAGTTACAGACCTCCAGCTAATGGGTCTTTTAGAAAGAAGTCACATAGTTCCAGTGGAATGCATCAAGCATTATTTAGATGATTGTGATGACTGGGATAAACTAGTTTCATTTGCTATGTTTCTTACAATACGTCTGCTCACGAGGCAACAACTTTCACGCCCTATGAATTAGTATTTGGTGGAATATCAAGATGCCCTAGTTCATTTTCAACCGATGAAGGACTAGCAACCTACAACTCTTATCTTTGAGAATTAATTACACGTCTTAATGAGTTACAAACGGAAGCAGGACAAAATTTAATCATCGCGAAACACCGATTCAAGGCGTATTATGATGAAGAAGCACGACCTTTCCCAGGTAAAATTGGGGACATGGTACGCGTTTTAGTTGAACCCAAGGTAGGAAAATTCAGTAGCCGTTATCATGGTCCATATAAGGTAGTAGGCATTTGGAATGAAATAATTTAGTGTTAGAAAAAGAAAATGGTGATAGATCTTAAAACATGCGGACAAGTTACGATTAACTCACAGAGATAGTACCTAAGTTCACCGACATTTCCATTTTCCAGTTTGTTTTACAATGGTTTGTTCAGAATGGAGAGATAATATTTAGAGTAGAAAATAGAAAATGCAGAGAAAGTAAGAGAGAAATGAAAGAAAGAAAGAATGTAAGAAAGAAAGAAAGAAAAAAAAAGAGAGAAAGAAAGAAAGAAAGAAGGACAGAAAGAAAGAGAGAAAGAAAGAAAGAAGGAAGGAAAGAAGGAAAGAAAGAAAGAAAGAAAGAAAGAAAGAAAGAAAGAAAGAAAGAAAGAGAGAAAGAAAGAAAGGGAAAAAAAAGAGAGAAAAAAGAAATAGAAAGAGAATGAGTCATGTATATATCCACGTATTTCAGGGTAAGAGTAATTACAATAATTTGTTTAGGTAATACTAGATTTAACACGTCAGGATGATTTATATCCAGTCACTCAAATCGATGCTTGCTCGGAAATTTACTTTAAGGAATCATAAACGACTTAAAACAGTAAACCAGCACGTAAATTCTGTTTTTTTTTTAATCACAAATCATATATCAAAGGGAGATAAAAAAAAAAAAAAAATTGGGAGACACATTGATAGTATCTCTACCGAATTCAATCCACTGCATGGATTCGGTTGCAAAATTGGACCAGTTGGCTGAAGAATCATCACGACGGAGAGATTAAATGAGAAGGCGAAGGAGTAAATAAAAACCGGTTGTTGAAATTGTAGCGAGCGTGTAAAACGACAGAATTTATCACCGTAATATTCATAGCGAATTGCTGCAGAATGATTCCATGTACTTTTAGCATTCATGTAACCCCTCAAGATCTCCTAATTAATTTTGTACTACATGGTTTATTTAATTCGACTATATTTGTTCATTATACTTTTCATAGCCACATTCGTTATCCACATCTTACAATCATAGTCAATGAATGGGAACCTGTATAGATTTAGCCACTTGGGATTCCCGTACAATCCTGCCTATACCTATTTCGTAGATATAATTATTTCTAAATTAGTTTTATTTTTTATTCATCCACCGCCCTAGCGCGTTACCGATATCAGAGCAGAAACAGTAGCACCCACAATGGCAACAAATTTAATTTTACAATTTGGTTCGCTTCGCGTAATTTTAACTGATAGGGGCACTAGTTTCATAAATAAAGTGATCAGGGATTTAACAAAAGTATTCAGGATTGATCACGCCCCTACATCTAGTTACAGACCTCCAGCTAATGGGTCTTTTAGAGAGAAGTCACATAGTTCCAGTAGAATGCATCAAACATTGTTTAGATGATTGTGATGACTGGGATAAACTAGTTTCATTTGCTATGTTTCTTACAGTACATCTGCTCACGAGGCAACAACTTTCGCGCCCTATGAATTAGTATTTGGTGGAATATCAAGATGCCCTAGTTCATTTTCAACCGATGAAGGACTAGCAACCTACAACTCTTATCTTCAAGAATTAATTACACGTCTTAATGAGTTACAAATGGAGGCAGGACAAAATTTAATCATCGCGAAACACCGATTCAAGGCGTATTATGATGAAAAAGCACGACCTTTTCCAGGTAAAATTGGGGACATGGTACGCGTTTTAGTTGAACCCAAGGTAGGAAAATTCAGTAGCCGTTATCATGGTCCATATAGGGTAGTAGGCATTTGGAATGAAATAATTTAGTGTTAGAAAAAGAAAATGGTAATAGATCTTAAAACATGCGGACAAGTTACGATTAACTCACAGAGGTAGTACCTAAGTTCACCGACATTCCATTTTCCAGTTTGTTTTACAATAGTTTGTTCAGAATGAAGAGATAATATTTAGAATAAAAAGTGGAGAATGTAGAGAAAGAAAGAAAGAAAGAAAGAAAGAAAGAATGAAAGAAAGAAAGAAAGAAAGAAAGAAAGAAAGAAAGAAAGAAAGAAGGAAAGAAAGAAAGAAAGGAAGAAAGAAAGAAAGAAAGGAAGATAGAAAGAAAGAAGGAAAGAAGGAAAGAAAGAAAGGAAGAAAGAAAGAAAGAAAGAAAGAAGGAAAGAAAGAAAGAAAGAGAGAAAGAAAGAAAGGAAAGAAAAAAAAAGAAAAAGAGAGAGAGAGAAAAAAGAAATAGAAAGAGAATGAGTCATGTATATATCCACGTATTTCAGGGTAGGAGTAATTACAATAATTTTGTTTAGGTAATACTAGATTTAACACGTCAGGATGAGTTATATCCAGTCACTCAAATCGACGCTTGCTCGGAAATTTACTTTAAGGAATCACAAACGACTTAAAACAGTAAATCAGCACGTAAATTCTGTTTTTATTAATCACAAATCATATATCAAAGGGAAATCCAAAAAAAAATTTGGGAGACACATTGATAGTATCTCTACCGAATTCAATCCACTGTGTGAGTTCGATTGCAAAATTGGACCAGTTGGCAAAACAATCATCCCGACGGAGAGATTAAATGAGAAGGCGAAGGAGTAGATAAAAACCGGTTGTTGAAGTTGTAGCGAGCGTGTAAAACGACAGAACTTATCACCGTAATGTTCACAGCGAACTGCTACAGAACGATTCCATGTACCTTCAGCATCCATGCAACCCCTCAAGATCTTCCAACCAATTTTGTAATACACGGTTTAGTTTTGATTCGAATATATTTGTTCATTATACCTTTCATAGCCACCTTCGTTATCTACATCTTACAGTCATAGTCAACGAATGAGAACCTGTATAGGTTCAGCCACTTGGGACTCCCGTACAATCCTGCCTATATCTATTCCGTAGATATAATTATTTCTAAATTAGTTTTATTCTTTTATTCATCCACCGTCCTAGCGCGTTACCTTAGTCGAGAGATCGCCACCACCGCTCGGCCCCCGAAAGCTCCCGACACGCGTACGCAACCGGCACTCGCGGGAGTGTTCAGGGAAACGTGCTACGTAACAGCTGGGGGAGAATTGGAGACAACGGTGGGATTCCGAGTTGTTAAATTTTGAATAATATCAGTCACTTCAGTAATTTCAATATTAGGGTTTTCACATTAAAGTTCTCATTTCAAAATTTCACGACTAGCAGTACATTTTCAGGGTTTAACATCCGGTGAATTATTTATTGACTTATATTTGTTCGTTCATGAATTTAAGTTATATCTGTCCTTCTCTACGCTTGTTAGTTTGACGTAAAATTGAAAAGTTCCACAGTGACTACTCCAACACCAAACAATAGTTGCAATATAAATATAATAGATTCTCAATCATCGAGCGCGATGATGGCATCCCTGGCAGAATGCTTTACATTACAACAAAGTACGATGAATATTCCGTATTTCGATGGCAGAAACGTACCCTTAAAAGATTATTTACAAGACGTACAAAATGGAGCAGCGTTTGTACCACCAGTAATGGTAGGTGCATACGTTCGCGCGGTATTAGGAAAATTACAAGGTTCCGCTAGAGGTAGTACCTATGGAAAAACATTCGGTACAATTAGTGATTTGATCAAACATTTAAAAACTGGATTCACACCAGGAAAAGCATACCCCTACTATCGTCACGAGATTGAAAGCATTAGAATGCGTAGAAGTGAAACAGTTCACGATTTTCACGACGGGTTAAATGTTTTGATAAATGGAGCAAAAGTTTCTTTAGAAGATTCTTATGGCGGGAACGCAGAGACAATGATTATTCCAATTAGAGAATGTGTGTTAGAAGCATTTTTACGAGGATTGCCAGATGAGATAGCAAGATACGTAGATGCACGCGATCCCAAAAATTTAGAGGAAGCCATAGAATTCGCAGCTAGAATAGGATCGTGCACAAATTCAGGAGTTCTACCAGTAGGGGATACATTACGATTAATGTTTCGCATCAATTAAATTCCAGACACGGTAGACATAGTCGTGACAGAAATGATTCCAGAAGTTATTCCCGAAGTCCTAGTCCAGATAACAAACCAAATTTCACGGCGAATTTTCGGAACAATCAAAATCTCCCGCAGGAATTCTCAAACGACCACAGTCACCATCACAAGATACCAGAACCGATTTTAGAGTTCCTCCGTATATCCATCCATACTATCCACCACATCCATATTATTATCCACCAATCCCTTATCCACCCTACTATCCACCACATTTTCCAAATTCCCCATCTACATCACGAGCCTTTCCGAATCAATCGCCACCTTCACCTTTTCCAAATAATCAAATTCAAAGAAATTTCCACGTCCGAGTAATTCCAGACCTCAATCACCAAGTCAAAATTCACAAGCACGTTACCGATCACCTTCACCAAAACCACAAAGTTCTTCCATATCAGATAATTTAAACTGGCAGACAGATCGTCGGCAGGACGCGACGGCGAGTCATCCGAAACCGGAGCGTCTCACGACAGTCAAGTTTCTAGAGAAAAGACCAGCAATACTGAATGTGGAATCACATCATTCATCCCCGTTAGTTAGAATGGCAGCAAAAGAGTTGCGTTACGAGTCAGCAACATTCTTAATAGATACGGGCGCGGACATTAACTTAATTAAATTAAAAGCTTTACACGAAGACGTTTCAGTAGCATTACATGAATCAATTATTATTTCCGGCATAACTCCAGAAAGAGTAGAAACTTTAGGCACAACCGTAGTAACCTTGTTTGAACAATCATTAACATTTTACGTATTTAGATCCTCATTTCCCATAGAGAGTGATGGAGTTTTGGGAAAAGATTATCTCAGACAGGAAAAAGCAGAAATCTCGTTTGCACATAATACACTAGTCACTCAAAGTCAACCGGTTAGACTAATGCCATTTCTTGGAGAAGGAAGTTCAGAATTACCACTCGAAATTTAAAATCACGTATTTTCGTATTATACCACGTACGCGACAAGCAATTGCCATTGACGTCATCAATAGCGACATTTCGAAAGGTTACCTCCCCAAAATTGATACAGTAAACGGCCTTTACATTGGCGAAGCCGCGGTTACAAGCAATAACGGCGTTTGCCATGTCCTTGCAATTAATACCTTGGAAACGGAAGTCGATATAGAAATACCACCACAGTCATTAATATCGTTCGAGTATCATGATTTCCAGAGGAAGAAACATTTTTCGATTCCGATATCAATAATCAGGGAAAAATCTGTGCCAGTATTAGATAGAGTTTCAGAAATCCTTTCAGGATTAAAATTAGATCGTTTAAACGAGGAAGAAAAGGATCATATAATGGAGGTGTTAGAAGAATATCCAGAACGATTTCATTTACCAGGAGATAATTTACCTTCGACATTTTATTCCGACCACAAGTGAAATCCCGATTAGCACTAAACAATATCGTTTTCCACCGATTCACAAACAAGAAATAGCAAGACAAATTTCAGCAAAATTAGAAGATGGAGTAATAACCCCTTCAAATTCACCTTATAATTCGCCACTCTGGATAGTCCCCAAGAAACCAGATTCTCAAGGGAAGCCCAGATGGAGAATTGTAATAGATTTTCGTAAACTAAAAAAAAAAAAAAAAAAAAGCTATAGGGGACGCATATCCATTACCAGACATTACCGATATTCTTGATCGGTTAGGACAGGCTAGATACTTTTCAACAATAGACCTTGTCAGCGGATTTCAATAAGTAGAAATGGATCCGAGAGATCGAGCAAAAACAGCATTCGCCACTCCAAGCGGTCATTATGAATATATTCGTATGCTCGAAGGTTCAGAAAACGCGCCAGCAACTTTCAAAGATTAATGGATCAAACTTTACGCGGATTTACAAGGAATGGAAGTTTTTGTCTACCTGAATGATTTCGTTGTTTATGCAAAATCATTAGAAGAACACGAGAAGAAAATTAGACGACTTTTTGGTAGATTAGAAGAAGCAAAATTAACTTTCCAACCCGATAAATGTGGATTCTTAGAAACTGAAGTAACCCATTTGGGACATATAATTAGTGAACACGGAGTACATCCAGATCCTAGGAAAAATTTTTGCAGTGAAGAAATTTCCAAGACCACAAACACCCAGAGACGTTAGACAATTTTAGGATTAGCAGGATATTATCGGAGATTCATTGAAAGTTTCGCAGACAAAGCAAAACCCTTGACAGATCTATTAAGGAAAACAGCAAAATTTGCGTGGGCATCGCAACACACCAAAAGTTTTAAAATTTCGAAAAGCTTTATGCAGTAGACCACATTTTACAGTATCCCAATTTCGATAAACCTTTTACTTTAATGACAGACGCATCAGATTTTGCAATAGGCGCAATTCTTAGTCAAGAGACAGATGGACATGATTTACCAGTAGCATATTTGTCCGGAACATTAACCAGTCCAGAAAGGAATTACTCCACTACGGAAGAAGAGTGTTTAGCAGTACTTTACTCAGTCTTACATTTTCGACCATATCTTTATGGTAGGAAATTTACGTTAGTTAGCGATCATGAGCCATTGAAATGGATAGATTTGATAAAAGATCCAGGACAACGTCTAGTGAGATGGCGATTAAGACTGCAAGACTACGAATACGCATTTGTTCATAAATCAGGGAAATTAAACGTAAACGCAGACGCTTTATCCAGAAACCCAGCAAACCCAGACAGTGAAGCAAGTTCATTTAGTTCATCTGATACTGACTCATAATCAGAAAATTTTTATTTAAAAAATACTCCCATTACAAAACAGTCACCGAAACCCGATAAAAGTCCGGAAACAGAGAATAAACGCAAAGGAAGACCACCAGGAGCTAAAGATAAACGTAAGGTACACCCTCTTGATCCCGAATCTGTAGCTATTCGAGCCAGATCATAAATTCAACCAAACATTACTCCTCACGATGTTAAAAAAAAAACAACCATCTTCATTAGAAAGCTCATCAGAAGAATCGGACGATACTCGATCTCGAGTTCCAGTCTACCGGAGACGCGGAAGTGTGTTACCAAGCGTTCCATTTTCTTTCAAACCCTCAAAAATACCACCGAAGTCCATAACAAGACGACCAGGCTTAAAATCTACAATTACGGACAAAGTGACAGATAAGTTAACAGACGAATTAGTAGCTGAACAAGGCATAATAGTAGAAGTAGAACCACCTATTAATTCTAGTGACACAGACGAATACAATTCCGATACACTAGTGGTAGACGTCCAGGCCTTACAACAATCTTTCAGTAAATTCGACAAATCATTACAAGAACACAGTCGCGTTTTCAAGACGAAGTAGAGGGAACTGCACCGGAATTAGATGAAATAGATGACATGGAACTCAATGGACGTATAGGTAATTTATTACAACAGTATATTACAGAGCCCATAGACAAGGATTTATCTTCGAATGATCAGGCATTAACGAATCCAGAATCACCTCAAGCGACCTCATCAAACTCATTTACAGGAACCAGACCACTAGCTTTATCAACTCCGTATTACAAAACTCCTTCAGTAACCACCGGAGGTAGAGCCAAACCGTCAATTTATCCCAAAAATCTATTTGGTAAGCAAACCCAAGAGATTAATGATAAATTTAGAAATGATCAAAATTTTCCAGGAATACAATTTACAATTTACAGAAAGCATACCGTTGACTTTACCTTATGAGCTTAAGAAACCGTTAAAGATTATACGTAAAAGTTTAGCAGCAATTTTAGGCAATTATGTACACTTTATCCCCCTTGATTGCGAAATAGTAATACGAATTGGCAGATTGCTTGTAGATTTAGGCACAATCAGTATTGAAAATTTAAAACAATCAAAGCCAGAAGAAGGACAAGTATTGGTTACTCAGCCCGGAAAATTCCAAATTTTTAGTATAGTTGTCAAGAAATTTCATTTTGAAGAATTATCAATAACCAAGTTACGAATAGGATTACAAAATTTGAGAAAAATTCTTTTTAAGTTGGACATCAAATCTTTTAGAGTTGCAAATACAGGCGATTTTACCGATTCACTTCCCCATGGTACATTAGCACAAATGTTAACGCATACTTTGGGGATAGTGACATTGAGATCACGTATTACAGCGGAAATATTGAAATACCGCCTGCAGAACTTCGTTGAAAATAATTCCAGAATTACACGGAAGTTTGATAGACGGGCACAAAGGATGTGTGTATAAATATTCTAAGGTGTGTGTACGGAGTTGCGGGTGTGGCTCTATGTGTGTGTGGGCTTTTATTCGTTCCTTTCCTAATTTGTTTTGGCGTAATTCGCGTCAAAACGACCGAGCGTTCATCGGCGCGTCGGAATTCCCTACCCTTTTCCCCGGCCGACCCTCGCCGTGGCCCTTCGCCCTCTCGTTCTATCTGACGCTCGCTCGCCCTCTCCCTCGCTCCAACCGCGAATCTCGCGTACGCGACGCGATCGATGGCTCGAATTGGCGGGAGACGATTGGCGTGGCTCTCGCGTCGCGTTGCCTCGTTGATCTCGCGGTCGCGGATTATAGTTCCAGGTGACTTTGTTTTGACACGCGTCGGTCTACTTATTCACGTTACGTGGTGATTTTAATTCGCGTCTTTATTTATTCGGCCGGTCCTTGCCTTTTACTCGCTAATCGAGGTGCCTACGGTGAGTGATTTTATCGCGTGAACCCTAATGATCGCGTGGTGCGCGTTCTGTTTTCGCAGGAGAGGTTATGTGTGTCTACGGATCCGCTAGCCTGGAGGAGACGGTGTCAGAAATTGGCAGATTGGCGGGGAAAGGCGGCCGTCATGCGGATCGCCTCTTCCCCCCTAGGTATGTGGAGGCAGGTAGGTGATTTTTACCCGTCGCAGGGGGGATCCCTCGCTGGGATTGAGGTTATGACGGAGCTGATGTACTACTTGTGATTTTACAGGGTATAACTCCATCCCGAGGATTCGGTGAGGTGATAGTGGACTAATTTGGTATAGAATATCGGATGCATTAAGGTGGGTGTATTCGCAATTGATGGGATATGGGTGGCAACGGTGGTATCCATGCTGGTTTGATTTTACAGGGAGTGCGTCAAGATGTGCTAATCAGGAGGAGTGTGTGATGCCGGAGTGGCTCACACCTATGTGATTCTAGTGAGGTTACCCTCTGCGACAAGTGGGAGTGGTGGCGTAGGGTGCATTGGAGGTCATGGTGTGGTACCGGGATGCGAGAACTACAGAAGGTTGCCTGGCGGTGAGTGCAATCTATGTAGTATATAGTATTCTAATCTCCTTTGCATGCGGGACGTAGGGCACCCAGTACTTGTGGGTGTTCGTTCTCCTATTCTCTCTATTCTCGTGCTCGTACCCTCCTGCCTTGACACGTCCCTCCCTTTGCAGTGTAAATACCTACTGCCAGGGACGTGTCTGGTTCAGGGGGATCCTCCCAAAGGTATGCCTTTCTTGCTTTTACTCTATTTCCTTTCATTAACAATATCTTGATTTTAACCTGTCACCGTTGTGCAGGATCCTAACCTTAACTAGCCAGGGGTGACAGTTACTTCCGGGCATTGCTGTCGGTAACCCAGTGGCCAGTGTTGTGGTTGGATTAATTACGTTAATTATGTTTTGCAGGTTAGGGCAATGTAATTCCCACGCCTTGTTAAAGGAAAGGTAATTGGCTACCCTTGAGAAGACGTGTACTTTTGTCATGGGATAGAGAGGGAAAGATTCCTCCTCTCGCATGCTCCAGTTCATCTATTTACCTTCTGGTATGTATTATTGTTCCCGTTTATTCTGGGGGTTAGCGTTCCATTGGGGATTTTCGTGCGGTTAATTTGATCCTATTTGAAACTATTTTGATATTGGAACAACTGAAAGCGGTGTCGCGGGGGCCATTGTTGCCATCGATTTTACCTCGTCGTCAGTCGGTCGGTTGATTAATCAACTAATCCGTCGACCGACTGTTATATTTTTTTTTTTTTTTTATATAATAGCGGAGATCGGGTGTCGAGCTCGCGTGTGGGGTCTGAGATTCGAGGGGGGCGGGCCCTCGGTTTGATCGTGCCGGGGGGTTTCTTTGTGAATAAATTAATATATTTAATTCTGACTAACTACTTTGTAGCGCGCTCCCTTCCGTCGGGCGATCCCGGGAGCCCCCGTGGAATGTTCGACCGCGTGCAGGGAGTTCCTTGTTAAATCCGCGTGAATTTATTCGTTTCTCTCCTTTTTTTACATATATATATATACGTATACCTATAAAATTGTGCACATGTACGCGCATCCATGTACACCTACGTCCCTGTGTTGTGTCTATATGTTATCGCGCATGCATGTGTTCCGTCGGAATTTTATTTCATTATATTCGCGTTGCTACACGGATTATTCTCTCTCTTTCCTCTCCCCTATAAATGTGTATTTGTGCTTATATCCGCGTGAATACGACTTGCTCGCCCCCCCCCCCCCGCGCTCTCCTCTTAATTAATGGGTATTAAATTCCTCCGTTTTCATGCCCGCGCGTGCGTCTACTCGTAATAGTTTAACTTTAATTCTTTATGGGGCTGTGATTTGAATTGAGGATCGTCGCGGCGATCCCCCGCTATATCGCGTGAAAGCCGTCTTTCCTTTGTTCTTTTTGCGTTCCTTACGTGACTTTACTTGTTATTAGGTTTATTGGATCTACTATTTTATTGACTTTTATCTCTAGTTCCGCTGTTTCTGGTATTTCCCCATCCGACGGGGCGTGACTCTATTTGAGTATTTTACCGTATTACTCAGTGTAAGCAGGAATGTTTATTATTATTTGAATTTTAGTTTTACTACCTCCGGGTGACCGGGTTGGAGGCAGCCGTCGTTACCGCCCGTGCAGCTTATGTAGTGCAGGTAGGTTCTCGCAAAAATGAATTTAATCTTTCTTTTGTTACCCGTTACTACTATCCCTTATACGGGTTTTACGCGGTGATTTTATTCGGGTATTTCTCGTACAGCGCTTGTGAGGAGTGTATTCTAATTTACATTTATGTTTTACAGGTATGTCGTCCTACCTTCGCGCCTGATTTCTGGGGAACTCCGGCCCTCCGCTCGTTACCTTCCCTCCTTCGGTGGGAGGGGGACATCCTTCTTTTGGCACGCTCGCACTCACTCACGCACACTGTCGCGGGGATTTTAAAAGCGCGGGCACTATCGCGGGTACTTCGCGGTGATTTCGCGGTGAGGAGGATCCTCAGTCCCGCCCTCAGCTCCAATCTCAATCTCAGTCTCAATATAAACCGTGAATTTACCAGATCGCGTTCGTTATGCAGGATTCTACTTCTAGTATTCCGATTAAATGGAATATAACCGTTAATAGGCGGGTGCTATTAGCCGTTATTTGAAGTCTACGGAAAGTCTCTCGGGACAGAAGTTACTTTACGAGATGAGTCGCGTGGTATCTGAGGTTGTACTGAGGCGTCCTCACCGCTTCTCTCGCGTCGTTCGTTCCGCCGGCGCGTCGTCGTATGGGCGTGACCGCAGCGTACCGGCTCGATGGCCGGTGTCTATCGCGATGGCGGCGGGGCCCTTCTTATTTATCCGTGAATACGCTCTTAATCGCGCTTCTACTTCTAAGTTCGCTTTTGTTATTCGTTGTGCAGGCCCCGCGACCGTTGATTTATTCCGGCGTTATTTGTTTATTGTGTCTTACTGTATTTCTATTATTACTCGCGAGCTCGTTTCTATTTTCCCCCTTCCTTCCCTTTTTTTTTTTTTTCTCTCTTTTAGCGGCGGCACGGCCTTTATGCCCATAAATAAATTATATTTTAATCTACTTGTTCCTTGTAACCGTTCCTCTTACCTGTCCGATAGGTGTGTGTTATTTGTTTAATGACCCGTTCGTAGCCGGTCTGTTCTGGTATCGCCAAGAATTGGTGTACCTGACGCGTTACCTGTTCAGATCTACCGCCTTGTCGCGCTCTTTTGTTTATTAAAGGACCCTTTGTAAGGTCAAGAACGGGTGTGCGCTCGGTCGTCCTGCGAATTGCCTTAGTTTTTATCTTTACCTCTTGTTTGCTGTTATGAGTTAACTTTTGGCTATTGCCTTGATTTTAACTTTATTACTTTGTGTACTGCGCGTTTGTGTCTTTTGCAACTCCGTTTAATTATCCGGTTCCTAACTGTATCCTCCGCCCGTCTCGCGGCTCGTTCTCCCGGTCTCTCTTATAATTTATAATTTAATCATATTGGTGCGTAATTAATCTAGTCAGTCGTGTGGTCTTGTCTCTATATCATGTGTTATTTATTGTATTTATGTCGTTATTTGTTCGTCTAGCGATTTGTTACCGTGTGATTTTACTTTATTTATTCCTCGCTCGCCCGCGTCGCTAGTTTCCTCTCCCTCTCTTTCGCCGGAGAGGATTCTATATATCGTGCTCTCCCTCCATCTCCCCTTACTTTCTCCGCCTTTCGGAGGGCGTGCACTAAATTTCCGCGATCGTTCGCTTGTCTGTTTTATCTCTCGTCCTCTATTTCCTCTCTTTTTTTTTTTTTTCTCTTAGGGGTACATACGGTGTACCGGCCTTTCTCAGTTTCTCGAATTTCCGAGTGTCTGGAGAATTTGGCCGTGAAAAGAAGAATAAGGAGTAACAGTTGACGAGGAAGAGAAAGTATAATTTATTCGGGGTAGGATCGCACACTCGAGAGCGGGGCTAAATTTTACGGTTTAGCTTAAATAACAAAGGATAGTTGGGGCTCTGTATCGTGAGTGGATCCTTGAGTTTACGAGCAACAAACTTGGCTTTGATTTTATTTAAACCAGATCCCAACCCACCCGAACCCTCTTACGAGTTCCTTGTTTGGGCCTGATTTATCTTTATTTGTTTAAACTTTACTTTTCCAGTCGGGGGTCGTTCCCCGTTCTAATTTTAATTCTCGTCTCTGTGCCTTCTTGCTTAATTCGAACGCTAATTCTTTCTTTATTTACCTCGTTTGTTGCTCCCCCCGACGCCTCTTTGTTAACAGAGAGGGGAGGGGGGTTACTGAGTAAAAACAAGGGAGAAGCGAAAGAGAGAGAGCAGAGCGCTCGAGGAATGTTGGCGGGAAAGGGGGGTAGGCGAGAGAAGATAAAATTTGGATAAGTGAGGAGTGGACTTATCGTTTGTCAAGCAAGCAGTAAATTTTAACTTTGTTTATTGAAGCCAGCCCCAAACCTGGCTTATATTTTACTGGGTTCTCTACTTGATTTGTTTATTGAAGTTCCGATAATCGCTTATTCGAGGGTCTTGAGTTTATATTCATGCTTTTAATGAGAGGCTTTATTTATTTATCTTTACGATGTCCGGGGGAAGTTAGACGCCGTAGCTCATTGTAATTCTTGTTGCTAAACTTTTAGAGACCGTTCTCCAATTTGTTTAACAGTTAAGCTACTCGGCGTGTCGGGGGCGCTCCCGTGATTTGATTCTATTTTGATATTATTTGTTGCGAAAGAGTCGGATCAATTGAAAATATCCCCGACGGTGAATTTATAGAGAAAAATCCGCTCTTTCGAATGCTATCTGTCTCGTTAAGCAATTATCGTTACTTCCTGAGTTATTCGCGTTTCTTCGGGGCAATCTTTGATTTTAATTTGATTACAGATGATACCCCTCTACTACTCTTTTTTCTATGGCTAAGCGCACGAAGTTATTTCATTATTATTGCAGTTACTACTATTGCTGCTTGCTTGTCGTCGTGCCTTCTGTGAGTGGAAAAGAGACAGAAGGTGTGTAGGTGGAATTCATAGGACAGATAGAGGAGAGAAGTGTGATTTTATCTTTTAACTTTTAAAATTCAAATTTTATCGGGGTTTATAGAGGAGGAGAAAAATAAAAAGAGAAGCAGAACACATATACCGGTACATGTCAGAGATTCTCTCTGACTTTGTCCCCGTCGGCGCGCGACGGCGCGGTCAATGGAATATACGATGAATAAATAAATTAACGATACCGTCGAAATTTCACCGCCGACGCGGCGGAAATTTTTCGCGCGGTGAGCGTCGCGTGGTTGCCCTTCTCATATGGCAACGTTCGTGCACCGTCGAGGGAGAGGATTGACGTCGCGACTCGGTGATCGAGGGTTTAATTTTTCCGAAGCGACGGCGCTTATTATGTTCGTCGGGGGTGCAATTGTAGTGACTCGAAGGTAATTTATAGTTCGAATTAAGAAGGAAACAAAAGAGAGTGGAGATGTGCGGGAGCGTGATTTACGCGGTGATATTCGCGATACTTCGCGGGGGAGTTCGGTCCATTAACGAGCCGCGAATTTGGTGGGGAATCAACGCGATAAGTTCGTTTTAATTTTAATTGTGAGGGGGCCGATTAACAAGAGGCAAAGACAAGCAGAATAAATGGAATATAAAGTAGAGAGACAGCCCCAGACCCGACCCGAACTTTATCCCGTGATTAGTTCGCGTCTTCCGCTCTTAATCGCGGTAGTCCGTGGACCGTCTCTTTTGTTTTTAATCGTAGTCGATCCGCGTGTCACCGGTGTCACGTGTCGCTACTTGCTTAAAATTGCATCTAAATTGAGTTGCACGGTGCGTTCCCGGTGTAAATTCTGTTACGAGCGATGGATAAACGCGACACGGTGGGTTTCGCTTGTTAAATAATCAATTAATCAGTCAATCAATTGATCGTGCGTCGCGTGATCGTCGTCTCAGTCCAGTCCCAGATCCAAACCCATCCGCTTACGGGGTAGTTTTTGCGCGTTCGAATGCATCGTTCGGTGCACGTGCTTCGCTGTCATTTTGATTGTTATTTAATTAACTGAATTTGTCGCGCTACTTCGGAGTGCTTTCGATTCGTGATTTTAATTCTCGTTCGCGTTTCTAGCGGGAGTATTCTACGTTAGTGCATTCCGTTTTTAGTTCGCGATTCTAATTCGCGTGCGTTTCCACGTGGTGACGGTGATTCGCCCCTGCTCCGAGTACGTGTACACGTGGGTGGTTCGGATCACCGTCGTTTAATTACCATGTAAATTGACGATCGTTGGGGTTGGATCTGTTCCGAACTAATCTATTCGACCACGCGCTCGCATGCTACCGGTGTTTTTATTATTTATCCCGTAATTCACGCGGTAAAGTCTCTCTCGATGTACTCTGAAGTGTGTGTGTGTGGGGTTGCGAGTGTGGCTCTATGTGTGTGTAGGCTTTATTCGTACGTTTTCTAATTTGTTTTGGCGTACTTCGCGTCAAAACAACCGAGCGCTCACCGGCGTGGAAGAATTTACCTGCCCTTTTCCCCGGCCGACCCTCGCCCTGGCCCTCCGTCCTCTCACTCCATCCAACGCTCGCTCGCCCTCTCTCTCGCTCCAACCGCGAATCTCGCGCGCGCGACGCGATCGATGGCTCGTTGATCTCGCGGTCGCGACTTATTGTTCTCGGTGATTTCGTTTTAATTCGCATCGGTCTGTTTATTCGTGTTACGCGGTGATTCCAATTCGCGTACTTGTTGACTCGGCCGGTTCCTCGTCTTCTCGTTTATCGAAGTGCCTACGGTGAGTGATTTTATCGCGTGGACCGTAATAATCGCGTGGTGCGCTTTCTGTTTTCTTGCAGGAGAGGTTATGGATGCCGGCGGGACCGCTCGTCTGGAGGAGACGGCGTGTTATCTTGGAAGATTGGCGAGAAAAAGCGGCCGTGATGCGGATCACTTCTTCTCCCTTGGGGATGTGGAGGCAGGTGGGTGATTTTGCTTGTCGCAGGGGGGATTCCTTGTCGGGATTGAGGTTATGATGGAGCTGATACGGTGCTTGTGGATATTACAGGGCACAACTCCATCCCCAGGATTCGACGAGGCAGTCGTGGACGAGCTCGGTGTAGAATACCGGCTGCACTAAGGTAGGAGTATTTGCAATTGATGAGGTATCGGTGGCAACGGTGGTATCAATGCAGATTTGATTTTACAGGGAGTGCGTCAGGATGTGTTAATCAGGAGGAGTGTGTGATGCCGGAGTGGCTCACATCACTGAGATTCTAGTGAGGTTACCCTCTGCGACAAGTGGGAGTGGTGGCGTAGGGTGCATTGGAGGTTATGGTGTGGTACTGGGATGCGAGAACTACAGAAAGCTACCTGACGGTGAGTGCAATCTATGTAATGCATGGTATTCTAACCTCCTTTGCATGCGAGACGTAGGGCACCCAGTACTGTGGGTGTTCGCTCTCCTATTCTCTCTATTCCCATGCTCGTACCCTCTTGCTTTGACGCTTCCCTCCCTTTGCAGTGTAAATATCTACTGCCAGGGAAGCGTCTAGCTCTGGGGGGATCCTCCCAAAGGTATGCCTTTCTTGCTTTTACTCTATTTCCTTTCATTAACAATATCTTGATTTTAACCTGTCACCGTTGTGCAGGATCCTAACCTTAACTAGCCAGGGGTGACAGTTACTTCCGGGCATTGCTGTCGGGTACTGCTAACTACCGCGTTACTGACTTTACTGGGCAAAGGGGCCCGTATTTATACTCGGAGAAGAGTGGACTTTGTAGCGTGTGTCATACGAATGCAGGGTATAACTTTTACGATTTCGGAGAGGTAGTTAAAAACCTTTCTGTTAAATTGTACGAGCCTTTTATGGCTGTTGCGAAGAAGCCTTGGTCGAAGCTCCATATATGGTTTGTTGCGAAGAGCCTTGGTCGAAGTTCAAGTACTCTCTTACCTTAGAAGGATTTTATAATTTCCTGTACAGAGTTTTAGTTCATTAGAGCGGTATCTTATTTCTTAAGTGAGTAATGACTTCCGTAGCTTGGTTTGGTATCTTATCTCTTAAGTGAGTAATGACTTCCGTAGCTTTGATGAGGCTTCCAGAGTATCGTATTGCTTTAGTAACGAGTTTAAGCTACTTGTTCTCTTTTAGGGAGTTTCCTAGTGAAGGCTCTGTTCTTTAAGTTACTTGTTCTCTTTTAGAGGGTTTCCTAGTAAAGGCTATGTTCTGGAAGGCTCATGTACAAATGTATATATATGTATATATGTATATGTGTGTATGTAAGGGTGCCGGGTGACGCGACCGTCACAAAAGGTAAGTTTTCTCTCTGAAATCGACAGATTTCGCTATTCAGGCGATAGTTTCGCACTTTTTCCAGATTTCCCTATTTCAGAAACGAGAGACCGCATTTTCCGTGTAAATTGACGTGAAAATTCGAATGGCATCGAGAATTTCATCGAAAAGAATTTTGGAAGGGCATGGTTTCGACGCAAAGGTAAGTTTTCTCTCTGAAATCGACAGATTTCGCTATTCAGGCGATAGTTTCGCACTTTTTCCAGATTTCCCTATTTCAGAAACGAGAGACCGCATTTTCCGTGTAAATTGACGTGAAAATTCGAATGGCATCGAGAATTTCATCGAAAAGAATTTTGGAAGGGCATGGTTTCGACGCAAAGGTAAGTTTTCTCTCTGAAATCGACAGATTTCGCTATTCAGGCGATAGTTTCGCACTTTTTCCAGATTTCCCTATTTCAGAAACGAGAGACCGCATTTTCCGTGTAAATTGACGTGAAAATTCGAATGGCATCGAGAATTTCATCGAAAAGAATTTTGGAAGGGCATGGTTTCGACGCAAAGGTAAGTTTTCTCTCTGAAATCGACAGATTTCGCTATTCAGGCGATAGTTTCGCACTTTTTCCAGATTTCCCTATTTCAGAAACGAGAGACCGCATTTTCCGTGTAAATTGACGTGAAAATTCGAATGGCATCGAGAATTTCATCGAAAAGAATTTTGGAAGGGCATGGTTTCGACGCAAAGGTAAGTTTTCTCTCTGAAATCGACAGATTTCGCTATTCAGGCGATAGTTTCGCACTTTTTCCAGATTTCCCTATTTCAGAAACGAGAGACCGCATTTTCCGTGTAAATTGACGTGAAAATTCGAATGGCATCGAGAATTTCATCGAAAAGAATTTTGGAAGGGCATGGTTTCGACGCAAAGGTAAGTTTTCTCTCTGAAATCGACAGATTTCGCTATTCAGGCGATAGTTTCGCACTTTTTCCAGATTTCCCTATTTCAGAAACGAGAGACCGCATTTTCCGTGTAAATTGACGTGAAAATTCGAATGGCATCGAGAATTTCATCGAAAAGAATTTTGGAAGGGCATGGTTTCGACGCAAAGGTAAGTTTTCTCTCTGAAATCGACAGATTTCGCTATTCAGGCGATAGTTTCGCACTTTTTCCAGATTTCCCTATTTCAGAAACGAGAGACCGCATTTTCCGTGTAAATTGACGTGAAAATTCGAATGGCATCGAGAATTTCATCGAAAAGAATTTTGGAAGGGCATGGTTTCGACGCAAAGGTAAGTTTTCTCTCTGAAATCGACAGATTTCGCTATTCAGGCGATAGTTTCGCACTTTTTCCAGATTTCCCTATTTCAGAAACGAGAGACCGCATTTTCCGTGTAAATTGACGTGAAAATTCGAATGGCATCGAGAATTTCATCGAAAAGAATTTTGGAAGGGCATGGTTTCGACGCAAAGGTAAGTTTTCTCTCTGAAATCGACAGATTTCGCTATTCAGGCGATAGTTTCGCACTTTTTCCAGATTTCCCTATTTCAGAAACGAGAGACCGCATTTTCCGTGTAAATTGACGTGAAAATTCGAATGGCATCGAGAATTTCATCGAAAAGAATTTTGGAAGGGCATGGTTTCGACGCAAAGGTAAGTTTTCTCTCTGAAATCGACAGATTTCGCTATTCAGGCGATAGTTTCGCACTTTTTCCAGATTTCCCTATTTCAGAAACGAGAGACCGCATTTTCCGTGTAAATTGACGTGAAAATTCGAATGGCATCGAGAATTTCATCGAAAAGAATTTTGGAAGGGCATGGTTTCGACGCAAAGGTAAGTTTTCTCTCTGAAATCGACAGATTTCGCTATTCAGGCGATAGTTTCGCACTTTTTCCAGATTTCCCTATTTCAGAAACGAGAGACCGCATTTTCCGTGTAAATTGACGTGAAAATTCGAATGGCATCGAGAATTTCATCGAAAAGAATTTTGGAAGGGCATGGTTTCGACGCAAAGGTAAGTTTTCTCTCTGAAATCGACAGATTTCGCTATTCAGGCGATAGTTTCGCACTTTTTCCAGATTTCCCTATTTCAGAAACGAGAGACCGCATTTTCCGTGTAAATTGACGTGAAAATTCGAATGGCATCGAGAATTTCATCGAAAAGAATTTTGGAAGGGCATGGTTTCGACGCAAAGGTAAGTTTTCTCTCTGAAATCGACAGATTTCGCTATTCAGGCGATAGTTTCGCACTTTTTCCAGATTTCCCTATTTCAGAAACGAGAGACCGCATTTTCCGTGTAAATTGACGTGAAAATTCGAATGGCATCGAGAATTTCATCGAAAAGAATTTTGGAAGGGCATGGTTTCGACGCAAAGGTAAGTTTTCTCTCTGAAATCGACAGATTTCGCTATTCAGGCGATAGTTTCGCACTTTTTCCAGATTTCCCTATTTCAGAAACGAGAGACCGCATTTTCCGTGTAAATTGACGTGAAAATTCGAATGGCATCGAGAATTTCATCGAAAAGAATTTTGGAAGGGCATGGTTTCGACGCAAAGGTAAGTTTTCTCTCTGAAATCGACAGATTTCGCTATTCAGGCGATAGTTTCGCACTTTTTCCAGATTTCCCTATTTCAGAAACGAGAGACCGCATTTTCCGTGTAAATTGACGTGAAAATTCGAATGGCATCGAGAATTTCATCGAAAAGAATTTTGGAAGGGCATGGTTTCGACGCAAAGGTAAGTTTTCTCTCTGAAATCGACAGATTTCGCTATTCAGGCGATAGTTTCGCACTTTTTCCAGATTTCCCTATTTCAGAAACGAGAGACCGCATTTTCCGTGTAAATTGACGTGAAAATTCGAATGGCATCGAGAATTTCATCGAAAAGAATTTTGGAAGGGCATGGTTTCGACGCAAAGGTAAGTTTTCTCTCTGAAATCGACAGATTTCGCTATTCAGGCGATAGTTTCGCACTTTTTCCAGATTTCCCTATTTCAGAAACGAGAGACCGCATTTTCCGTGTAAATTGACGTGAAAATTCGAATGGCATCGAGAATTTCATCGAAAAGAATTTTGGAAGGGCATGGTTTCGACGCAAAGGTAAGTTTTCTCTCTGAAATCGACAGATTTCGCATTTCAGGCGATAGTTTCGCACTTTTTCCAGATTTCCCTATTTCAGAAACGAGAGACCGCATTTTCCGTGTAAATTGACGTGAAAATTCGAATGGCGTCGAGAATTTCATCGAAAAGAATTTTGGAAGGGCATGGTTTCGACGCAAAGGTAAGTTTTCTCTCTGAAATCGACAGATTTCGCTATTCAGGCGATAGTTTCGCACTTTTTCCAGATTTCCCTATTTCAGAAACGAGAGACCGCATTTTCCGTGTAAATTGACGTGAAAATTCGAATGGCGTCGAGAATTTCATCGAAAAGAATTTTGGAAGGGCATGGTTTCGACGCAAAGGTAAGTTTTCTCTCTGAAATCGACAGATTTCGCATTTCAGGCGATAGTTTCGCACTTTTTCCAGATTTCCCTATTTCAGAAACGAGAGACCGCATTTTCCGTGTAAATTGACGTGAAAATTCGAATGGCGTCGAGAATTTCATCGAAAAGAATTTTGGAAGGGCATGGTTTCGACGCAAAGGTAAGTTTTCTCTCTGAAATCGACAGATTTCGCATTTCAGGCGATAGTTTCGCACTTTTTCCAGATTTCCCTATTTCAGAAACGAGAGACCGCATTTTCCGTGTAAATTGACGTGAAAATTCGAATGGCGTCGAGAATTTCATCGAAAAGAATTTTGGAAGGGCATGGTTTCGACGCAAAGGTAAGTTTTCTCTCTGAAATCGACAGATTTCGCATTTCAGGCGATAGTTTCGCACTTTTTCCAGATTTCCCTATTTCAGAAACGAGAGACCGCATTTTCCGTGTAAATTGACGTGAAAATTCGAATGGCGTCGAGAATTTCATCGAAAAGAATTTTGGAAGGGCATGGTTTCGACGCAAAGGTAAGTTTTCTCTCTGAAATCGACAGATTTCGCATTTCAGGCGATAGTTTCGCACTTTTTCCAGATTTCCCTATTTCAGAAACGAGAGACCGCATTTTCCGTGTAAATTGACGTGAAAATTCGAATGGCGTCGAGAATTTCATCGAAAAGAATTTTGGAAGGGCATGGTTTCGACGCAAAGGTAAGTTTTCTCTCTGAAATCGACAGATTTCGCATTTCAGGCGATAGTTTCGCACTTTTTCCAGATTTCCCTATTTCAGAAACGAGAGACCGCATTTTCCGTGTAAATTGACGTGAAAATTCGAATGGCGTCGAGAATTTCATCGAAAAGAATTTTGGAAGGGCATGGTTTCGACGCAAAGGTAAGTTTTCTCTCTGAAATCGACAGATTTCGCATTTCAGGCGATAGTTTCGCACTTTTTCCAGATTTCCCTATTTCAGAAACGAGAGACCGCATTTTCCGTGTAAATTGACGTGAAAATTCGAATGGCGTCGAGAATTTCATCGAAAAGAATTTTGGAAGGGCATGGTTTCGACGCAAAGGTAAGTTTTCTCTCTGAAATCGACAGATTTCGCATTTCAGGCGATAGTTTCGCACTTTTTCCAGATTTCCCTATTTCAGAAACGAGAGACCGCATTTTCCGTGTAAATTGACGTGAAAATTCGAATGGCGTCGAGAATTTCATCGAAAAGAATTTTGGAAGGGCATGGTTTCGACGCAAAGGTAAGTTTTCTCTCTGAAATCGACAGATTTCGCATTTCAGGCGATAGTTTCGCACTTTTTCCAGATTTCCCTATTTCAGAAACGAGAGACCGCATTTTCCGTGTAAATTGACGTGAAAATTCGAATGGCGTCGAGAATTTCATCGAAAAGAATTTTGGAAGGGCATGGTTTCGACGCAAAGGTAAGTTTTCTCTCTGAAATCGACAGATTTCGCTATTCAGGCGATAGTTTCGCACTTTTTCCAGATTTCCCTATTTCAGAAACGAGAGACCGCATTTTCCGTGTAAATTGACGTGAAAATTCGAATGGCGTCGAGAATTTCATCGAAAAGAATTTTGGAAGGGCATGGTTTCGACGCAAATGTAAGTTTTCTCTCTGAAATCGACAGATTTCGCTATTCAGGCGATAGTTTCGCACTTTTTCCAGATTTCCCTATTTCAGAAACGAGAGACCGCATTTTCCGTGTAAATTGACGTGAAAATTCGAATGGCGTCGAGAATTTCATCGAAAAGAATTTTGGAAGGGCATGGTTTCGACGCAAAGGTAAGTTTTCTCTCTGAAATCGACAGATTTCGCATTTCAGGCGATAGTTTCGCACTTTTTCCAGATTTCCCTATTTCAGAAACGAGAGACCGCATTTTCCGTGTAAATTGACGTGAAAATTCGAATGGCGTCGAGAATTTCATCGAAAAGAATTTTGGAAGGGCATGGTTTCGACGCAAAGGTAAGTTTTCTCTCTGAAATCGACAGATTTCGCATTTCAGGCGATAGTTTCGCACTTTTTCCAGATTTCCCTATTTCAGAAACGAGAGACCGCATTTTCCGTGTAAATTGACGTGAAAATTCGAATGGCGTCGAGAATTTCATCGAAAAGAATTTTGGAAGGGCATGGTTTCGACGCAAAGGTAAGTTTTCTCTCTGAAATCGACAGATTTCGCATTTCAGGCGATAGTTTCGCACTTTTTCCAGATTTCCCTATTTCAGAAACGAGAGACCGCATTTTCCGTGTAAATTGACGTGAAAATTCGAATGGCGTCGAGAATTTCATCGAAAAGAATTTTGGAAGGGCATGGTTTCGACGCAAAGGTAAGTTTTCTCTCTGAAATCGACAGATTTCGCATTTCAGGCGATAGTTTCGCACTTTTTCCAGATTTCCCTATTTCAGAAACGAGAGACCGCATTTTCCGTGTAAATTGACGTGAAAATTCGAATGGCGTCGAGAATTTCATCGAAAAGAATTTTGGAAGGGCATGGTTTCGACGCAAAGGTAAGTTTTCTCTCTGAAATCGACAGATTTCGCATTTCAGGCGATAGTTTCGCACTTTTTCCAGATTTCCCTATTTCAGAAACGAGAGACCGCATTTTCCGTGTAAATTGACGTGAAAATTCGAATGGCGTCGAGAATTTCATCGAAAAGAATTTTGGAAGGGCATGGTTTCGACGCAAAGGTAAGTTTTCTCTCTGAAATCGACAGATTTCGCATTTCAGGCGATAGTTTCGCACTTTTTCCAGATTTCCCTATTTCAGAAACGAGAGACCGCATTTTCCGTGTAAATTGACGTGAAAATTCGAATGGCGTCGAGAATTTCATCGAAAAGAATTTTGGAAGGGCATGGTTTCGACGCAAAGGTAAGTTTTCTCTCTGAAATCGACAGATTTCGCTATTCAGGCGATAGTTTCGCACTTTTTCCAGATTTCCCTATTTCAGAAACGAGAGACCGCATTTTCCGTGTAAATTGACGTGAAAATTCGAATGGCGTCGAGAATTTCATCGAAAAGAATTTTGGAAGGGCATGGTTTCGACGCAAAGGTAAGTTTTCTCTCTGAAATCGACAGATTTCGCATTTCAGGCGATAGTTTCGCACTTTTTCCAGATTTCCCTATTTCAGAAACGAGAGACCGCATTTTCCGTGTAAATTGACGTGAAAATTCGAATGGCGTCGAGAATTTCATCGAAAAGAATTTTGGAAGGGCATGGTTTCGACGCAAAGGTAAGTTTTCTCTCTGAAATCGACAGATTTCGCATTTCAGGCGATAGTTTCGCACTTTTTCCAGATTTCCCTATTTCAGAAACGAGAGACCGCATTTTCCGTGTAAATTGACGTGAAAATTCGAATGGCGTCGAGAATTTCATCGAAAAGAATTTTGGAAGGGCATGGTTTCGACGCAAAGGTAAGTTTTCTCTCTGAAATCGACAGATTTCGCTATTCAGGCGATAGTTTCGCACTTTTTCCAGATTTCCCTATTTCAGAAACGAGAGACCGCATTTTCCGTGTAAATTGACGTGAAAATTCGAATGGCGTCGAGAATTTCATCGAAAAGAATTTTGGAAGGGCATGGTTTCGACGCAAAGGTAAGTTTTCTCTCTGAAATCGACAGATTTCGCTATTCAGGCGATAGTTTCGCACTTTTTCCAGATTTCCCTATTTCAGAAACGAGAGACCGCATTTTCCGTGTAAATTGACGTGAAAATTCGAATGGCGTCGAGAATTTCATCGAAAAGAATTTTGGAAGGGCATGGTTTCGACGCAAAGGTAAGTTTTCTCTCTGAAATCGACAGATTTCGCATTTCAGGCGATAGTTTCGCACTTTTTCCAGATTTCCCTATTTCAGAAACGAGAGACCGCATTTTCCGTGTAAATTGACGTGAAAATTCGAATGGCGTCGAGAATTTCATCGAAAAGAATTTTGGAAGGGCATGGTTTCGACGCAAAGGTAAGTTTTCTCTCTGAAATCGACAGATTTCGCTATTCAGGCGATAGTTTCGCACTTTTTCCAGATTTCCCTATTTCAGAAACGAGAGACCGCATTTTCCGTGTAAATTGACGTGAAAATTCGAATGGCGTCGAGAATTTCATCGAAAAGAATTTTGGAAGGGCATGGTTTCGACGCAAAGGTAAGTTTTCTCTCTGAAATCGACAGATTTCGCATTTCAGGCGATAGTTTCGCACTTTTTCCAGATTTCCCTATTTCAGAAACGAGAGACCGCATTTTCCGTGTAAATTGACGTGAAAATTCGAATGGCGTCGAGAATTTCATCGAAAAGAATTTTGGAAGGGCATGGTTTCGACGCAAAGGTAAGTTTTCTCTCTGAAATCGACAGATTTCGCTATTCAGGCGATAGTTTCGCACTTTTTCCAGATTTCCCTATTTCAGAAACGAGAGACCGCATTTTCCGTGTAAATTGACGTGAAAATTCGAATGGCGTCGAGAATTTCATCGAAAAGAATTTTGGAAGGGCATGGTTTCGACGCAAAGGTAAGTTTTCTCTCTGAAATCGACAGATTTCGCTATTCAGGCGATAGTTTCGCACTTTTTCCAGATTTCCCTATTTCAGAAACGAGAGACCGCATTTTCCGTGTAAATTGACGTGAAAATTCGAATGGCGTCGAGAATTTCATCGAAAAGAATTTTGGAAGGGCATGGTTTCGACGCAAAGGTAAGTTTTCTCTCTGAAATCGACAGATTTCGCATTTCAGGCGATAGTTTCGCACTTTTTCCAGATTTCCCTATTTCAGAAACGAGAGACCGCATTTTCCGTGTAAATTGACGTGAAAATTCGAATGGCGTCGAGAATTTCATCGAAAAGAATTTTGGAAGGGCATGGTTTCGACGCAAAGGTAAGTTTTCTCTCTGAAATCGACAGATTTCGCTATTCAGGCGATAGTTTCGCACTTTTTCCAGATTTCCCTATTTCAGAAACGAGAGACCGCATTTTCCGTGTAAATTGACGTGAAAATTCGAATGGCGTCGAGAATTTCATCGAAAAGAATTTTGGAAGGGCATGGTTTCGACGCAAAGGTAAGTTTTCTCTCTGAAATCGACAGATTTCGCATTTCAGGCGATAGTTTCGCACTTTTTCCAGATTTCCCTATTTCAGAAACGAGAGACCGCATTTTCCGTGTAAATTGACGTGAAAATTCGAATGGCGTCGAGAATTTCATCGAAAAGAATTTTGGAAGGGCATGGTTTCGACGCAAAGGTAAGTTTTCTCTCTGAAATCGACAGATTTCGCATTTCAGGCGATAGTTTCGCACTTTTTCCAGATTTCCCTATTTCAGAAACGAAACGAGAGACCGCATTTTCCGTGTAAATTGACGTGAAAATTCGAATGGCGTCGAGAATTTCATCGAAAAGAATTTTGGAAGGGCATGGTTTCGACGCAAAGGTAAGTTTTCTCTCTGAAATCGACAGATTTCGCATTTCAGGCGATAGTTTCGCACTTTTTCCAGATTTCCCTATTTCAGAAACGAGAGACCGCATTTTCCGTGTAAATTGACGTGAAAATTCGAATGGCGTCGAGAATTTCATCGAAAAGAATTTGGAAGGGCATGGTTTCGACGCAAAGGTAAGTTTTCTCTCTGAAATCGACAGATTTCGCTATTCAGGCGATAGTTTCGCACTTTTTCCAGATTTCCCTATTTCAGAAACGAGAGACCGCATTTTCCGTGTAAATTGACGTGAAAATTCGAATGGCGTCGAGAATTTCATCGAAAAGAATTTGGAAGGGCATGGTTTCGACGCAAAGGTAAGTTTTCTCTCTGAAATCGACAGATTTCGCATTTCAGGCGATAGTTTCGCACTTTTTCCAGATTTCCCTATTTCAGAAACGAGAGACCGCATTTTCCGTGTAAATTGACGTGAAAATTCGAATGGCGTCGAGAATTTCATCGAAAAGAATTTTGGAAGGGCATGGTTTCGACGCAAAGGTAAGTTTTCTCTCTGAAATCGACAGATTTCGCATTTCAGGCGATAGTTTCGCACTTTTTCCAGATTTCCCTATTTCAGAAACGAGAGACCGCATTTTCCGTGTAAATTGACGTGAAAATTCGAATGGCGTCGAGAATTTCATCGAAAAGAATTTTGGAAGGGCATGGTTTCGACGCAAAGGTAAGTTTTCTCTCTGAAATCGACAGATTTCGCATTTCAGGCGATAGTTTCGCACTTTTTCCAGATTTCCCTATTTCAGAAACGAGAGACCGCATTTTCCGTGTAAATTGACGTGAAAATTCGAATGGCGTCGAGAATTTCATCGAAAAGAATTTTGGAAGGGCATGGTTTCGACGCAAAGGTAAGTTTTCTCTCTGAAATCGACAGATTTCGCTATTCAGGCGATAGTTTCGCACTTTTTCCAGATTTCCCTATTTCAGAAACGAGAGACCGCATTTTCCGTGTAAATTGACGTGAAAATTCGAATGGCGTCGAGAATTTCATCGAAAAGAATTTTGGAAGGGCATGGTTTCGACGCAAAGGTAAGTTTTCTCTCTGAAATCGACAGATTTCGCATTTCAGGCGATAGTTTCGCACTTTTTCCAGATTTCCCTATTTCAGAAACGAGAGACCGCATTTTCCGTGTAAATTGACGTGAAAATTCGAATGGCGTCGAGAATTTCATCGAAAAGAATTTTGAAGGGCATGGTTTCGACGCAAAGGTAAGTTTTCTCTCTGAAATCGACAGATTTCGCATTTCAGGCGATAGTTTCGCACTTTTTCCAGATTTCCCTATTTCAGAAACGAGAGACCGCATTTTCCGTGTAAATTGACGTGAAAATTCGAATGGCGTCGAGAATTTCATCGAAAAGAATTTTGGAAGGGCATGGTTTCGACGCAAAGGTAAGTTTTCTCTCTGAAATCGACAGATTTCGCTATTCAGGCGATAGTTTCGCACTTTTTCCAGATTTCCCTATTTCAGAAACGAGAGACCGCATTTTCCGTGTAAATTGACGTGAAAATTCGAATGGCGTCGAGAATTTCATCGAAAAGAATTTTGGAAGGGCATGGTTTCGACGCAAAGGTAAGTTTTCTCTCTGAAATCGACAGATTTCGCATTTCAGGCGATAGTTTCGCACTTTTTCCAGATTTCCCTATTTCAGAAACGAGAGACCGCATTTTCCGTGTAAATTGACGTGAAAATTCGAATGGCGTCGAGAATTTCATCGAAAAGAATTTTGGAAGGGCATGGTTTCGACGCAAAGGTAAGTTTTCTCTCTGAAATCGACAGATTTCGCTATTCAGGCGATAGTTTCGCACTTTTTCCAGATTTCCCTATTTCAGAAACGAGAGACCGCATTTTCCGTGTAAATTGACGTGAAAATTCGAATGGCGTCGAGAATTTCATCGAAAAGAATTTTGGAAGGGCATGGTTTCGACGCAAAGGTAAGTTTTCTCTCTGAAATCGACAGATTTCGCATTTCAGGCGATAGTTTCGCACTTTTTCCAGATTTCCCTATTTCAGAAACGAGAGACCGCATTTTCCGTGTAAATTGACGTGAAAATTCGAATGGCGTCGAGAATTTCATCGAAAAGAATTTTGGAAGGGCATGGTTTCGACGCAAAGGTAAGTTTTCTCTCTGAAATCGACAGATTTCGCATTTCAGGCGATAGTTTCGCACTTTTTCCAGATTTCCCTATTTCAGAAACGAGAGACCGCATTTTCCGTGTAAATTGACGTGAAAATTCGAATGGCGTCGAGAATTTCATCGAAAAGAATTTTGGAAGGGCATGGTTTCGACGCAAAGGTAAGTTTTCTCTCTGAAATCGACAGATTTCGCATTTCAGGCGATAGTTTCGCACTTTTTCCAGATTTCCTATTTCAGAAACGAGAGACCGCATTTTCCGTGTAAATTGACGTGAAAATTCGAATGGCGTCGAGAATTTCATCGAAAAGAATTTTGGAAGGGCATGGTTTCGACGCAAAGGTAAGTTTTCTCTCTGAAATCGACAGATTTCGCTATTCAGGCGATAGTTTCGCACTTTTTCCAGATTTCCCTATTTCAGAAACGAGAGACCGCATTTTCCGTGTAAATTGACGTGAAAATTCGAATGGCGTCGAGAATTTCATCGAAAAGAATTTTGGAAGGGCATGGTTTCGACGCAAAGGTAAGTTTTCTCTCTGAAATCGACAGATTTCGCTATTCAGGCGATAGTTTCGCACTTTTTCCAGATTTCCCTATTTCAGAAACGAGAGACCGCATTTTCCGTGTAAATTGACGTGAAAATTCGAATGGCGTCGAGAATTTCATCGAAAAGAATTTTGGAAGGGCATGGTTTCGACGCAAAGGTAAGTTTTCTCTCTGAAATCGACAGATTTCGCTATTCAGGCGATAGTTTCGCACTTTTTCCAGATTTCCCTATTTCAGAAACGAGAGACCGCATTTTCCGTGTAAATTGACGTGAAAATTCGAATGGCGTCGAGAATTTCATCGAAAAGAATTTTGGAAGGGCATGGTTTCGACGCAAAGGTAAGTTTTCTCTCTGAAATCGACAGATTTCGCTATTCAGGCGATAGTTTCGCACTTTTTCCAGATTTCCCTATTTCAGAAACGAGAGACCGCATTTTCCGTGTAAATTGACGTGAAAATTCGAATGCGTCGAGAATTTCATCGAAAAGAATTTTGGAAGGGCATGGTTTCGACGCAAAGGTAAGTTTTCTCTCTGAAATCGACAGATTTCGCATTTCAGGCGATAGTTTCGCACTTTTTCCAGATTTCCCTATTTCAGAAACGAGAGACCGCATTTTCCGTGTAAATTGACGTGAAAATTCGAATGGCGTCGAGAATTTCATCGAAAAGAATTTTGGAAGGGCATGGTTTCGACGCAAAGGTAAGTTTTCTCTCTGAAATCGACAGATTTCGCATTTCAGGCGATAGTTTCGCACTTTTTCCAGATTTCCCTATTTCAGAAACGAGAGACCGCATTTTCCGTGTAAATTGACGTGAAAATTCGAATGGCGTCGAGAATTTCATCGAAAAGAATTTTGGAAGGGCATGGTTTCGACGCAAAGGTAAGTTTTCTCTCTGAAATCGACAGATTTCGCTATTCAGGCGATAGTTTCGCACTTTTTCCAGATTTCCCTATTTCAGAAACGAGAGACCGCATTTTCCGTGTAAATTGACGTGAAAATTCGAATGGCGTCGAGAATTTCATCGAAAAGATTTTGGAAGGGCATGGTTTCGACGCAAAGGTAAGTTTTCTCTCTGAAATCGACAGATTTCGCATTTCAGGCGATAGTTTCGCACTTTTTCCAGATTTCCCTATTTCAGAAACGAGAGACCGCATTTTCCGTGTAAATTGACGTGAAAATTCGAATGGCGTCGAGAATTTCATCGAAAAGAATTTTGGAAGGGCATGGTTTCGACGCAAAGGTAAGTTTTCTCTCTGAAATCGACAGATTTCGCTATTCAGGCGATAGTTTCGCACTTTTTCCAGATTTCCCTATTTCAGAAACGAGAGACCGCATTTTCCGTGTAAATTGACGTGAAAATTCGAATGGCGTCGAGAATTTCATCGAAAAGAATTTTGGAAGGGCATGGTTTCGACGCAAAGGTAAGTTTTCTCTCTGAAATCGACAGATTTCGCTATTCAGGCGATAGTTTCGCACTTTTTCCAGATTTCCCTATTTCAGAAACGAGAGACCGCATTTTCCGTGTAAATTGACGTGAAAATTCGAATGGCGTCGAGAATTTCATCGAAAAGAATTTTGGAAGGGCATGGTTTCGACGCAAAGGTAAGTTTTCTCTCTGAAATCGACAGATTTCGCATTTCAGGCGATAGTTTCGCACTTTTTCCAGATTTCCCTATTTCAGAAACGAGAGACCGCATTTTCCGTGTAAATTGACGTGAAAATTCGAATGGCGTCGAGAATTTCATCGAAAAGAATTTTGGAAGGGCATGGTTTCGACGCAAAGGTAAGTTTTCTCTCTGAAATCGACAGATTTCGCTATTCAGGCGATAGTTTCGCACTTTTTCCAGATTTCCCTATTTCAGAAACGAGAGACCGCATTTTCCGTGTAAATTGACGTGAAAATTCGAATGGCGTCGAGAATTTCATCGAAAAGAATTTTGGAAGGGCATGGTTTCGACGCAAAGGTAAGTTTTCTCTCTGAATCGACAGATTTCGCTATTCAGGCGATAGTTTCGCACTTTTTCCAGATTTCCCTATTTCAGAAACGAGAGACCGCATTTTCCGTGTAAATTGACGTGAAAATTCGAATGGCGTCGAGAATTTCATCGAAAAGAATTTTGGAAGGGCATGGTTTCGACGCAAAGGTAAGTTTTCTCTCTGAAATCGACAGATTTCGCATTTCAGGCGATAGTTTCGCACTTTTTCCAGATTTCCCTATTTCAGAAACGAGAGACCGCATTTTCCGTGTAAATTGACGTGAAAATTCGAATGGCGTCGAGAATTTCATCGAAAAGAATTTTGGAAGGGCATGGTTTCGACGCAAAGGTAAGTTTTCTCTCTGAAATCGACAGATTTCGCATTTCAGGCGATAGTTTCGCACTTTTTCCAGATTTCCCTATTCAGAAACGAGAGACCGCATTTTCCGTGTAAATTGACGTGAAAATTCGAATGGCGTCGAGAATTTCATCGAAAAGAATTTTTGGAAGGGCATGGTTTCGACGCAAAGGTAAGTTTTTCTCTCTGAAATCGACAGATTTCGCTATTCAGGCGATAGTTTCGCACTTTTTCCAGATTTCCCTATTTCAGAAACGAGAGACCGCATTTTCCGTGTAAATTGACGTGAAAATTCGAATGGCGTCGAGAATTTCATCGAAAAGAATTTTGGAAGGGCATGGTTTCGACGCAAAGGTAAGTTTTCTCTCTGAAATCGACAGATTTCGCATTTCAGGCGATAGTTTCGCACTTTTTCCAGATTTCCCTATTTCAGAAACGAGAGACCGCATTTTCCGTGTAAATTGACGTGAAAATTCGAATGGCGTCGAGAATTTCATCGAAAAGAATTTTGGAAGGGCATGGTTTCGACGCAAAGGTAAGTTTTCTCTCTGAAATCGACAGATTTCGCTATTCAGGCGATAGTTTCGCACTTTTTCCAGATTTCCCTATTTCAGAAACGAGAGACCGCATTTTCCGTGTAAATTGACGTGAAAATTCGAATGGCGTCGAGAATTTCATCGAAAAGAATTTTGGAAGGGCATGGTTTCGACGCAAAGGTAAGTTTTCTCTCTGAAATCGACAGATTTCGCATTTCAGGCGATAGTTTCGCACTTTTTCCAGATTTCCCTATTTCAGAAACGAGAGACCGCATTTTCCGTGTAAATTGACGTGAAAATTCGAATGGCGTCGAGAATTTCATCGAAAAGAATTTTGGAAGGGCATGGTTTCGACGCAAAGGTAAGTTTTCTCTCTGAAATCGACAGATTTCGCATTTCAGGCGATAGTTTCGCACTTTTTCCAGATTTCCCTATTTCAGAAACGAGAGACCGCATTTTCCGTGTAAATTGACGTGAAAATTCGAATGGCGTCGAGAATTTCATCGAAAAGAATTTTGGAAGGGCATGGTTTCGACGCAAAGGTAAGTTTTCTCTCTGAAATCGACAGATTTCGCATTTCAGGCGATAGTTTCGCACTTTTTCCAGATTTCCCTATTTCAGAAACGAGAGACCGCATTTTCCGTGTAAATTGACGTGAAAATTCGAATGGCGTCGAGAATTTCATCGAAAAGAATTTTGGAAGGGCATGGTTTCGACGCAAAGGTAAGTTTTCTCTCTGAAATCGACAGATTTCGCATTTCAGGCGATAGTTTCGCACTTTTTCCAGATTTCCCTATTTCAGAAACGAGAGACCGCATTTTCCGTGTAAATTGACGTGAAAATTCGAATGGCGTCGAGAATTTCATCGAAAAGAATTTTGGAAGGGCATGGTTTCGACGCAAAGGTAAGTTTTCTCTCTGAAATCGACAGATTTCGCTATTCAGGCGATAGTTTCGCACTTTTTCCAGATTTCCCTATTTCAGAAACGAGAGACCGCATTTTCCGTGTAAATTGACGTGAAAATTCGAATGGCGTCGAGAATTTCATCGAAAAGAATTTTGGAAGGGCATGGTTTCGACGCAAAGGTAAGTTTTCTCTCTGAAATCGACAGATTTCGCATTTCAGGCGATAGTTTCGCACTTTTTCCAGATTTCCCTATTTCAGAAACGAGAGACCGCATTTTCCGTGTAAATTGACGTGAAAATTCGAATGGCGTCGAGAATTTCATCGAAAAGAATTTTGGAAGGGCATGGTTTCGACGCAAAGGTAAGTTTTCTCTCTGAAATCGACAGATTTCGCATTTCAGGCGATAGTTTCGCACTTTTTCCAGATTTCCCTATTTCAGAAACGAGAGACCGCATTTTCCGTGTAAATTGACGTGAAAATTCGAATGGCGTCGAGAATTTCATCGAAAAGAATTTTGGAAGGGCATGGTTTCGACGCAAAGGTAAGTTTTCTCTCTGAAATCGACAGATTTCGCTATTCAGGCGATAGTTTCGCACTTTTTCCAGATTTCCCTATTTCAGAAACGAGAGACCGCATTTTCCGTGTAAATTGACGTGAAAATTCGAATGGCGTCGAGAATTTCATCGAAAAGAATTTTGGAAGGGCATGGTTTCGACGCAAAGGTAAGTTTTCTCTCTGAAATCGACAGATTTCGCATTTCAGGCGATAGTTTCGCACTTTTTCCAGATTTCCCTATTTCAGAAACGAGAGACCGCATTTTCCGTGTAAATTGACGTGAAAATTCGAATGGCGTCGAGAATTTCATCGAAAAGAATTTTGGAAGGGCATGGTTTCGACGCAAAGGTAAGTTTTCTCTCTGAAATCGACAGATTTCGCATTTCAGGCGATAGTTTCGCACTTTTTCCAGATTTCCCTATTTCAGAAACGAGAGACCGCATTTTCCGTGTAAATTGACGTGAAAATTCGAATGGCGTCGAGAATTTCATCGAAAAGAATTTTGGAAGGGCATGGTTTCGACGCAAAGGTAAGTTTTCTCTCTGAAATCGACAGATTTCGCATTTCAGGCGATAGTTTCGCACTTTTTCCAGATTTCCCTATTTCAGAAACGAGAGACCGCATTTTCCGTGTAAATTGACGTGAAAATTCGAATGGCGTCGAGAATTTCATCGAAAAGAATTTTGGAAGGGCATGGTTTCGACGCAAAGGTAAGTTTTCTCTCTGAAATCGACAGATTTCGCTATTCAGGCGATAGTTTCGCACTTTTTCCAGATTTCCCTATTTCAGAAACGAGAGACCGCATTTTCCGTGTAAATTGACGTGAAAATTCGAATGGCGTCGAGAATTTCATCGAAAAGAATTTTGGAAGGGCATGGTTTCGACGCAAAGGTAAGTTTTCTCTCTGAAATCGACAGATTTCGCTATTCAGGCGATAGTTTCGCACTTTTTCCAGATTTCCCTATTTCAGAAACGAGAGACCGCATTTTCCGTGTAAATTGACGTGAAAATTCGAATGGCGTCGAGAATTTCATCGAAAAGAATTTTGGAAGGGCATGGTTTCGACGCAAAGGTAAGTTTTCTCTCTGAAATCGACAGATTTCGCATTTCAGGCGATAGTTTCGCACTTTTTCCAGATTTCCCTATTTCAGAAACGAGAGACCGCATTTTCCGTGTAAATTGACGTGAAAATTCGAATGGCGTCGAGAATTTCATCGAAAAGAATTTTGGAAGGGCATGGTTTCGACGCAAAGGTAAGTTTTCTCTCTGAAATCGACAGATTTCGCATTTCAGGCGATAGTTTCGCACTTTTTCCAGATTTCCCTATTTCAGAAACGAGAGACCGCATTTTCCGTGTAAATTGACGTGAAAATTCGAATGGCGTCGAGAATTTCATCGAAAAGAATTTTGGAAGGGCATGGTTTCGACGCAAAGGTAAGTTTTCTCTCTGAAATCGACAGATTTCGCATTTCAGGCGATAGTTTCGCACTTTTTCCAGATTTCCCTATTTCAGAAACGAGAGACCGCATTTTCCGTGTAAATTGACGTGAAAATTCGAATGGCGTCGAGAATTTCATCGAAAAGAATTTTGGAAGGGCATGGTTTCGACGCAAAGGTAAGTTTTCTCTCTGAAATCGACAGATTTCGCTATTCAGGCGATAGTTTCGCACTTTTTCCAGATTTCCCTATTTCAGAAACGAGAGACCGCATTTTCCGTGTAAATTGACGTGAAAATTCGAATGGCGTCGAGAATTTCATCGAAAAGAATTTTGGAAGGGCATGGTTTCGACGCAAAGGTAAGTTTTCTCTCTGAAATCGACAGATTTCGCATTTCAGGCGATAGTTTCGCACTTTTTCCAGATTTCCCTATTTCAGAAACGAGAGACCGCATTTTCCGTGTAAATTGACGTGAAAATTCGAATGGCGTCGAGAATTTCATCGAAAAGAATTTTGGAAGGGCATGGTTTCGACGCAAAGGTAAGTTTTCTCTCTGAAATCGACAGATTTCGCATTTCAGGCGATAGTTTCGCACTTTTTCCAGATTTCCCTATTTCAGAAACGAGAGACCGCATTTTCCGTGTAAATTGACGTGAAAATTCGAATGGCGTCGAGAATTTCATCGAAAAGAATTTTGGATGGGCATGGTTTCGACGCAAAGGTAAGTTTTCTCTCTGAAATCGACAGATTTCGCATTTCAGGCGATAGTTTCGCACTTTTTCCAGATTTCCCTATTTCAGAAACGAGAGACCGCATTTTCCGTGTAAATTGACGTGAAAATTCGAATGGCGTCGAGAATTTCATCGAAAAGAATTTTGGAAGGGCATGGTTTCGACGCAAAGGTAAGTTTTCTCTCTGAAATCGACAGATTTCGCATTTCAGGCGATAGTTTCGCACTTTTTCCAGATTTCCCTATTTCAGAAACGAGAGACCGCATTTTCCGTGTAAATTGACGTGAAAATTCGAATGGCGTCGAGAATTTCATCGAAAAGAATTTTGGAAGGGCATGGTTTCGACGCAAAGGTAAGTTTTCTCTCTGAAATCGACAGATTTCGCTATTCAGGCGATAGTTTCGCACTTTTTCCAGATTTCCCTATTTCAGAAACGAGAGACCGCATTTTCCGTGTAAATTGACGTGAAAATTCGAATGGCGTCGAGAATTTCATCGAAAAGAATTTTGGAAGGGCATGGTTTCGACGCAAAGGTAAGTTTTCTCTCTGAAATCGACAGATTTCGCATTTCAGGCGATAGTTTCGCACTTTTTCCAGATTTCCCTATTTCAGAAACGAGAGACCGCATTTTCCGTGTAAATTGACGTGAAAATTCGAATGGCGTCGAGAATTTCATCGAAAAGAATTTTGGAAGGGCATGGTTTCGACGCAAAGGTAAGTTTTCTCTCTGAAATCGACAGATTTCGCATTTCAGGCGATAGTTTCGCACTTTTTCCAGATTTCCCTATTTCAGAAACGAGAGACCGCATTTTCCGTGTAAATTGACGTGAAAATTCGAATGGCGTCGAGAATTTCATCGAAAAGAATTTTGGAAGGGCATGGTTTCGACGCAAAGGTAAGTTTTCTCTCTGAAATCGACAGATTTCGCTATTCAGGCGATAGTTTCGCACTTTTTCCAGATTTCCCTATTTCAGAAACGAGAGACCGCATTTTCCGTGTAAATTGACGTGAAAATTCGAATGGCGTCGAGAATTTCATCGAAAAGAATTTTGGAAGGGCATGGTTTCGACGCAAAGGTAAGTTTTCTCTCTGAAATCGACAGATTTCGCATTTCAGGCGATAGTTTCGCACTTTTTCCAGATTTCCCTATTTCAGAAACGAGAGACCGCATTTTCCGTGTAAATTGACGTGAAAATTCGAATGGCGTCGAGAATTTCATCGAAAAGAATTTTGGAAGGGCATGGTTTCGACGCAAAGGTAAGTTTTCTCTCTGAAATCGACAGATTTCGCATTTCAGGCGATAGTTTCGCACTTTTTCCAGATTTCCCTATTTCAGAAACGAGAGACCGCATTTTCCGTGTAAATTGACGTGAAAATTCGAATGGCGTCGAGAATTTCATCGAAAAGAATTTTGGAAGGGCATGGTTTCGACGCAAAGGTAAGTTTTCTCTCTGAAATCGACAGATTTCGCATTTCAGGCGATAGTTTCGCACTTTTTCCAGATTTCCCTATTTCAGAAACGAGAGACCGCATTTTCCGTGTAAATTGACGTGAAAATTCGAATGGCGTCGAGAATTTCATCGAAAAGAATTTTGGAAGGGCATGGTTTCGACGCAAAGGTAAGTTTTCTCTCTGAAATCGACAGATTTCGCATTTCAGGCGATAGTTTCGCACTTTTTCCAGATTTCCCTATTTCAGAAACGAGAGACCGCATTTTCCGTGTAAATTGACGTGAAAATTCGAATGGCGTCGAGAATTTCATCGAAAAGAATTTTGGAAGGGCATGGTTTCGACGCAAAGGTAAGTTTTCTCTCTGAAATCGACAGATTTCGCATTTCAGGCGATAGTTTCGCACTTTTTCCAGATTTCCCTATTTCAGAAACGAGAGACCGCATTTTCCGTGTAAATTGACGTGAAAATTCGAATGGCGTCGAGAATTTCATCGAAAAGAATTTTGGAAGGGCATGGTTTCGACGCAAAGGTAAGTTTTCTCTCTGAAATCGACAGATTTCGCTATTCAGGCGATAGTTTCGCACTTTTTCCAGATTTCCCTATTTCAGAAACGAGAGACCGCATTTTCCGTGTAAATTGACGTGAAAATTCGAATGGCGTCGAGAATTTCATCGAAAAGAATTTTGGAAGGGCATGGTTTCGACGCAAAGGTAAGTTTTCTCTCTGAAATCGACAGATTTCGCTATTCAGGCGATAGTTTCGCACTTTTTCCAGATTTCCCTATTTCAGAAACGAGAGACCGCATTTTCCGTGTAAATTGACGTGAAAATTCGAATGGCGTCGAGAATTTCATCGAAAAGAATTTTGGAAGGGCATGGTTTCGACGCAAAGGTAAGTTTTCTCTCTGAAATCGACAGATTTCGCATTTCAGGCGATAGTTTCGCACTTTTTCCAGATTTCCCTATTTCAGAAACGAGAGACCGCATTTTCCGTGTAAATTGACGTGAAAATTCGAATGGCGTCGAGAATTTCATCGAAAAGAATTTTGGAAGGGCATGGTTTCGACGCAAATGTAAGTTTTCTCTCTGAAATCGACAGATTTCGCATTTCAGGCGATAGTTTCGCACTTTTTCCAGATTTCCCTATTTCAGAAACGAGAGACCGCATTTTCCGTGTAAATTGACGTGAAAATTCGAATGGCGTCGAGAATTTCATCGAAAAGAATTTTGGAAGGGCATGGTTTCGACGCAAAGGTAAGTTTTCTCTCTGAAATCGACAGATTTCGCATTTCAGGCGATAGTTTCGCACTTTTTCCAGATTTCCCTATTTCAGAAACGAGAGACCGCATTTTCCGTGTAAATTGACGTGAAAATTCGAATGGCGTCGAGAATTTCATCGAAAAGAATTTTGGAAGGGCATGGTTTCGACGCAAAGGTAAGTTTTCTCTCTGAAATCGACAGATTTCGCATTTCAGGCGATAGTTTCGCACTTTTTCCAGATTTCCCTATTTCAGAAACGAGAGACCGCATTTTCCGTGTAAATTGACGTGAAAATTCGAATGGCGTCGAGAATTTCATCGAAAAGAATTTTGGAAGGGCATGGTTTCGACGCAAAGGTAAGTTTTCTCTCTGAAATCGACAGATTTCGCTATTCAGGCGATAGTTTCGCACTTTTTCCAGATTTCCCTATTTCAGAAACGAGAGACCGCATTTTCCGTGTAAATTGACGTGAAAATTCGAATGGCGTCGAGAATTTCATCGAAAAGAATTTTGGAAGGGCATGGTTTCGACGCAAAGGTAAGTTTTCTCTCTGAAATCGACAGATTTCGCTATTCAGGCGATAGTTTCGCACTTTTTCCAGATTTCCCTATTTCAGAAACGAGAGACCGCATTTTCCGTGTAAATTGACGTGAAAATTCGAATGGCGTCGAGAATTTCATCGAAAAGAATTTTGGAAGGGCATGGTTTCGACGCAAAGGTAAGTTTTCTCTCTGAAATCGACAGATTTCGCATTTCAGGCGATAGTTTCGCACTTTTTCCAGATTTCCCTATTTCAGAAACGAGAGACCGCATTTTCCGTGTAAATTGACGTGAAAATTCGAATGGCGTCGAGAATTTCATCGAAAAGAATTTTGGAAGGGCATGGTTTCGACGCAAAGGTAAGTTTTCTCTCTGAAATCGACAGATTTCGCATTTCAGGCGATAGTTTCGCACTTTTTCCAGATTTCCCTATTTCAGAAACGAGAGACCGCATTTTCCGTGTAAATTGACGTGAAAATTCGAATGGCGTCGAGAATTTCATCGAAAAGAATTTTGGAAGGGCATGGTTTCGACGCAAAGGTAAGTTTTCTCTCTGAAATCGACAGATTTCGCATTTCAGGCGATAGTTTCGCACTTTTTCCAGATTTCCCTATTTCAGAAACGAGAGACCGCATTTTCCGTGTAAATTGACGTGAAAATTCGAATGGCGTCGAGAATTTCATCGAAAAGAATTTTGGAAGGGCATGGTTTCGACGCAAAGGTAAGTTTTCTCTCTGAAATCGACAGATTTCGCTATTCAGGCGATAGTTTCGCACTTTTTCCAGATTTCCCTATTTCAGAAACGAGAGACCGCATTTTCCGTGTAAATTGACGTGAAAATTCGAATGGCGTCGAGAATTTCATCGAAAAGAATTTTGGAAGGGCATGGTTTCGACGCAAAGGTAAGTTTTCTCTCTGAAATCGACAGATTTCGCTATTCAGGCGATAGTTTCGCACTTTTTCCAGATTTCCCTATTTCAGAAACGAGAGACCGCATTTTCCGTGTAAATTGACGTGAAAATTCGAATGGCGTCGAGAATTTCATCGAAAAGAATTTTGGAAGGGCATGGTTTCGACGCAAAGGTAAGTTTTCTCTCTGAAATCGACAGATTTCGCATTTCAGGCGATAGTTTCGCACTTTTTCCAGATTTCCCTATTTCAGAAACGAGAGACCGCATTTTCCGTGTAAATTGACGTGAAAATTCGAATGGCGTCGAGAATTTCATCGAAAAGAATTTTGGAAGGGCATGGTTTCGACGCAAAGGTAAGTTTTCTCTCTGAAATCGACAGATTTCGCATTTCAGGCGATAGTTTCGCACTTTTTCCAGATTTCCCTATTTCAGAAACGAGAGACCGCATTTTCCGTGTAAATTGACGTGAAAATTCGAATGGCATCGAGAATTTCATCGAAAAGAATTTTGGAAGGGCATGGTTTCGACGCAAAGGTAAGTTTTCTCTCTGAAATCGACAGATTTCGCTATTCAGGCGATAGTTTCGCACTTTTTCCAGATTTCCCTATTTCAGAAACGAGAGACCGCATTTTCCGTGTAAATTGACGTGAAAATTCGAATGGCGTCGAGAATTTCATCGAAAAGAATTTTGGAAGGGCATGGTTTCGACGCAAAGGTAAGTTTTCTCTCTGAAATCGACAGATTTCGCTATTCAGGCGATAGTTTCGCACTTTTTCCAGATTTCCCTATTTCAGAAACGAGAGACCGCATTTTCCGTGTAAATTGACGTGAAAATTCGAATGGCGTCGAGAATTTCATCGAAAAGAATTTTGGAAGGGCATGGTTTCGACGCAAAGGTAAGTTTTCTCTCTGAAATCGGCAGATTTCGCTATTCAGGCGATAGTTTCGCACTTTTTCCAGATTTCCCTATTTCAGAAACGAGAGACCGCATTTTCCGTGTAAATTGACGTGAAAATTCGAATGGCGTCGAGAATTTCATCGAAAAGAATTTTGGAAGGGCATGGTTTCGACGCAAAGGTAAGTTTTCTCTCTGAAATCGACAGATTTCGCATTTCAGGCGATAGTTTCGCACTTTTTCCAGATTTCCCTATTTCAGAAACGAGAGACCGCATTTTCCGTGTAAATTGACGTGAAAATTCGAATGGCGTCGAGAATTTCATCGAAAAGAATTTTGGAAGGGCATGGTTTCGACGCAAAGGTAAGTTTTCTCTCTGAAATCGACAGATTTCGCTATTCAGGCGATAGTTTCGCACTTTTTCCAGATTTCCCTATTTCAGAAACGAGAGACCGCATTTTCCGTGTAAATTGACGTGAAAATTCGAATGGCGTCGAGAATTTCATCGAAAAGAATTTTGGAAGGGCATGGTTTCGACGCAAAGGTAAGTTTTCTCTCTGAAATCGACAGATTTCGCATTTCAGGCGATAGTTTCGCACTTTTTCCAGATTTCCCTATTTCAGAAACGAGAGACCGCATTTTCCGTGTAAATTGACGTGAAAATTCGAATGGCGTCGAGAATTTCATCGAAAAGAATTTTGGAAGGGCATGGTTTCGACGCAAAGGTAAGTTTTCTCTCTGAAATCGACAGATTTCGCATTTCAGGCGATAGTTTCGCACTTTTTCCAGATTTCCCTATTTCAGAAACGAGAGACCGCATTTTCCGTGTAAATTGACGTGAAAATTCGAATGGCGTCGAGAATTTCATCGAAAAGAATTTTGGAAGGGCATGGTTTCGACGCAAAGGTAAGTTTTCTCTCTGAAATCGACAGATTTCGCATTTCAGGCGATAGTTTCGCACTTTTTCCAGATTTCCCTATTTCAGAAACGAGAGACCGCATTTTCCGTGTAAATTGACGTGAAAATTCGAATGGCGTCGAGAATTTCATCGAAAAGAATTTTGGAAGGGCATGGTTTCGACGCAAAGGTAAGTTTTCTCTCTGAAATCGACAGATTTCGCATTTCAGGCGATAGTTTCGCACTTTTTCCAGATTTCCCTATTTCAGAAACGAGAGACCGCATTTTCCGTGTAAATTGACGTGAAAATTCGAATGGCGTCGAGAATTTCATCGAAAAGAATTTTGGAAGGGCATGGTTTCGACGCAAAGGTAAGTTTTCTCTCTGAAATCGACAGATTTCGCTATTCAGGCGATAGTTTCGCACTTTTTCCAGATTTCCCTATTTCAGAAACGAGAGACCGCATTTTCCGTGTAAATTGACGTGAAAATTCGAATGGCGTCGAGAATTTCATCGAAAAGAATTTTGGAAGGGCATGGTTTCGACGCAAAGGTAAGTTTTCTCTCTGAAATCGACAGATTTCGCATTTCAGGCGATAGTTTCGCACTTTTTCCAGATTTCCCTATTTCAGAAACGAGAGACCGCATTTTCCGTGTAAATTGACGTGAAAATTCGAATGGCGTCGAGAATTTCATCGAAAAGAATTTTGGAAGGGCATGGTTTCGACGCAAAGGTAAGTTTTCTCTCTGAAATCGACAGATTTCGCATTTCAGGCGATAGTTTCGCACTTTTTCCAGATTTCCCTATTTCAGAAACGAGAGACCGCATTTTCCGTGTAAATTGACGTGAAAATTCGAATGGCGTCGAGAATTTCATCGAAAAGAATTTTGGAAGGGCATGGTTTCGACGCAAAGGTAAGTTTTCTCTCTGAAATCGACAGATTTCGCTATTCAGGCGATAGTTTCGCACTTTTTCCAGATTTCCCTATTTCAGAAACGAGAGACCGCATTTTCCGTGTAAATTGACGTGAAAATTCGAATGGCGTCGAGAATTTCATCGAAAAGAATTTTGGAAGGGCATGGTTTCGACGCAAAGGTAAGTTTTCTCTCTGAAATCGACAGATTTCGCATTTCAGGCGATAGTTTCGCACTTTTTCCAGATTTCCCTATTTCAGAAACGAGAGACCGCATTTTCCGTGTAAATTGACGTGAAAATTCGAATGGCGTCGAGAATTTCATCGAAAAGAATTTTGGAAGGGCATGGTTTCAACGCAAAGGTAAGTTTTCTCTCTGAAATCGACAGATTTCGCTATTCAGGCGATAGTTTCTGTTACGTCCTGGCCTGGAGGGTTCGGACTCGCAAGGAAACGGCGAAACGTAACTTCCCGGAAAGTTAACTGCCCTCGGGTATTAACCTCACGTTGAAAGGTACGTGCATATATGGTTGGGTATTTTGAGCTTGCTCGCCTACACGAACTAGACGCTCGGGAATACCTTGATCGCGTAAGGGTCGGAACTATTTATCTCCGCAAAGGAAGAGTAATTTAGAATAAAAGAAGACGAGTTCCAAAATAACTGTAGAGGTTAACGGAAGGTAAGGTAGGTAAATATTATGTTAATGAAGTAATAAGTATAATTTATCCGGTTTGGATTTAAGGTTAGGTGAGATATGTGTATGTATGTTTCCTAAATTAGGTTTTAGGTTAAGTAAATAGATTTAAAAGGTAAGTAAATATCGTCTTGATCTCTTACCATTGGGTATCTAAATTAAAGAAGTGCATTTCTGGTAATTCGTATTTCCTATCTTCAGGTTAGATTCTAATAAGCCGCAGTAGGCTCTCGCGAAGAAGTCTTTCCTTGAAGAGGGGTGAACGTCCCAGTCGCAAAGGCGCTCTTCAAATCGTGGAAGTCTGCCTCGTTGTAAGGGGCGCTTCTCTATTTTATAGAAGTCTGCCTCGTTGGAAGGGGCGCTTCTCTATTTTGTAGAAGTCTGCCTCGTTGGAAGGGGCGCTTCTCTATTTTGTAGAAGTCTGCCTCGTTGTAAGGGGCGCTTCTCTATTTTGTAGAAGTCTGCCTCGTTGTAAGGGGCGCTTCTCTATTTGGTAGAAGTCTGCCTCGTTGTAAGGGGCGCTTCTTTTCGAGCGCGAAAACAACCACTTATAGGCGCTTTCGTTGCGCTGATTCTACCAGTTCTAATAAAACAAGAATGCACCTCGTTAATTTCTAGACTAATATGCGTTACACGAATTCAATAATTAGGATCGAGATTGCGGATACAAGGTAAGTGGGATCGAATTCAGATGGGTACGAAAAGGATGTAAATAAAAGGTAATTACTAGTAAGTAAGGTGGATACAGGAAGGAATGCTTGATTGGTGTGTCGGAAATAACAATAATAGATAATCAGGAGATGAATGCGATGTTATAGTTCAGTAATAATATAAGAGGTAATTAATTATTAAAATATAAATACAAATCGTGTACAATTAATAAACAGAGTAATAAAACGGAGTAATAGTTTCTCAATAAATGAATACAAAGGTTTTACGTCAAAGAGACGGAGTGAACAGTTCCGAACGACACAGTGCTTTCCGGATTTAAATCAACGACTAAATGACGTTGGACAGTTATTATTACGGATTAAATTGACCCTCTAACTAACACGACCTCGGCCTGTCAATTCGGAGGACAACGGTTTATAAAACGGAGCGGAGCGACCCGCAGACACGAAACTTCCGATCCGGATTTGCTTCAATTAATACTCCAGCTTCCTAAGCGCTGACCAGTTTTAATTAAGACTTACGTTAACTGTTGATCGAAGTTCTCGTTAGCGGCAGACTCCTATGTACGGATTCACTGTCACTAGTCACGCGTTAACTCCGAAGTGCACTGGTCGACGTAGCTGATACAACTGCCTGTTGGCTCCTACTCCCGCCTAGTTATAGGCGTATCTTATTTGCTAACTCAGCGGTCGCACGCCGGGCGCTCTCCGTTCCGAGAATCCGAAGCGCGGCCGCTTATCTTATCGTTGCAGCGTCAGCGGAATGTGTGAGATCGGCCTCGGTACTCCGAGCGTACGTGCCTTATTTTTGCAGCGTCAGCTGGGAAGACCGCGCGAGCTGTTATCTCGTACGTGACTTATTTTTGCAGGGTCAGCTGGGAAGACCGCGCGAGCTATTATCATCGTACGTGACATATCGCCATACGTGATTTATCACTGTACGTGACTTTTTCGAAGTCCACTGTGGGATATCCGATCAGGCCACATTCCGTAGTCGCGGTACGTGACTTATCGTCGTACGTGACCCTTACAGATTCATCGACGGGGTACACCGTGGGACGACTTGCCACTTCGCATTCTTTATAATGATACCATTTGCAAAGCTTATATCTTTCTTGGTTTATTCCCATGTTTGGTTACGTAGGCTATTTACTGATTATATTAATTCTGACTCTTCAAGAACAGTGTTTTTGTTGATCTTCGTGAAAGATTCAAGAATTAGTGTACTTGAAGGGTCTATAGTTAATTCTGCTCATCAGTTTGCAAATGATTCCATTTACATTGTTATATATGTAATATATTGTTATATGTTGTTCTATATTATATATGTAATATATTGTTATATATTACATATTACATGCTAAATTTATTGAATTTACCTATGGTGATCAATATTTATGATTCTTTAGGCTACGTAAGACATACTTGTAAAAATATTTTGAATGAACAAAAATTCCTTTTGAAATTTGTGTATTTGCAGATTTCTCTTATCAATTGAAAAATCGATTTTGATTGATCACCAAAACGTCCAGGACGTTACACCTCCCCCTTTATAAGAAGAATTTTGAATAACAATGAAAAAATTCTACGTCGGGTTGTCTTATATTTTAGTTTCCTCAGTCTATGGGGTGGTAGAAAGTGAGCGAATCGACGCTATATCCGAATTCGGTTACTTGACTTGCGCGTTGGTTAAGTTGTTGGATACATTTGGCACAGGATTCTACGGATTGTTCTTGCAAGAGAATTTTTTTTGCCAAACCTCGCATTGTAATTTCATTATAGTTGTGTCATTTAGTATGTGGATGTCCAGTTTCTCTAAATCTTCGCGGTCGCTCTCGTCCAGTTGAGAAGCACAGGTTTCGCATATATTGTGCCATATTATTGCGGGGTGGGTGTAAAATGAACCTTTCACACCTCTAGATCGGCTTAATAGGTGTTCGAAGACCATCCTGGTGTACCAGATGCTGTGGGTAGGGTTGTTTTTAGGTCCAAACACAGGACACATTGTTAGGCGGTGGATTCCTCGATTCTATCCAATCGATCGTGCAGTTCTCCTTAAGTAGATTTAGTTTAGATCCTGAGTCAATCATGAACGGGGTTGTGGTTTTCAGATCGGGGGATGCCAATAGAATGGACGGTACAGTATTCTCATGCGGCAGATTTACAATAGCGATTCTGCTGCGTTCTTTTCATGGATGCTGCCCAATTCTCCCCGGTAGTGGTTAACGTTCCGGTAAGGAGCGAAAGTTTCCTTCAGGTGGTCGCCGAAATCCCCCAGGTTGTCAACATCTACGTCTTCCATGACCATCGCGGCTCTACCAGCGAGTTTGTTGGTGAGGAGCTTGATCAGGTAGGGTTCTAGGTCCGGCGAGAGCATACACCGTGCCTTCTCGCATGCTCTTAAAAATTGGAATACCGATGGTTTGTAACCGTCAAACCTTGGTACTGTTTCTAATGCATCCTTTATCCTGATTGGATTAGGGTGAGTGCTGGGGTGTGGGCTTATGTTCCTTCGGTTGGGTGTCTGTGGAGTTGGCGTGTCTACAGTGGGTGTTGCCGCCGATATTCTGTCTTCAACAGTGTTCAATCTTCGGGGTAAGTCCTTTAGTTGCTCCACTTCGCCTTTCAGCTCCATAAGGAGTTTAGCTATTTCTGCAAATCCGTCGGTTTGAGTTGTTCTTTCAGGTGGTAAAGGTGTTATTCCGGGTGATACCGCTCTCTCATGGCTCTCCAGCCTTTCTGGTATGCGGGCTGTTTCCGCGTCTAATTTGCTCCTTGACCGAGTTTCCATTTCCGTATGGTTACGGCTTGTGGCCATGGTTAGGAGGGCTCAATTAGTTATCTTACGCGTATATTCGGGAGGCACTGCAGTCGTTCGAAATTGAGGTAGTGTACTGACGTATGACTTAGAATTTTCGTTTTTTTTTTTTAGAAATTTCGTTGCTTTCAGTCTATTTAAACAGTGTTTATATGGAACAATTTCTGTAACCCTTTCGCGATGCTATCCCACCGCTGCCACCAGAAACTTCGTCGCTACTTGTTACGTCCTGGCCTGGAGGGTTCGGACTCGCAAGGAAACGGCGAAACGTAACTTCCCGGAAAGTTAACTGCCCTCGGGTATTAACCTCACGTTGAAAGGTACGTGCATATATGGTTGGGTATTTTGAGCTTGCTCGCCTACACGAACTAGACGCTCGGGAATACCTTGATCGCGTAAGGGTCGGAACTATTTATCTCCGCAAAGGAAGAGTAATTTAGAATAAAAGAAGACGAGTTCCAAAATAACTGTAGAGGTTAACGGAAGGTAAGGTAGGTAAATATTATGTTAATGAAGTAATAAGTATAATTTATCCGGTTTGGATTTAAGGTTAGGTGAGATATGTGTATGTATGTTTCCTAAATTAGGTTTTAGGTTAAGTAAATAGATTTAAAAGGTAAGTAAATATCGTCTTGATCTCTTACCATTGGGTATCTAAATTAAAGAAGTGCATTTCTGGTAATTCGTATTTCCTATCTTCAGGTTAGATTCTAATAAGCCGCAGTAGGCTCTCGCGAAGAAGTCTTTCCTTGAAGAGGGGTGAACGTCCCAGTCGCAAAGGCGCTCTTCAAATCGTGGAAGTCTGCCTCGTTGTAAGGGGCGCTTCTCTATTTTATAGAAGTCTGCCTCGTTGGAAGGGGCGCTTCTCTATTTTGTAGAAGTCTGCCTCGTTGGAAGGGGCGCTTCTCTATTTTGTAGAAGTCTGCCTCGTTGTAAGGGGCGCTTCTCTATTTTGTAGAAGTCTGCCTCGTTGTAAGGGGCGCTTCTCTATTTGGTAGAAGTCTGCCTCGTTGTAAGGGGCGCTTCTTTTCGAGCGCGAAAACAACCACTTATAGGCGCTTTCGTTGCGCTGATTCTACCAGTTCTAATAAAACAAGAATGCACCTCGTTAATTTCTAGACTAATATGCGTTACACGAATTCAATAATTAGGATCGAGATTGCGGATACAAGGTAAGTGGGATCGAATTCAGATGGGTACGAAAAGGATGTAAATAAAAGGTAATTACTAGTAAGTAAGGTGGATACAGGAAGGAATGCTTGATTGGTGTGTCGGAAATAACAATAATAGATAATCAGGAGATGAATGCGATGTTATAGTTCAGTAATAATATAAGAGGTAATTAATTATTAAAATATAAATACAAATCGTGTACAATTAATAAACAGAGTAATAAAACGGAGTAATAGTTTCTCAATAAATGAATACAAAGGTTTTACGTCAAAGAGACGGAGTGAACAGTTCCGAACGACACAGTGCTTTCCGGATTTAAATCAACGACTAAATGACGTTGGACAGTTATTATTACGGATTAAATTGACCCTCTAACTAACACGACCTCGGCCTGTCAATTCGGAGGACAACGGTTTATAAAACGGAGCGGAGCGACCCGCAGACACGAAACTTCCGATCCGGATTTGCTTCAATTAATACTCCAGCTTCCTAAGCGCTGACCAGTTTTAATTAAGACTTACGTTAACTGTTGATCGAAGTTCTCGTTAGCGGCAGACTCCTATGTACGGATTCACTGTCACTAGTCACGCGTTAACTCCGAAGTGCACTGGTCGACGTAGCTGATACAACTGCCTGTTGGCTCCTACTCCCGCCTAGTTATAGGCGTATCTTATTTGCTAACTCAGCGGTCGCACGCCGGGCGCTCTCCGTTCCGAGAATCCGAAGCGCGGCCGCTTATCTTATCGTTGCAGCGTCAGCGGAATGTGTGAGATCGGCCTCGGTACTCCGAGCGTACGTGCCTTATTTTTGCAGCGTCAGCTGGGAAGACCGCGCGAGCTGTTATCTCGTACGTGACTTATTTTTGCAGGGTCAGCTGGGAAGACCGCGCGAGCTATTATCATCGTACGTGACATATCGCCATACGTGATTTATCACTGTACGTGACTTTTTCGAAGTCCACTGTGGGATATCCGATCAGGCCACATTCCGTAGTCGCGGTACGTGACTTATCGTCGTACGTGACCCTTACAGATTCATCGACGGGGTACACCGTGGGACGACTTGCCACTTCGCATTCTTTATAATGATACCATTTGCAAAGCTTATATCTTTCTTGGTTTATTCCCATGTTTGGTTACGTAGGCTATTTACTGATTATATTAATTCTGACTCTTCAAGAACAGTGTTTTTGTTGATCTTCGTGAAAGATTCAAGAATTAGTGTACTTGAAGGGTCTATAGTTAATTCTGCTCATCAGTTTGCAAATGATTCCATTTACATTGTTATATATGTAATATATTGTTATATGTTGTTCTATATTATATATGTAATATATTGTTATATATTACATATTACATGCTAAATTTATTGAATTTACCTATGGTGATCAATATTTATGATTCTTTAGGCTACGTAAGACATACTTGTAAAAATATTTTGAATGAACAAAAATTCCTTTTGAAATTTGTGTATTTGCAGATTTCTCTTATCAATTGAAAAATCGATTTTGATTGATCACCAAAACGTCCAGGACGTTACAGTTTCGCACTTTTTCCAGATTTCCCTATTTCAGAAACGAGAGACCGCATTTTCCGTGTAAATTGACGTGAAAATTCGAATGGCATCGAGAATTTCATCGAAAAGAATTTTGGAAGGGCATGGTTTCGACGCAAAGGTAAGTTTTCTCTCTGAAATCGACAGATTTCGCATTTCAGGCGATAGTTTCGCACTTTTTCCAGATTTCCCTATTTCAGAAACGAGAGACCGCATTTTCCGTGTAAATTGACGTGAAAATTCGAATGGCATCGAGAATTTCATCGAAAAGAATTTTGGAAGGGCATGGTTTCGACGCAAAGGTAAGTTTTCTCTCTGAAATCGACAGATTTCGCATTTCGGGCGATAGTTTCGCACTTTTTCCAGATTTCCCTATTTCAGAAACGAGAGACCGCATTTTCCGTGTAAATTGACGTGAAAATTCGAATGGCATCGAGAATTTCATCGAAAAGAATTTTGGAAGGGCATGGTTTCGACGCAAAGGTAAGTTTTCTCTCTGAAATCGACAGATTTCGCATTTCAGGCGATAGTTTCGCACTTTTTCCAGATTTCCCTATTTCAGAAACGAGAGACCGCATTTTCCGTGTAAATTGACGTGAAAATTCGAATGGCATCGAGAATTTCATCGAAAAGAATTTTGGAAGGGCATGGTTTCGACGCAAAGGTAAGTTTTCTCTCTGAAATCGACAGATTTCGCATTTCAGGCGATAGTTTCGCACTTTTTCGAGATTTCCCTATTTCAGAAACGAGAGACCGCATTTTCCGTGTAAATTGACGTGAAAATTCGAATGGCATCGAGAATTTCATCGAAAAGAATTTTGGAAGGGCATGGTTTCGACGCAAAGGTAAGTTTTCTCTCTGAAATCGACAGATTTCGCATTTCAGGCGATAGTTTCGCACTTTTTCCAGATTTCCCTATTTCAGAAACGAGAGACCGCATTTTCCGTGTAAATTGACGTGAAAATTCGAATGGCATCGAGAATTTCATCGAAAAGAATTTTGGAAGGGCATGGTTTCGACGCAAAGGTAAGTTTTCTCTCTGAAATCGACAGATTTCGCATTTCAGGCGATAGTTTCGCACTTTTTCGAGATTTCCCTATTTCAGAAACGAGAGACCGCATTTTCCGTGTAAATTGACGTGAAAATTCGAATGGCATCGAGAATTTCATCGATAAGAATTTTGGAAGGGCATGGTTTCGACGCAAAGGTAAGTTTTCTCTCTGAAATCGACAGATTTCGCATTTCAGGCGATAGTTTCGCACTTTTTCCAGATTTCCCTATTTCAGAAACGAGAGACCGCATTTTCCGTGTAAATTGACGTGAAAATTCGAATGGCATCGAGAATTTCATCGAAAAGAATTTTGGAAGGGCATGGTTTCGACGCAAAGGTAAGTTTTCTCTCTGAAATCGACAGATTTCGCATTTCAGGCGATAGTTTCGCACTTTTTCCAGATTTCCCTATTTCAGAAACGAGAGACCGCATTTTCCGTGTAAATTGACGTGAAAATTCGAATGGCATCGAGAATTTCATCGAAAAGAATTTTGGAAGGGCATGGTTTCGACGCAAAGGTAAGTTTTCTCTCTGAAATCGACAGATTTCGCATTTCAGGCGATAGTTTCGCACTTTTTCCAGATTTCCCTATTTCAGAAACGAGAGACCGCATTTTCCGTGTAAATTGACGTGAAAATTCGAATGGCATCGAGAATTTCATCGAAAAGAATTTTGGAAGGGCATGGTTTCGACGCAAAGGTAAGTTTTCTCTCTGAAATCGACAGATTTCGCATTTCAGGCGATAGTTTCGCACTTTTTCCAGATTTCCCTATTTCAGAAACGAGAGACCGCATTTTCCGTGTAAATTGACGTGAAAATTCGAATGGCAACGAGAATTTCATCGAAAAGAATTTTGGAAGGGCATGGTTTCGACGCAAAGGTAAGTTTTCTCTCTGAAATCGACAGATTTCGCATTTCAGGCGATAGTTTCGCACTTTTTCCAGATTTCCCTATTTCAGAAACGAGAGACCGCATTTTCCGTGTAAATTGACGTGAAAATTCGAATGGCATCGAGAATTTCATCGAAAAGAATTTTGGAAGGGCATGGTTTCGACGCAAAGGTAAGTTTTCTCTCTGAAATCGACAGATTTCGCATTTCAGGCGATAGTTTCGCACTTTTTCCAGATTTCCCTATTTCAGAAACGAGAGACCGCATTTTCCGTGTAAATTGACGTGAAAATTCGAATGGCAACGAGAATTTCATCGAAAAGAATTTTGGAAGGGCATGGTTTCGACGCAAAGGTAAGTTTTCTCTCTGAAATCGACAGATTTCGCATTTCAGGCGATAGTTTCGCACTTTTTCCAGATTTCCCTATTTCAGAAACGAGAGACCGCATTTTCCGTGTAAATTGACGTGAAAATTCGAATGGCATCGAGAATTTCATCGAAAAGAATTTTGGAAGGGCATGGTTTCGACGCAAAGGTAAGTTTTCTCTCTGAAATCGACAGATTTCGCATTTCAGGCGATAGTTTCGCACTTTTTCCAGATTTCCCTATTTCAGAAACGAGAGACCGCATTTTCCGTGTAAATTGACGTGAAAATTCGAATGGCATCGAGAATTTCATCGAAAAGAATTTTGGAAGGGCATGGTTTCGACGCAAAGGTAAGTTTTCTCTCTGAAATCGACAGATTTCGCATTTCGGGCGATAGTTTCGCACTTTTTCCAGATTTCCCTATTTCAGAAACGAGAGACCGCATTTTCCGTGTAAATTGACGTGAAAATTCGAATGGCATCGAGAATTTCATCGAAAAGAATTTTGGAAGGGCATGGTTTCGACGCAAAGGTAAGTTTTCTCTCTGAAATCGACAGATTTCGCATTTCAGGCGATAGTTTCGCACTTTTTCCAGATTTCCCTATTTCAGAAACGAGAGACCGCATTTTCCGTGTAAATTGACGTGAAAATTCGAATGGCATCGAGAATTTCATCGAAAAGAATTTTGGAAGGGCATGGTTTCGACGCAAAGGTAAGTTTTCTCTCTGAAATCGACAGATTTCGCATTTCAGGCGATAGTTTCGCACTTTTTCCAGATTTCCCTATTTCAGAAACGAGAGACCGCATTTTCCGTGTAAATTGACGTGAAAATTCGAATGGCATCGAGAATTTCATCGAAAAGAATTTTGGAAGGGCATGGTTTCGACGCAAAGGTAAGTTTTCTCTCTGAAATCGACAGATTTCGCATTTCGGGCGATAGTTTCGCACTTTTTCCAGATTTCCCTATTTCAGAAACGAGAGACCGCATTTTCCGTGTAAATTGACGTGAAAATTCGAATGGCATCGAGAATTTCATCGAAAAGAATTTTGGAAGGGCATGGTTTCGACGCAAAGGTAAGTTTTCTCTCTGAAATCGACAGATTTCGCATTTCAGGCGATAGTTTCGCACTTTTTCCAGATTTCCCTATTTCAGAAACGAGAGACCGCATTTTCCGTGTAAATTGACGTGAAAATTCGAATGGCATCGAGAATTTCATCGAAAAGAATTTTGGAAGGGCATGGTTTCGACGCAAAGGTAAGTTTTCTCTCTGAAATCGACAGATTTCGCATTTCAGGCGATAGTTTCGCACCTTTTCCAGATTTCCCTATTTCAGAAACGAGAGACCGCATTTTCCGTGTAAATTGACGTGAAAATTCGAATGGCATCGAGAATTTCATCGAAAAGAATTTTGGAAGGGCATGGTTTCGACGCAAAGGTAAGTTTTCTCTCTGAAATCGACAGATTTCGCATTTCAGGCGATAGTTTCGCACTTTTTCCAGATTTCCCTATTTCAGAAACGAGAGACCGCATTTTCCGTGTAAATTGACGTGAAAATTCGAATGGCATCGAGAATTTCATCGAAAAGAATTTTGGAAGGGCATGGTTTCGACGCAAAGGTAAGTTTTCTCTCTGAAATCGACAGATTTCGCATTTCAGGCGATAGTTTCGCACTTTTTCCAGATTTCCCTATTTCAGAAACGAGAGACCGCATTTTCCGTGTAAATTGACGTGAAAATTCGAATGGCATCGAGAATTTCATCGAAAAGAATTTTGGAAGGGCATGGTTTCGACGCAAAGGTAAGTTTTCTCTCTGAAATCGACAGATTTCGCATTTCGGGCGATAGTTTCGCACTTTTTCCAGATTTCCCTATTTCAGAAACGAGAGACCGCTGTGACGTTCACGATCCGAGGAGAATTATTAAGTTAATCTTTATCGCGTGAAGTTAATAGAATGGGGCGAACGTAAGGGTTGACCGCTTGCTTTCGGGAGGCAAACCCCGGGACGATCGCGGTCGTGTGGAAATCGGTAGAAAGAATGATGTTGTACTTACTCGTGTTGGGCTTGTGGATAGCCGTGAATGCTGGGATGCTGCGTACGGGGATCCCTTGGCTCGTGCTGAATGTTGTTGCTATTGATGTCCTCTGCTGGTTTGGACTTCGTGTCTCCACTCGTAGTTGTTTCGAACGTGATTGGTATTAGTTTATATTCTTTAAAGGGAGATAATAGAGGTGGATTTACTATGCTGGAAGAGCCTAAGTTTACTTTTTCAATGATTTGAGGCATGGAACGAACTCCAATATATGGATGCAAGTTGAAGTTAGTGGCAGGTAGGTATTGTTGGCGTAAGAGGCGTTGCAATTGAGTTTTGCGGCCGGCACGACGTGCTTTAGGCATTGATGAGATAGATTGACGATGATTTTATAATGAAAATACTAAGAAAATATTGTTATATGTTCTGACGAGCCGGTCCTGCCCTCTCGGTCAGATAACAATAGGAAGGCGTGATATGAATATAATGGAGAATGCAGGCTTGCGAGCCGGTCCTGCCCTCTCAGGCAAGTCGTGCATTAACCGTAATTGTTTGTAACAATTACCAATGAGCCGGTCCTGCCCTCTCGATTGGGTTGCTACAACGTGTATGTGCAGAGAAATGGTACGAGAATAGTTGAATTTAGAAAAGTTCTAGTTGAAATAAGTGCCAATGATGATGTGGATATGGAAAAATGAAGGGTATTCACTTTCACTTGGTTTAAATATAAAAAATAAAGATATATTCTAATATAAAACTAAAATAATACACTTGTTGAAGTACGCGTCAATGTATAATATGAATTAGGATTTAAGTATAAGTCTAGGTTTAAGATTTAGAATTAATAATAGATTTAGAATTATGATTTAGTAAGAATGTAAAGTAGATTTTGGAGTTTGTCGTTTTTACGCGGAGACTCTAGGTAGATGTGTGTAGTTTGAACTTTGGACTAGGTCTGCTCTCTGTTCGGAGCGCGCGGACCTCCTTCGCTCGCGGCGGCGCCGGCGCGTGCGCGCGGTGAGTGGGGGTAAGGCCCTTCGGAGTGGGGCTAGAGTGGTGGGGCGCACGCGTTAAGCGTGGCGCGGGAGCGTCGCGTGCTATGAGGCGTACATTTGTCGGTGATTTGAATATGCGTTTTGACTCTATATAATGTTAAATAAAATAGCAGTTTATATTTTAAGGACTTGAAATTTATGTGACGTGATTCCGATGACTTACAGCCGGTTATTAATTAATAATATATGCAATTTTCAAGATTAGGAAAAAGGTGTGTACATATATATATCTGAGGATATATTTATGTACCTGTTTAAAGGAATCCTATGCGTTATTACTGTGCGGTATTTGATGTATAAGTATTTTTAAAGCTAGGGTGAAACGTACATGTATATGTGTGTTCTTAATTAACTATTATGAGATGTTAATATATGATATCGCACTTACTATATGAGAAATAGGTGTTCTAAGAGTATATAGCAAGGGGTTTTGAACGGGAATCGTCACACCCCCCTCCTTATAATAGAAAATTAATTAGCGATTAATTTTCGTCGTCGGTTAGAGTGCTTATTTCTAGTAACATTAACGCTCGTAGCTGGTTCTTTTCTTCGGTATAGGGGTTTGGGACCTTCTGTGTTCGAATCGTAGGGTAAATGGGGTTTTCTGGATCTCCTTGGTGTTACCCTCGGTAGGTGTTACCCTCGGTAGGTGTTACCCTCGGTAGGTCGTTTCTCCGTTGTAGGTACCGTATGCCGGTTGTCGGTAGTGCAGTTTCCCTCCTGATCTGTATGCTTCTTAGGGTAAGTGAATTTTGAGGGAGAACCAGCGGAATTACAATTAGTTTTTACATATTTTTATCTTATCTATGTGTACGAGTTTGGCTCTTTTGCCAATTTGTATGCGCACATTTCTGTCGTTCACGATTTCTGTGATTTTGTACGGGCCGGTATATTGTGCGTCTAATTTTCCGCGTTGCGGCTCTTTTAGGAGATACACAAATTGACCAGTCTGAATGTTCCTCTCGGAGGCGCTGCGATCGTAATAATTTTTTGATCTATACTTAGAGAGATTGAGGTTTGTTTTCGCTGTGTTCTGTACATCGTGTATTTTGTGAAACAAGTTGGTTAAATAATGTGCGTATGTTTCGTTCGACTGTTCGTCGCCCAACGGATACGCAGAGGGCACTCGCGCTTTTTCTCCAAAGACCAATTCGTGCGGTGTAAATTTTGTGGATTCGTGGACGCTAGTGTTATAGGAGAAAATGGCGAGGTCCGTCCATTCGTCCCAGTCTACTTGGTTACTTGTATAATTTTTTAAATATTCAGCAAGAACGTGGTGTGATCTTTCGAGTGATCCGTTACTTTGTGGGTGGAACGCGGTGGTCTGACAATGACCAATGCGGAATTTTTTCGTTATGGCTTTTATCACGCTGGAAGTGAAATTTGATCCCTGATCGGTGAGTATGGTGTGTGGAGAACCGAATTTACATATGAAGTTTTTAATAAATGCGTCGGCGATGTCTGGAGAAGTTGCTCGGGATAGAGGGATTGCAAGAGAATATTTAGTTAAGAGGTCTTGGATAGTGAGGATGTAAATATTGCCCTTTTGAGTTTCTGGGAGAGGTCCCATTATGTCAAGTGCCACCTTTTCGAAGGCGTGATCTGGAGTGTCCGTGATCTTCATCGGCAGTTTAGGCTTGACTCGAACGAGTTTGTTCAATTGACATTTTCGGCATTTAGATATGAAGTCCTGTACGTCCTTCTTTAGACCTGGCCAATAGAACCTTTGTTTAATCCGAAGGCATGTCTTCGTAATCCCTTTGTGACCTGCGGATGCGGAGCAATGATTTTCCTCGATAATTTTAATTTTATCTGTTTCTGATGGAACTTCGACTTTGCCGAAATGTAATATTATCCTGATGTTCTCGTCGCTGAATACTTTTTCGATGAGTTCTCGAATATTCTGTCGTGAGAATGGATTAATGTTTCCGGCGGCGATACTGAGAATTCTTATCTCGAGTTCTCGAGTTACGTCCAACAGTGAACGCAGAGTCTCGATGACATCATCCTTCGTTGGCGGTACGGCAGTGTTTATTTGAACGGGAAGGCATATCAGCGGTCCGTGTTGAATGTCGTCGAAGACTTTTGCTCGCACAAAGGTTGCGTCTTTGAATGTCGGCAAGCGGTGTAAAATTTTTAGCTCGTTAGCGCCCTTATCGATCGGTTCGCCGTTTGTGGTGGTAAATACCGCGATAGCGTTCTCCGAGGTGGACAGTGCGTTTCTTGAATTTACTATTGTACATGTTGATTGACCATGAATTATAGGTGATGAAAAAACAGAGTCCTCGCTGGTACTAGAGCTAGCGGTTTCTTCGGATGATTGCGCGTGCGGTTGTGGTAGGATTTCAGTTTCTTCCGATATTATTATTGGGTTTTTATCTTGTTCGGGAATTTTGATTTTCGTAGGCGAAGAGAAAAGAGATTCGTCGGAGTCAGAGGAGAATGGTAGGATTTGAGCTGGATTTCTAGATAAGGCGTCAGCATTTACATTATATTTACCGGCTTTATAAATAATGTTGTACTCATATTCGGCGAGTTTTAGTCGCCATCTAATTAACCGTGACGTTGGATCTTTGACTGAATTCAGCCATACTAGAGGTTTATGGTCTGTGATGAGAGTGAATTTACTTCCATAAAGATAAGGCCTGAAATAATTTATGCTGTACACGATAGCTAAAAGTTCTTGTTCTATAGTACTGTAATTTTGTTCGGCTTTGTTGAGTAGACGAGAAGTGTAGGCGATTGGACGATCCTCACCAATTTTTCCTTGACTAAGGATACCTCCTATCGCGTATCCCGATGCGTCGGTAGTAACAATAAATTCTTTATTGAAATCGGGAAAATTTAGCACCGGTTCTTTACATAAGGCGTCGCGTAAGGTAGTAAAAGATTTAGTCTGTTCTTCAGTCCATGTGAATTTTGTATCCTTTTTTAAAAGGTTCGTGAGGGGTTTCGCCTTTTTCGAGAAGTCGGGGATAAATTTTCGATAATAACCAGCTAAGCCTAGGAATTGTTTGATCGCTCGAGGGTCACGCGGTTGCGGGAAGTTTTTGACCGCGTTAATTTTACCCGGATCTGGTTTTAAACCCTCCTCGCTCAGGATGTGCCCCAGGTAGGCGACTTCTTTTCGTAAAAATTCGCATTTGTCCGGCTGCAATTTAAGATTGGCCGAACGTAATCTTTCTATGAGTTTGTTGAATTTAATTTTATGCTCCTGAAGTGAGCTAGAATAGATAACAATGTCGTCGAGGTAGACGAACATTTCGTGTCCTTGAAGACCAGTTAAAACGTTGTCCATGAGTCGTTGGAACGTTGCTGGACCGTTACGGAGACCGAATGGCATACGCTTGAACTGGTAGTGTCCGTTCGGGGTGGAGAAGGCGGTCTTCTCCGCGTCGGACTTGTGCATGGGTATTTGGTGAAAACCAGAAGCAAGGTCAAAAATGGAAAAATGCTTGGCTCCACCGAGTTGGTCCAAGATTTCGTTTATATTAGGAAGTGGATATGCGTCGGCGGCAGTTTTGTCATTTAATTTTCTATAATCTATTACCATACGCCACCTTTTATTCCCTCTGGAGTCGGCCTTTTTGGGGACTACCCAAAGTGGTGAACTGTACGGGGATACTGATGGTTCTATAATATTATTCTGTAGTAATTCCTGAACCTGCTTTCTGATTTCCTCCTTATGTACGGGAGGATACCTGTACTGTTTTGTATTGACAGGTAGTCGATCGCTTGTCACTATTTTGTGCGAGATTGCTGAGGTGTGACCCAAGGGTTCCTCAGGGAGATGGAATACGTCGGAGGCTTTGGAAATTAATTCGTGAACATGTTCGCGTTCCTCCGGATTTAAATGTTCTAGACGAAGAAGAGATTTTACGCTAGATACGCGTTCGCTAAGATCGCGTTGTCCAGAAGGACTTATCGTATTGATTTCGGCTTTAGTGGATTCTGAGTGAAATTCTTGGATTTCGATTTTTGGAATTGGAATACTAATATCCGTGTCTGTGATGTTTATGGCCATTAATTGTCCGCGACCTCCAACGTTCCTTACAATAGCCTCTCCTAGGAGGAGCCCCTGGGTAACGTCGACCCGCGGTACATACCCTTCTTTCAGGTTATTAACGACCTTCACATGAATAATTTTTTTCGATCTTCTAGGGATCGTGACTTTGGAGTCGAGGAATGGGAAGGTCTTTCCCCTCCATTCCACGCTTTGATTCAGGAAATTAATTTTCGCGTTTCCCTCGAAGAAGGGTTGTCCTAAGATCCCTGCTTGCTTGATGGGAAACTGATTATCGACGATGTGGAATAATACGGGGGTTTCACAGACGCTCAAAGTACACGTCCCTAAGGTGCGTACGAGACCGTCCGTGATTCCCTTTAAAGATAACGGGCAATCCGTTTGAATTGGTACATGCGATTTAAGAAAATTTTTCTTTAATAGATTTAGCTGAGCTCCGGTATCCACCATAAAGTTGGTAGATGAATTAACTTCCGGAATCTCCAAAGAGATTTCGGGGACTTCGCGAGGTGAATTTACTCGGAATGTATGGATTCTGGTTGCGGGGATTCCGGCGTTTCCTCTATTGTTATTGGGTGGACTATTCGAGCGGCTGCCCCCTGCCCGGAGCCCGAGGGTGGAAGGGGGCGCCGATCGTTTCCCGGAATCCGTAGACTGTTATTGAATTCTCTTTTACGACATTCGTTAATTAAATGTCCTGGACGTTTGCAGTAATTACATGTTTTGCTTTCCTGCTTTATTATAGGCGAGACCGGGTGTGAAGCTACGGGTGGTCTTACGCTGACCTGTTCGCGATGCGGTGCGCTACCTGCCCGGCATTGTTCTGCGGTGTGTCCGCTGCGAGAACACTTTACACAGAACTGGAAATTCCCTGGTCGGCTCTGTTCTCGTGTTTTCCTAATTTGTTCGCGATCTAATTCTAACTCGCGATAGATTTCGCGGACTTTCGCGAAGTTTTCTGCTAGAGTACGGCACTGAGAAATTTTCAATTCGATCCTATACTCGTGGGGAAGCCCGCGACGAAGGGCTCGTAGGGCCATTTCGTCCAGCTCGTAGATTAACGAATCAGGTAGACGCCCTCGTGTTGCGAGTTCCGCGTCTATGATAGCGGACCGTATGTCCTTTATACGACCGATAAAATCGATAATATGCTCCTTGAATTTGAGACTGATATTACTAAGATCACCGCGGAGTTGATCTACGCTTTTACCTGAGCCAAATTCTAATGCAAGCGTGGAGAGTAGACGGGTCAAGTCCGACTTTTCCTCGTCCTCTATCGCAGCGTATGCACGTCCGTGCAATTTCGTAACGATAAATCTCGTAAGTGCGTTTTCTTGTCGCGGCGTGCTGAGGTCACGCGCTCGTTTGCATGCTCGAGCGAAATCTTTATATGGTATATTTGTACCATTAAAAACGGGAATCATATCCACGATGTCGCGAAGCGGGATAGGGTCGCGGTCGTGGTCGCGATCTCCGTTAGGGGACATGTCCATATGTTGACCGGTTGGTGCGATTAAAGGCGAATGAGATCTACTAGGATTTCTTATTTCGCGTCTTAAGGACTCTATTTGCGCGGCGAGTTCCGTAGTCGTATCTTTTGCTTCCATTCGCGTATTTTCGAGAGCAGTTTTATATTCGTTTATTTCGCGTTCCGCGATGGCGGTGCGTTCTTCGAGTTGTCTAACGTACGTAGATTTTTGTTGGAATTCGCGTTCCGCGCGTTGCTGTTTCCGCATAAGTTCCTCATTCTGTTGCACGAGGTGTTCGTGCTGGGATTTGAGGCGTTCCTCTTTCTCGGCGAGTTTTTTACGCATTTCCTCTAGTTCGACACGGCCTGGCGTGTCGTCATGAGCGGTGGCGCGTCCGCGTGTCTCCATCTTAAGTTTCGATGGTCGGAGTATGGGCGAAATTTTTGAATTTAGAATTTGCACTTGCGTCACTGAAGTTAATTTTAAGCGTTGCTTACAGCGAAAAGATAATTAAAAGCCGATTTCCGAAACGATATCCCACCGCTGTCACCAGAAATGTTAGCCCTGTGACGTTCACGATCCGAGGAGAATTATTAAGTTAATCTTTATCGCGTGAAGTTAATAGAATGGGGCGAACGTAAGGGTTGACCGCTTGCTTTCGGGAGGCAAACCCCGGGACGATCGCGGTCGTGTGGAAATCGGTAGAAAGAATGATGTTGTACTTACTCGTGTTGGGCTTGTGGATAGCCGTGAATGCTGGGATGCTGCGTACGGGGATCCCTTGGCTCGTGCTGAATGTTGTTGCTATTGATGTCCTCTGCTGGTTTGGACTTCGTGTCTCCACTCGTAGTTGTTTCGAACGTGATTGGTATTAGTTTATATTCTTTAAAGGGAGATAATAGAGGTGGATTTACTATGCTGGAAGAGCCTAAGTTTACTTTTTCAATGATTTGAGGCATGGAACGAACTCCAATGTATGGATGCAAGTTGAAGTTAGTGGCAGGTAGGTATTGTTGGCGTAAGAGGCGTTGCAATTGAGTTTTGCGGCCGGCACGACGTGCTTTAGGCATTGATGAGATAGATTGACGATGATTTTATAATGAAAATACTAAGAAAATATTGTTATATGTTCTGACGAGCCGGTCCTGCCCTCTCGGTCAGATAACAATAGGAAGGCGTGATATGAATATAATGGAGAATGCAGGCTTGCGAGCCGGTCCTGCCCTCTCAGGCAAGTCGTGCATTAACCGTAATTGTTTGTAACAATTACCAATGAGCCGGTCCTGCCCTCTCGATTGGGTTGCTACAACGTGTATGTGCAGAGAAATGGTACGAGAATAGTTGAATTTAGAAAAGTTCTAGTTGAAATAAGTGCCAATGATGATGTGGATATGGAAAAATGAAGGGTATTCACTTTCACTTGGTTTAAATATAAAAAATAAAGATATATTCTAATATAAAACTAAAATAATACACTTGTTGAAGTACGCGTCAATGTATAATATGAATTAGGATTTAAGTATAAGTCTAGGTTTAAGATTTAGAATTAATAATAGATTTAGAATTATGATTTAGTAAGAATGTAAAGTAGATTTTGGAGTTTGTCGTTTTTACGCGGAGACTCTAGGTAGATGTGTGTAGTTTGAACTTTGGACTAGGTCTGCTCTCTGTTCGGAGCGCGCGGACCTCCTTCGCTCGCGGCGGCGCCGGCGCGTGCGCGCGGTGAGTGGGGGTAAGGCCCTTCGGAGTGGGGCTAGAGTGGTGGGGCGCACGCGTTAAGCGTGGCGCGGGAGCGTCGCGTGCTATGAGGCGTACATTTGTCGGTGATTTGAATATGCGTTTTGACTCTATATAATGTTAAATAAAATAGCAGTTTATATTTTAAGGACTTGAAATTTATGTGACGTGATTCCGATGACTTACAGCCGGTTATTAATTAATAATATATGCAATTTTCAAGATTAGGAAAAAGGTGTGTACATATATATATCTGAGGATATATTTATGTACCTGTTTAAAGGAATCCTATGCGTTATTACTGTGCGGTATTTGATGTATAAGTATTTTTAAAGCTAGGGTGAAACGTACATGTATATGTGTGTTCTTAATTAACTATTATGAGATGTTAATATATGATATCGCACTTACTATATGAGAAATAGGTGTTCTAAGAGTATATAGCAAGGGGTTTTGAACGGGAATCGTCACACCGCATTTTCCGTGTAAATTGACGTGAAAATTCGAATGGCATCGAGAATTTCATCGAAAAGAATTTTGGAAGGGCATGGTTTCGACGCAAAGGTAAGTTTTCTCTCTGAAATCGACAGATTTCGCATTTCAGGCGATAGTTTCGCACTTTTTCCAGATTTCCCTATTTCAGAAACGAGAGACCGCATTTTCCGTGTAAATTGACGTGAAAATTCGAATGGCATCGAGAATTTCATCGAAAAGAATTTTGGAAGGGCATGGTTTCGACGCAAAGGTAAGTTTTCTCTCTGAAATCGACAGATTTCGCATTTCAGGCGATAGTTTCGCACTTTTTCCAGATTTCCCTATTTCAGAAACGAGAGACCGCATTTTCCGTGTAAATTGACGCGAAAATTCGAATGGCATCGAGAATTTCATCGAAAAGAATTTTGGAAGGGCATGGTTTCGACGCAAAGGTAAGTTTTCTCTCTGAAATCGACAGATTTCGCATTTCAGGCGATAGTTTCGCACTTTTTCCAGATTTCCCTATTTCAGAAACGAGAGACCGCATTTTCCGTGTAAATTGACGTGAAAATTCGAATGGCATCGAGAATTTCATCGAAAAGAATTTTGGAAGGGCATGGTTTCGACGCAAAGGTAAGTTTTCTCTCTGAAATCGACAGATTTCGCATTTCAGGCGATAGTTTCGCACTTTTTCCAGATTTCCCTATTTCAGAAACGAGAGACCGCATTTTCCGTGTAAATTGACGTGAAAATTCGAATGGCATCGAGAATTTCATCGAAAAGAATTTTGGAAGGGCATGGTTTCGACGCAAAGGTAAGTTTTCTCTCTGAAATCGACAGATTTCGCATTTCAGGCGATAGTTTCGCACTTTTTCCAGATTTCCCTATTTCAGAAACGAGAGACCGCATTTTCCGTGTAAATTGACGTGAAAATTCGAATGGCATCGAGAATTTCATCGAAAAGAATTTTGGAAGGGCATGGTTTCGACGCAAATGTAAGTTTTCTCTCTGAAATCGACAGATTTCGCATTTCAGGCGATAGTTTCGCACTTTTTCCAGATTTCCCTATTTCAGAAACGAGAGACCGCATTTTCCGTGTAAATTGACGTGAAAATTCGAATGGCATCGAGAATTTCATCGAAAAGAATTTTGGAAGGGCATGGTTTCGACGCAAAGGTAAGTTTTCTCTCTGAAATCGACAGATTTCGCATTTCGGGCGATAGTTTCGCACTTTTTCCAGATTTCCCTATTTCAGAAACGAGAGACCGCATTTTCCGTGTAAATTGACGTGAAAATTCGAATGGCATCGAGAATTTCATCGAAAAGAATTTTGGAAGGGCATGGTTTCGACGCAAAGGTAAGTTTTCTCTCTGAAATCGACAGATTTCGCATTTCAGGCGATAGTTTCGCACTTTTTCCAGATTTCCCTATTTCAGAAACGAGAGACCGCATTTTCCGTGTAAATTGACGTGAAAATTCGAATGGCATCGAGAATTTCATCGAAAAGAATTTTGGAAGGGCATGGTTTCGACGCAAAGGTAAGTTTTCTCTCTGAAATCGACAGATTTCGCATTTCAGGCGATAGTTTCGCACTTTTTCCAGATTTCCCTATTTCAGAAACGAGAGACCGCATTTTCCGTGTAAATTGACGTGAAAATTCGAATGGCATCGAGAATTTCATCGAAAAGAATTTTGGAAGGGCATGGTTTCGACGCAAAGGTAAGTTTTCTCTCTGAAATCGACAGATTTCGCATTTCAGGCGATAGTTTCGCACTTTTTCCAGATTTCCCTATTTCAGAAACGAGAGACCGCATTTTCCGTGTAAATTGACGTGAAAATTCGAATGGCATCGAGAATTTCATCGAAAAGAATTTTGGAAGGGCATGGTTTCGACGCAAAGGTAAGTTTTCTCTCTGAAATCGACAGATTTCGCATTTCAGGCGATAGTTTCGCACTATTTCCAGATTTCCCTATTTCAGAAACGAGAGACCGCATTTTCCGTGTAAATTGACGTGAAAATTCGAATGGCATCGAGAATTTCATCGAAAAGAATTTTCGAAGGGCATGGTTTCGACGCAAAGGTAAGTTTTCTCTCTGAAATCGACAGATTTCGCATTTCAGGCGATAGTTTCGCACTATTTCCAGATTTCCCTATTTCAGAAACGAGAGACCGCATTTTCCGTGTAAATTGACGTGAAAATTCGAATGGCATCGAGAATTTCATCGAAAAGAATTTTGGAAGGGCATGGTTTCGACGCAAAGGTAAGTTTTCTCTCTGAAATCGACAGATTTCGCATTTCAGGCGATAGTTTCGCACTTTTTCCAGATTTCCCTATTTCAGAAATGAGAGACCGCATTTTCCGTGTAAATTGACGTGAAAATTCGAATGGCATCGAGAATTTCATCGAAAAGAATTTTGGAAGGGCATGGTTTCGACGCAAAGGTAAGTTTTCTCTCTGAAATCGACAGATTTCGCATTTCAGGCGATAGTTTCGCACTTTTTCCAGATTTCCCTATTTCAGAAACGAGAGACCGCATTTTCCGTGTAAATTGACGTGAAAATTCGAATGGCATCGAGAATTCCATCGAAAAGAATTTTGGAAGGGCATGGTTTCGACGCAAAGGTAAGTTTTCTCTCTGAAATCGACAGATTTCGCATTTCAGGCGATAGTTTCGCACTTTTTCCAGATTTCCCTATTTCAGAAACGAGAGACCGCATTTTCCGTGTAAATTGACGTGAAAATTCGAATGGCATCGAGAATTTCATCGAAAAGAATTTTGGAAGGGCATGGTTTCGACGCAAAGGTAAGTTTTCTCTCTGAAATCGACAGATTTCGCATTTCAGGCGATAGTTTCGCACTTTTTCCAGATTTCCCTATTTCAGAAACGAGAGACCGCATTTTCCGTGTAAATTGACGTGAAAATTCGAATGGCATCGAGAATTTCATCGAAAAGAATTTTGGAAGGGCATGGTTTCGACGCAAAGGTAAGTTTTCTCTCTGAAATCGACAGATTTCGCATTTCAGGCGATAGTTTCGCACTTTTTCCAGATTTCCCTATTTCAGAAACGAGAGACCGCATTTTCCGTGTAAATTGACGTGAAAATTCGAATGGCATCGAGAATTTCATCGAAAAGAATTTTCGAAGGGCATGGTTTCGACGCAAAGGTAAGTTTTCTCTCTGAAATCGACAGATTTCGCATTTCAGGCGATAGTTTCGCACTATTTCCAGATTTCCCTATTTCAGAAACGAGAGACCGCATTTTCCGTGTAAATTGACGTGAAAATTCGAATGGCATCGAGAATTTCATCGAAAAGAATTTTGGAAGGGCATGGTTTCGACGCAAAGGTAAGTTTTCTCTCTGAAATCGACAGATTTCGCATTTCAGGCGATAGTTTCGCACTTTTTCCAGATTTCCCTATTTCAGAAACGAGAGACCGCAAACGAGAGACCGCATTTTCCGTGTAAATTGACGTGAAAATTCGAATGGCATCGAGAATTTCATCGAAAAGAATTTTGGAAGGGCATGGTTTCGACGCAAAGGTAAGTTTTCTCTCTGAAATCGACAGATTTCGCATTTCAGGCGATAGTTTCGCACTTTTTCCAGATTTCCCTATTTCAGAAACGAGAGACCGCATTTTCCGTGTAAATTGACGTGAAAATTCGAATGGCATCGAGAATTTCATCGAAAAGAATTTTGGAAGGGCATGGTTTCGACGCAAAGGTAAGTTTTCTCTCTGAAATCGACAGATTTCGCATTTCAGGCGATAGTTTCGCACTTTTTCCAGATTTCCCTATTTCAGAAACGAGAGACCGCATTTTCCGTGTAAATTGACGTGAAAATTCGAATGGCATCGAGAATTTCATCGAAAAGAATTTTGGAAGGGCATGGTTTCGACGCAAAGGTAAGTTTTCTCTCTGAAATCGACAGATTTCGCTATTCAGGCGATAGTTTCGCACTTTTTCCAGATTTCCCTATTTCAGAAACGAGAGACCGCATTTTCCGTGTAAATTGACGTGAAAATTCGAATGGCATCGAGAATTTCATCGAAAAGAATTTTGGAAGGGCATGGTTTCGACGCAAAGGTAAGTTTTCTCTCTGAAATCGACAGATTTCGCATTTCAGGCGATAGTTTCGCACTTTTTCCAGATTTCCCTATTTCAGAAACGAGAGACCGCATTTTCCGTGTAAATTGACGTGAAAATTCGAATGGCATCGAGAATTTCATCGAAAAGAATTTTGGAAGGGCATGGTTTCGACGCAAAGGTAAGTTTTCTCTCTGAAATCGACAGATTTCGCATTTCAGGCGATAGTTTCGCACTTTTTCCAGATTTCCCTATTTCAGAAACGAGAGACCGCATTTTCCGTGTAAATTGACGTGAAAATTCGAATGGCATCGAGAATTTCATCGAAAAGAATTTTGGAAGGGCATGGTTTCGACGCAAAGGTAAGTTTTCTCTCTGAAATCGACAGATTTCGCATTTCAGGCGATAGTTTCGCACTTTTTCCAGATTTCCCTATTTCAGAAACGAGAGACCGCATTTTCCGTGTAAATTGACGTGAAAATTCGAATGGCATCGAGAATTTCATCGAAAAGAATTTTGGAAGGGCATGGTTTCGACGCAAAGGTAAGTTTTCTCTCTGAAATCGACAGATTTCGCATTTCAGGCGATAGTTTCGCACTTTTTCCAGATTTCCCTATTTCAGAAACGAGAGACCGCATTTTCCGTGTAAATTGACGTGAAAATTCGAATGGCATCGAGAATTTCATCGAAAAGAATTTTGGAAGGGCATGGTTTCGACGCAAAGGTAAGTTTTCTCTCTGAAATCGACAGATTTCGCATTTCAGGCGATAGTTTCGCACTTTTTCCAGATTTCCCTATTTCAGAAACGAGAGACCGCATTTTCCGTGTAAATTGACGTGAAAATTCGAATGGCATCGAGAATTTCATCGAAAAGAATTTTGGAAGGGCATGGTTTCGACGCAAAGGTAAGTTTTCTCTCTGAAATCGACAGATTTCGCAATTCAGGCGATAGTTTCGCACTTTTTCCAGATTTCCCTATTTCAGAAACGAGAGACCGCATTTTCCGTGTAAATTGACGTGAAAATTCGAATGGCATCGAGAATTTCATCGAAAAGAATTTTGGAAGGGCATGGTTTCGACGCAAAGGTAAGTTTTCTCTCTGAAATCGACAGATTTCGCATTTCAGGCGATAGTTTCGCACTTTTTCCAGATTTCCCTATTTCAGAAACGAGAGACCGCATTTTCCGTGTAAATTGACGTGAAAATTCGAATGGCATCGAGAATTTCATCGAAAAGAATTTTGGAAGGGCATGGTTTCGACGCAAAGGTAAGTTTTCTCTCTGAAATCGACAGATTTCGCATTTCAGGCGATAGTTTCGCACTTTTTCCAGATTTCCCTATTTCAGAAACGAGAGACCGCATTTTCCGTGTAAATTGACGTGAAAATTCGAATGGCATCGAGAATTTCATCGAAAAGAATTTTGGAAGGGCATGGTTTCGACGCAAAGGTAAGTTTTCTCTCTGAAATCGACAGATTTCGCATTTCAGGCGATAGTTTCGCACTTTTTCCAGATTTCCCTATTTCAGAAACGAGAGACCGCATTTTCCGTGTAAATTGACGTGAAAATTCGAATGGCATCGAGAATTTCATCGAAAAGAATTTTGGAAGGGCATGGTTTCGACGCAAAGGTAAGTTTTCTCTCTGAAATCGACAGATTTCGCATTTCAGGCGATAGTTTCGCACTTTTTCCAGATTTCCCTATTTCAGAAACGAGAGACCGCATTTTCCGTGTAAATTGACGTGAAAATTCGAATGGCATCGGGAATTTCATCGAAAAGAATTTTGGAAGGGCATGGTTTCGACGCAAAGGTAAGTTTTCTCTCTGAAATCGACAGATTTCGCATTTCAGGCGATAGTTTCGCACTTTTTCCAGATTTCCCTATTTCAGAAACGAGAGACCGCATTTTCCGTGTAAATTGACGTGAAAATTCGAATGGCATCGAGAATTTCATCGAAAAGAATTTTGGAAGGGCATGGTTTCGACGCAAAGGTAAGTTTTCTCTCTGAAATCGACAGATTTCGCATTTCAGGCGATAGTTTCGCACTTTTTCCAGATTTCCCTATTTCAGAAACGAGAGACCGCATTTTCCGTGTAAATTGACGTGAAAATTCGAATGGCATCGAGAATTTCATCGAAAAGAATTTTGGAAGGGCATGGTTTCGACGCAAAGGTAAGTTTTCTCTCTGAAATCGACAGATTTCGCATTTCAGGCGATAGTTTCGCACTTTTTCCAGATTTCCCTATTTCAGAAACGAGAGACCGCATTTTCCGTGTAAATTGACGTGAAAATTCGAATGGCATCGAGAATTTCATCGAAAAGAATTTTGGAAGGGCATGGTTTCGACGCAAAGGTAAGTTTTCTCTCTGAAATCGACAGATTTCGCATTTCAGGCGATAGTTTCGCACTTTTTCCAGATTTCCCTATTTCAGAAACGAGAGACCGCATTTTCCGTGTAAATTGACGTGAAAATTCGAATGGCATCGAGAATTTCATCGAAAAGAATTTTGGAAGGGCATGGTTTCGACGCAAAGGTAAGTTTTCTCTCTGAAATCGACAGATTTCGCATTTCAGGCGATAGTTTCGCACTTTTTCCAGATTTCCCTATTTCAGAAACGAGAGACCGCATTTTCCGTGTAAATTGACGTGAAAATTCGAATGGCATCGAGAATTTCATCGAAAAGAATTTTGGAAGGGCATGGTTTCGACGCAAAGGTAAGTTTTCTCTCTGAAATCGACAGATTTCGCATTTCAGGCGATAGTTTCGCACTTTTTCCAGATTTCCCTATTTCAGAAACGAGAGACCGCATTTTCCGTGTAAATTGACGTGAAATTCGAATGGCATCGGGAATTTCATCGAAAGAATTTTGGAAGGGCATGGTTTCGACGCAAAGGTAAGTTTTCTCTCTGAAATCGACAGATTTCGCATTTCAGGCGATAGTTTCGCACTTTTTCCAGATTTCCCTATTTCAGAAACGAGAGACCGCATTTTCCGTGTAAATTGACGTGAAAATTCGAATGGCATCGGAATTTCATCGAAAAGAATTTTGGAAGGGCATGGTTTCGACGCAAAGGTAAGTTTTCTCTCTGAAATCGACAGATTTCGCATTTCAGGCGATAGTTTCGCACTTTTTCCAGATTTCCCTATTTCAGAAACGAGAGACCGCATTTTCCGTGTAAATTGACGTGAAAATTCGAATGGCATCGGGAATTTCATCGAAAAGAATTTTGGAAGGGCATGGTTTCGACGCAAAGGTAAGTTTTCTCTCTGAAATCGACAGATTTCGCATTTCAGGCGATAGTTTCGCACTTTTTCCAGATTTCCCTATTTCAGAAACGAGAGACCGCATTTTCCGTGTAAATTGACGTGAAAATTCGAATGGCATCGGGAATTTCATCGAAAAGAATTTTGGAAGGGCATGGTTTCGACGCAAAGGTAAGTTTTCTCTCTGAAATCGACAGATTTCGCATTTCAGGCGATAGTTTCGCACTTTTTCCAGATTTCCCTATTTCAGAAACGAGAGACCGCATTTTCCGTGTAAATTGACGTGAAAATTCGAATGGCATCGAGAATTTCATCGGAAAAGAATTTTGGAAGGGCATGGTTTTCGACGCAAAGGTAAGTTTTCTCTCTGAAATCGACAGATTTCGCATTTCAGGCGATAGTTTCGCACTTTTTCCAGATTTCCCTATTTCAGAAACGAGAGACCGCATTTTCCGTGTAAATTGACGTGAAAATTCGAATGGCATCGAGAATTTCATCGAAAAGAATTTTGGAAGGGCATGGTTTCGACGCAAAGGTAAGTTTTCTCTCTGAAATCGACAGATTTCGCATTTCAGGCGATAGTTTCGCACTTTTTCCAGATTTCCCTATTTCAGAAACGAGAGACCGCATTTTCCGTGTAAATTGACGTGAAAATTCGAATGGCATCGAGAATTTCATCGAAAAGAATTTTGGAAGGGCATGGTTTCGACGCAAAGGTAAGTTTTCTCTCTGAAATCGACAGATTTCGCATTTCAGGCGATAGTTTCGCACTTTTTCCAGATTTCCCTATTTCAGAAACGAGAGACCGCATTTTCCGTGTAAATTGACGTGAAAATTCGAATGGCATCGAGAATTTCATCGAAAAGAATTTTGGAAGGGCATGGTTTCGACGCAAAGGTAAGTTTTCTCTCTGAAATCGACAGATTTCGCATTTCAGGCGATAGTTTCGCACTTTTTCCAGATTTCCCTATTTCAGAAACGAGAGACCGCATTTTCCGTGTAAATTGACGTGAAAATTCGAATGGCATCGAGAATTTCATCGAAAAGAATTTTGGAAGGGCATGGTTTCGACGCAAAGGTAAGTTTTCTCTCTGAAATCGACAGATTTCGCATTTCAGGCGATAGTTTCGCACTTTTTCCAGATTTCCCTATTTCAGAAACGAGAGACCGCATTTTCCGTGTAAATTGACGTGAAAATTCGAATGGCATCGAGAATTTCATCGAAAAGAATTTTGGAAGGGCATGGTTTCGACGCAAAGGTAAGTTTTCTCTCTGAAATCGACAGATTTCGCATTTCAGGCGATAGTTTCGCACTTTTTCCAGATTTCCCTATTTCAGAAACGAGAGACCGCATTTTCCGTGTAAATTGACGTGAAAATTCGAATGGCATCGAGAATTTCATCGAAAAGAATTTTGGAAGGGCATGGTTTCGACGCAAAGGTAAGTTTTCTCTCTGAAATCGACAGATTTCGCATTTCAGGCGATAGTTTCGCACTTTTTCCAGATTTCCCTATTTCAGAAACGAGAGACCGCATTTTCCGTGTAAATTGACGTGAAAATTCGAATGGCATCGAGAATTTCATCGAAAAGAATTTTGGAAGGGCATGGTTTCGACGCAAAGGTAAGTTTTCTCTCTGAAATCGACAGATTTCGCATTTCAGGCGATAGTTTCGCACTTTTTCCAGATTTCCCTATTTCAGAAACGAGAGACCGCATTTTCCGTGTAAATTGACGTGAAAATTCGAATGGCATCGAGAATTTCATCGAAAAGAATTTTGGAAGGGCATGGTTTCGACGCAAAGGTAAGTTTTCTCTCTGAAATCGACAGATTTCGCATTTCAGGCGATAGTTTCGCACTTTTTCCAGATTTCCCTATTTCAGAAACGAGAGACCGCATTTTTCCGTGTAAATTGACGTGAAAATTCGAATGGCATCGAGAATTTCATCGAAAAGAATTTTGGAAGGGCATGGTTTCGACGCAAAGGTAAGTTTTCTCTCTGAAATCGACAGATTTCGCATTTCAGGCGATAGTTTCGCACTTTTTCCAGATTTCCCTATTTCAGAAACGAGAGACCGCATTTTCCGTGTAAATTGACGTGAAAATTCGAATGGCATCGAGAATTTCATCGAAAAGAATTTTGGAAGGGCATGGTTTCGACGCAAAGGTAAGTTTTCTCTCTGAAATCGACAGATTTCGCATTTCAGGCGATAGTTTCGCACTTTTTCCAGATTTCCCTATTTCAGAAACGAGAGACCGCATTTTCCGTGTAAATTGACGTGAAAATTCGAATGGCATCGAGAATTTCATCGAAAAGAATTTTGGAAGGGCATGGTTTCGACGCAAAGGTAAGTTTTCTCTCTGAAATCGACAGATTTCGCATTTCAGGCGATAGTTTCGCACTTTTTCCAGATTTCCCTATTTCAGAAACGAGAGACCGCATTTTCCGTGTAAATTGACGTGAAAATTCGAATGGCATCGAGAATTTCATCGAAAAGAATTTTGGAAGGGCATGGTTTCGACGCAAAGGTAAGTTTTCTCTCTGAAATCGACAGATTTCGCATTTCAGGCGATAGTTTCGCACTTTTTCCAGATTTCCCTATTTCAGAAACGAGAGACCGCATTTTCCGTGTAAATTGACGTGAAAATTCGAATGGCATCGAGAATTTCATCGAAAAGAATTTTGGAAGGGCATGGTTTCGACGCAAAGGTAAGTTTTCTCTCTGAAATCGACAGATTTCGCATTTCAGGCGATAGTTTCGCACTTTTTCCAGATTTCCCTATTTCAGAAACGAGAGACCGCATTTTCCGTGTAAATTGACGTGAAAATTCGAATGGCATCGAGAATTTCATCGAAAAGAATTTTGGAAGGGCATGGTTTCGACGCAAAGGTAAGTTTTCTCTCTGAAATCGACAGATTTCGCATTTCAGGCGATAGTTTCGCACTTTTTCCAGATTTCCCTATTTCAGAAACGAGAGACCGCATTTTCCGTGTAAATTGACGTGAAAATTCGAATGGCATCGAGAATTTCATCGAAAAGAATTTTGGAAGGGCATGGTTTCGACGCAAAGGTAAGTTTTCTCTCTGAAATCGACAGATTTCGCATTTCAGGCGATAGTTTCGCACTTTTTCCAGATTTCCCTATTTCAGAAACGAGAGACCGCATTTTCCGTGTAAATTGACGTGAAAATTCGAATGGCATCGAGAATTTCATCGAAAAGAATTTTGGAAGGGCATGGTTTCGACGCAAAGGTAAGTTTTCTCTCTGAATCGACAGATTTCGCATTTCAGGCGATAGTTTCGCACTTTTTCCAGATTTCCCTATTTCAGAAACGAGAGACCGCATTTTCCGTGTAAATTGACGTGAAAATTCGAATGGCATCGAGAATTTCATCGAAAAGAATTTTGGAAGGGCATGGTTTCGACGCAAAGGTAAGTTTTCTCTCTGAAATCGACAGATTTCGCATTTCAGGCGATAGTTTCGCACTTTTTCCAGATTTCCCTATTTCAGAAACGAGAGACCGCATTTTCCGTGTAAATTGACGTGAAAATTCGAATGGCATCGAGAATTTCATCGAAAAGAATTTTGGAAGGGCATGGTTTCGACGCAAAGGTAAGTTTTCTCTCTGAAATCGACAGATTTCGCATTTCAGGCGATAGTTTCGCACTTTTTCCAGATTTCCCTATTTCAGAAACGAGAGACCGCATTTTCCGTGTAAATTGACGTGAAAATTCGAATGGCATCGAGAATTTCATCGAAAAGAATTTTGGAAGGGCATGGTTTCGACGCAAAGGTAAGTTTTCTCTCTGAAATCGACAGATTTCGCATTTCAGGCGATAGTTTCGCACTTTTTCCAGATTTCCCTATTTCAGAAACGAGAGACCGCATTTTCCGTGTAAATTGACGTGAAAATTCGAATGGCATCGAGAATTTCATCGAAAAGAATTTTGGAAGGGCATGGTTTCGACGCAAAGGTAAGTTTTCTCTCTGAAATCGACAGATTTCGCATTTCAGGCGATAGTTTCGCACTTTTTCCAGATTTCCCTATTTCAGAAACGAGAGACCGCATTTTCCGTGTAAATTGACGTGAAAATTCGAATGGCATCGAGAATTTCATCGAAAAGAATTTTGGAAGGGCATGGTTTCGACGCAAAGGTAAGTTTTCTCTCTGAAATCGACAGATTTCGCATTTCAGGCGATAGTTTCGCACTTTTTCCAGATTTCCCTATTTCAGAAACGAGAGACCGCATTTTCCGTGTAAATTGACGTGAAAATTCGAATGGCATCGAGAATTTCATCGAAAAGAATTTTGGAAGGGCATGGTTTCGACGCAAAGGTAAGTTTTCTCTCTGAAATCGACAGATTTCGCATTTCAGGCGATAGTTTCGCACTTTTTCCAGATTTCCCTATTTCAGAAACGAGAGACCGCATTTTCCGTGTAAATTGACGTGAAAATTCGAATGGCATCGAGAATTTCATCGAAAAGAATTTTGGAAGGGCATGGTTTCGACGCAAAGGTAAGTTTTCTCTCTGAAATCGACAGATTTCGCATTTCAGGCGATAGTTTCGCACTTTTTCCAGATTTCCCTATTTCAGAAACGAGAGACCGCATTTTCCGTGTAAATTGACGTGAAAATTCGAATGGCATCGAGAATTTCATCGAAAAGAATTTTGGAAGGGCATGGTTTCGACGCAAAGGTAAGTTTTCTCTCTGAAATCGACAGATTTCGCATTTCAGGCGATAGTTTCGCACTTTTTCCAGATTTCCCTATTTCAGAAACGAGAGACCGCATTTTCCGTGTAAATTGACGTGAAAATTCGAATGGCATCGAGAATTTCATCGAAAAGAATTTTGGAAGGGCATGGTTTCGACGCAAAGGTAAGTTTTCTCTCTGAAATCGACAGATTTCGCATTTCAGGCGATAGTTTCGCACTTTTTCCAGATTTCCCTATTTCAGAAACGAGAGACCGCATTTTCCGTGTAAATTGACGTGAAAATTCGAATGGCATCGAGAATTTCATCGAAAAGAATTTTGGAAGGGCATGGTTTCGACGCAAAGGTAAGTTTTCTCTCTGAAATCGACAGATTTCGCATTTCAGGCGATAGTTTCGCACTTTTTCCAGATTTCCCTATTTCAGAAACGAGAGACCGCATTTTCCGTGTAAATTGACGTGAAAATTCGAATGGCATCGAGAATTTCATCGAAAAGAATTTTGGAAGGGCATGGTTTCGACGCAAAGGTAAGTTTTCTCTCTGAAATCGACAGATTTCGCATTTCAGGCGATAGTTTCGCACTTTTTCCAGATTTCCCTATTTCAGAAACGAGAGACCGCATTTTCCGTGTAAATTGACGTGAAAATTCGAATGGCATCGAGAATTTCATCGAAAAGAATTTTGGAAGGGCATGGTTTCGACGCAAAGGTAAGTTTTCTCTCTGAAATCGACAGATTTCGCATTTCAGGCGATAGTTTCGCACTTTTTCCAGATTTCCCTATTTCAGAAACGAGAGACCGCATTTTCCGTGTAAATTGACGTGAAAATTCGAATGGCATCGAGAATTTCATCGAAAAGAATTTTGGAAGGGCATGGTTTCGACGCAAAGGTAAGTTTTCTCTCTGAAATCGACAGATTTCGCATTTCAGGCGATAGTTTCGCACTTTTTCCAGATTTCCCTATTTCAGAAACGAGAGACCGCATTTTCCGTGTAAATTGACGTGAAAATTCGAATGGCATCGAGAATTTCATCGAAAAGAATTTTGGAAGGGCATGGTTTCGACGCAAAGGTAAGTTTTCTCTCTGAAATCGACAGATTTCGCATTTCAGGCGATAGTTTCGCACTTTTTCCAGATTTCCCTATTTCAGAAACGACAGACCGCATTTTCCGTGTAAATTGACGTGAAAATTCGAATGGCATCGAGAATTTCATCGAAAAGAATTTTGGAAGGGCATGGTTTCGACGCAAAGGTAAGTTTTCTCTCTGAAATCGACAGATTTCGCATTTCAGGCGATAGTTTCGCACTTTTTCCAGATTTCCCTATTTCAGAAACGAGAGACCGCATTTTCCGTGTAAATTGACGTGAAAATTCGAATGGCATCGAGAATTTCATCGAAAAGAATTTTGGAAGGGCATGGTTTCGACGCAAAGGTAAGTTTTCTCTCTGAAATCGACAGATTTCGCATTTCAGGCGATAGTTTCGCACTTTTTCCAGATTTCCCTATTTCAGAAACGAGAGACCGCATTTTCCGTGTAAATTGACGTGAAAATTCGAATGGCATCGAGAATTTCATCGAAAAGAATTTTGGAAGGGCATGGTTTCGACGCAAAGGTAAGTTTTCTCTCTGAAATCGACAGATTTCGCATTTCAGGCGATAGTTTCGCACTTTTTCCAGATTTCCCTATTTCAGAAACGAGAGACCGCATTTTCCGTGTAAATTGACGTGAAAATTCGAATGGCATCGAGAATTTCATCGAAAAGAATTTTGGAAGGGCATGGTTTCGACGCAAAGGTAAGTTTTCTCTCTGAAATCGACAGATTTCGCATTTCAGGCGATAGTTTCGCACTTTTTCCAGATTTCCCTATTTCAGAAACGAGAGACCGCATTTTCCGTGTAAATTGACGTGAAAATTCGAATGGCATCGAGAATTTCATCGAAAAGAATTTTGGAAGGGCATGGTTTCGACGCAAAGGTAAGTTTTCTCTCTGAAATCGACAGATTTCGCATTTCAGGCGATAGTTTCGCACTTTTTCCAGATTTCCCTATTTCAGAAACGAGAGACCGCATTTTCCGTGTAAATTGACGTGAAAATTCGAATGGCATCGAGAATTTCATCGAAAAGAATTTTGGAAGGGCATGGTTTCGACGCAAAGGTAAGTTTTCTCTCTGAAATCGACAGATTTCGCATTTCAGGCGATAGTTTCGCACTTTTTCCAGATTTCCCTATTTCAGAAACGAGAGACCGCATTTTCCGTGTAAATTGACGTGAAAATTCGAATGGCATCGAGAATTTCATCGAAAAGAATTTTGGAAGGGCATGGTTTCGACGCAAAGGTAAGTTTTCTCTCTGAAATCGACAGATTTCGCATTTCAGGCGATAGTTTCGCACTTTTTCCAGATTTCCCTATTTCAGAAACGAGAGACCGCATTTTCCGTGTAAATTGACGTGAAAATTCGAATGGCATCGAGAATTTCATCGAAAAGAATTTTGGAAGGGCATGGTTTCGACGCAAAGGTAAGTTTTCTCTCTGAAATCGACAGATTTCGCATTTCAGGCGATAGTTTCGCACTTTTTCCAGATTTCCCTATTTCAGAAACGAGAGACCGCATTTTCCGTGTAAATTGACGTGAAAATTCGAATGGCATCGAGAATTTCATCGAAAAGAATTTTGGAAGGGCATGGTTTCGACGCAAAGGTAAGTTTTCTCTCTGAAATCGACAGATTTCGCATTTCAGGCGATAGTTTCGCACTTTTTCCAGATTTCCCTATTTCAGAAACGAGAGACCGCATTTTCCGTGTAAATTGACGTGAAAATTCGAATGGCATCGAGAATTTCATCGAAAAGAATTTTGGAAGGGCATGGTTTCGACGCAAAGGTAAGTTTTCTCTCTGAAATCGACAGATTTCGCATTTCAGGCGATAGTTTCGCACTTTTTCCAGATTTCCCTATTTCAGAAACGAGAGACCGCATTTTCCGTGTAAATTGACGTGAAAATTCGAATGGCATCGAGAATTTCATCGAAAAGAATTTTGGAAGGGCATGGTTTCGACGCAAAGGTAAGTTTTCTCTCTGAAATCGACAGATTTCGCATTTCAGGCGATAGTTTCGCACTTTTTCCAGATTTCCCTATTTCAGAAACGAGAGACCGCATTTTCCGTGTAAATTGACGTGAAAATTCGAATGGCATCGAGAATTTCATCGAAAAGAATTTTGGAAGGGCATGGTTTCGACGCAAAGGTAAGTTTTCTCTCTGAAATCGACAGATTTCGCATTTCAGGCGATAGTTTCGCACTTTTTCCAGATTTCCCTATTTCAGAAACGAGAGACCGCATTTTCCGTGTAAATTGACGTGAAAATTCGAATGGCATCGAGAATTTCATCGAAAAGAATTTTGGAAGGGCATGGTTTCGACGCAAAGGTAAGTTTTCTCTCTGAAATCGACAGATTTCGCATTTCAGGCGATAGTTTCGCACTTTTTCCAGATTTCCCTATTTCAGAAACGAGAGACCGCATTTTCCGTGTAAATTGACGTGAAAATTCGAATGGCATCGAGAATTTCATCGAAAAGAATTTTGGAAGGGCATGGTTTCGACGCAAAGGTAAGTTTTCTCTCTGAAATCGACAGATTTCGCATTTCAGGCGATAGTTTCGCACTTTTTCCAGATTTCCCTATTTCAGAAACGAGAGACCGCATTTTCCGTGTAAATTGACGTGAAAATTCGAATGGCATCGAGAATTTCATCGAAAAGAATTTTGGAAGGGCATGGTTTCGACGCAAAGGTAAGTTTTCTCTCTGAAATCGACAGATTTCGCATTTCAGGCGATAGTTTCGCACTTTTTCCAGATTTCCCTATTTCAGAAACGAGAGACCGCATTTTCCGTGTAAATTGACGTGAAAATTCGAATGGCATCGAGAATTTCATCGAAAAGAATTTTGGAAGGGCATGGTTTCGACGCAAAGGTAAGTTTTCTCTCTGAAATCGACAGATTTCGCATTTCAGGCGATAGTTTCGCACTTTTTCCAGATTTCCCTATTTCAGAAACGAGAGACCGCATTTTCCGTGTAAATTGACGTGAAAATTCGAATGGCATCGAGAATTTCATCGAAAAGAATTTTGGAAGGGCATGGTTTCGACGCAAAGGTAAGTTTTCTCTCTGAAATCGACAGATTTCGCATTTCAGGCGATAGTTTCGCACTTTTTCCAGATTTCCCTATTTCAGAAACGAGAGACCGCATTTTCCGTGTAAATTGACGTGAAAATTCGAATGGCATCGAGAATTTCATCGAAAAGAATTTTGGAAGGGCATGGTTTCGACGCAAAGGTAAGTTTTCTCTCTGAAATCGACAGATTTCGCATTTCAGGCGATAGTTTCGCACTTTTTCCAGATTTCCCTATTTCAGAAACGAGAGACCGCATCTTCCGTGTAAATTGACGTGAAAATTCGAATGGCATCGAGAATTTCATCGAAAAGAATTTTGGAAGGGCATGGTTTCGACGCAAAGGTAAGTTTTCTCTCTGAAATCGACAGATTTCGCATTTCAGGCGATAGTTTCGCACTTTTTCCAGATTTCCCTATTTCAGAAACGAGAGACCGCATTTTCCGTGTAAATTGACGTGAAAATTCGAATGGCATCGAGAATTTCATCGAAAAGAATTTTGGAAGGGCATGGTTTCGACGCAAAGGTAAGTTTTCTCTCTGAAATCGACAGATTTCGCATTTCAGGCGATAGTTTCGCACTTTTTCCAGATTTCCCTATTTCAGAAACGAGAGACCGCATTTTCCGTGTAAATTGACGTGAAAATTCGAATGGCATCGAGAATTTCATCGAAAAGAATTTTGGAAGGGCATGGTTTCGACGCAAAGGTAAGTTTTCTCTCTGAAATCGACAGATTTCGCATTTCAGGCGATAGTTTCGCACTTTTTCCAGATTTCCCTATTTCAGAAACGAGAGACCGCATTTTCCGTGTAAATTGACGTGAAAATTCGAATGGCATCGAGAATTTCATCGAAAAGAATTTTGGAAGGGCATGGTTTCGACGCAAAGGTAAGTTTTCTCTCTGAAATCGACAGATTTCGCATTTCAGGCGATAGTTTCGCACTTTTTCCAGATTTCCCTATTTCAGAAACGAGAGACCGCATTTTCCGTGTAAATTGACGTGAAAATTCGAATGGCATCGAGAATTTCATCGAAAAGAATTTTGGAAGGGCATGGTTTCGACGCAAAGGTAAGTTTTCTCTCTGAAATCGACAGATTTCGCATTTCAGGCGATAGTTTCGCACTTTTTCCAGATTTCCCTATTTCAGAAACGAGAGACCGCATTTTCCGTGTAAATTGACGTGAAAATTCGAATGGCATCGAGAATTTCATCGAAAAGAATTTTGGAAGGGCATGGTTTCGACGCAAAGGTAAGTTTTCTCTCTGAAATCGACAGATTTCGCATTTCAGGCGATAGTTTCGCACTTTTTCCAGATTTCCCTATTTCAGAAACGAGAGACCGCATTTTCCGTGTAAATTGACGTGAAAATTCGAATGGCATCGAGAATTTCATCGAAAAGAATTTTGGAAGGGCATGGTTTCGACGCAAAGGTAAGTTTTCTCTCTGAAATCGACAGATTTCGCATTTCAGGCGATAGTTTCGCACTTTTTCCAGATTTCCCTATTTCAGAAACGAGAGACCGCATTTTCCGTGTAAATTGACGTGAAAATTCGAATGGCATCGAGAATTTCATCGAAAAGAATTTTGGAAGGGCATGGTTTCGACGCAAAGGTAAGTTTTCTCTCTGAAATCGACAGATTTCGCATTTCAGGCGATAGTTTCGCACTTTTTCCAGATTTCCCTATTTCAGAAACGAGAGACCGCATTTTCCGTGTAAATTGACGTGAAAATTCGAATGGCATCGAGAATTTCATCGAAAAGAATTTTGGAAGGGCATGGTTTCGACGCAAAGGTAAGTTTTCTCTCTGAAATCGACAGATTTCGCATTTCAGGCGATAGTTTCGCACTTTTTCCAGATTTCCCTATTTCAGAAACGAGAGACCGCATTTTCCGTGTAAATTGACGTGAAAATTCGAATGGCATCGAGAATTTCATCGAAAAGAATTTTGGAAGGGCATGGTTTCGACGCAAAGGTAAGTTTTCTCTCTGAAATCGACAGATTTCGCATTTCAGGCGATAGTTTCGCACTTTTTCCAGATTTCCCTATTTCAGAAACGAGAGACCGCATTTTCCGTGTAAATTGACGTGAAAATTCGAATGGCATCGAGAATTTCATCGAAAAGAATTTTGGAAGGGCATGGTTTCGACGCAAAGGTAAGTTTTCTCTCTGAAATCGACAGATTTCGCATTTCAGGCGATAGTTTCGCACTTTTTCCAGATTTCCCTATTTCAGAAACGAGAGACCGCATTTTCCGTGTAAATTGACGTGAAAATTCGAATGGCATCGAGAATTTCATCGAAAAGAATTTTGGAAGGGCATGGTTTCGACGCAAAGGTAAGTTTTCTCTCTGAAATCGACAGATTTCGCATTTCAGGCGATAGTTTCGCACTTTTTCCAGATTTCCCTATTTCAGAAACGAGAGACCGCATTTTCCGTGTAAATTGACGTGAAAATTCGAATGGCATCGAGAATTTCATCGAAAAGAATTTTGGAAGGGCATGGTTTCGACGCAAAGGTAAGTTTTCTCTCTGAAATCGACAGATTTCGCATTTCAGGCGATAGTTTCGCACTTTTTCCAGATTTCCCTATTTCAGAAACGAGAGACCGCATTTTCCGTGTAAATTGACGTGAAAATTCGAATGGCATCGAGAATTTCATCGAAAAGAATTTTGGAAGGGCATGGTTTCGACGCAAAGGTAAGTTTTCTCTCTGAAATCGACAGATTTCGCATTTCAGGCGATAGTTTCGCACTTTTTCCAGATTTCCCTATTTCAGAAACGAGAGACCGCATTTTCCGTGTAAATTGACGTGAAAATTCGAATGGCATCGAGAATTTCATCGAAAAGAATTTTGGAAGGGCATGGTTTCGACGCAAAGGTAAGTTTTCTCTCTGAAATCGACAGATTTCGCATTTCAGGCGATAGTTTCGCACTTTTTCCAGATTTCCCTATTTCAGAAACTAGAGACCGCATTTTCCGTGTAAATTGACGTGAAAATTCGAATGGCATCGAGAATTTCATCGAAAAGAATTTTGGAAGGGCATGGTTTCGACGCAAAGGTAAGTTTTCTCTCTGAAATCGACAGATTTCGCATTTCAGGCGATAGTTTCGCACTTTTTCCAGATTTCCCTATTTCAGAAACGAGAGACCGCATTTTCCGTGTAAATTGACGTGAAAATTCGAATGGCATCGAGAATTTCATCGAAAAGAATTTTGGAAGGGCATGGTTTCGACGCAAAGGTAAGTTTTCTCTCTGAAATCGACAGATTTCGCATTTCAGGCGATAGTTTCGCACTTTTTCCAGATTTCCCTATTTCAGAAACGAGAGACCGCATTTTCCGTGTAAATTGACGTGAAAATTCGAATGGCATCGAGAATTTCATCGAAAAGAATTTTGGAAGGGCATGGTTTCGACGCAAAGGTAAGTTTTCTCTCTGAAATCGACAGATTTCGCATTTCAGGCGATAGTTTCGCACTTTTTCCAGATTTCCCTATTTCAGAAACGAGAGACCGCATTTTCCGTGTAAATTGACGTGAAAATTCGAATGGCATCGAGAATTTCATCGAAAAGAATTTTGGAAGGGCATGGTTTCGACGCAAAGGTAAGTTTTCTCTCTGAAATCGACAGATTTCGCATTTCAGGCGATAGTTTCGCACTTTTTCCAGATTTCCCTATTTCAGAAACGAGAGACCGCATTTTCCGTGTAAATTGACGTGAAAATTCGAATGGCATCGAGAATTTCATCGAAAAGAATTTTGGAAGGGCATGGTTTCGACGCAAAGGTAAGTTTTCTCTCTGAAATCGACAGATTTCGCATTTCAGGCGATAGTTTCGCACTTTTTCCAGATTTCCCTATTTCAGAACCGAGAGACCGCATTTTCCGTGTAAATTGACGTGAAAATTCGAATGGCATCGAGAATTTCATCGAAAAGAATTTTGGAAGGGCATGGTTTCGACGCAAAGGTAAGTTTTCTCTCTGAAATCGACAGATTTCGCATTTCAGGCGATAGTTTCGCACTTTTTCCAGATTTCCCTATTTCAGAAACGAGAGACCGCATTTTCCGTGTAAATTGACGTGAAAATTCGAATGGCATCGAGAATTTCATCGAAAAGAATTTTGGAAGGGCATGGTTTCGACGCAAAGGTAAGTTTTCTCTCTGAAATCGACAGATTTCGCATTTCAGGCGATAGTTTCGCACTTTTTCCAGATTTCCCTATTTCAGAAACGAGAGACCGCATTTTCCGTGTAAATTGACGTGAAAATTCGAATGGCATCGAGAATTTCATCGAAAAGAATTTTGGAAGGGCATGGTTTCGACGCAAAGGTAAGTTTTCTCTCTGAAATCGACAGATTTCGCATTTCAGGCGATAGTTTCGCACTTTTTCCAGATTTCCCTATTTCAGAAACGAGAGACCGCATTTTCCGTGTAAATTGACGTGAAAATTCGAATGGCATCGAGAATTTCATCGAAAAGAATTTTGGAAGGGCATGGTTTCGACGCAAAGGTAAGTTTTCTCTCTGAAATCGACAGATTTCGCATTTCAGGCGATAGTTTCGCACTTTTTCCAGATTTCCCTATTTCAGAAACGAGAGACCGCATTTTCCGTGTAAATTGACGTGAAAATTCGAATGGCATCGAGAATTTCATCGAAAAGAATTTTGGAAGGGCATGGTTTCGACGCAAAGGTAAGTTTTCTCTCTGAAATCGACAGATTTCGCATTTCAGGCGATAGTTTCGCACTTTTTCCAGATTTCCCTATTTCAGAAACGAGAGACCGCATTTTCCGTGTAAATTGACGTGAAAATTCGAATGGCATCGAGAATTTCATCGAAAAGAATTTTGGAAGGGCATGGTTTCGACGCAAAGGTAAGTTTTCTCTCTGAAATCGACAGATTTCGCATTTCAGGCGATAGTTTCGCACTTTTTCCAGATTTCCCTATTTCAGAAACGAGAGACCGCATTTTCCGTGTAAATTGACGTGAAAATTCGAATGGCATCGAGAATTTCATCGAAAAGAATTTTGGAAGGGCATGGTTTCGACGCAAAGGTAAGTTTTCTCTCTGAAATCGACAGATTTCGCATTTCAGGCGATAGTTTCGCACTTTTTCCAGATTTCCCTATTTCAGAAACGAGAGACCGCATTTTCCGTGTAAATTGACGTGAAAATTCGAATGGCATCGAGAATTTCATCGAAAAGAATTTTGGAAGGGCATGGTTTCGACGCAAAGGTAAGTTTTCTCTCTGAAATCGACAGATTTCGCATTTCAGGCGATAGTTTCGCACTTTTTCCAGATTTCCCTATTTCAGAAACGAGAGACCGCATTTTCCGTGTAAATTGACGTGAAAATTCGAATGGCATCGAGAATTTCATCGAAAAGAATTTTGGAAGGGCATGGTTTCGACGCAAAGGTAAGTTTTCTCTCTGAAATCGACAGATTTCGCATTTCAGGCGATAGTTTCGCACTTTTTCCAGATTTCCCTATTTCAGAAACGAGAGACCGCATTTTCCGTGTAAATTGACGTGAAAATTCGAATGGCATCGAGAATTTCATCGAAAAGAATTTTGGAAGGGCATGGTTTCGACGCAAAGGTAAGTTTTCTCTCTGAAATCGACAGATTTCGCATTTCAGGCGATAGTTTCGCACTTTTTCCAGATTTCCCTATTTCAGAAACGAGAGTCCGCATTTTCCGTGTAAATTGACGTGAAAATTCGAATGGCATCGAGAATTTCATCGAAAAGAATTTTGGAAGGGCATGGTTTCGACGCAAAGGTAAGTTTTCTCTCTGAAATCGACAGATTTCGCATTTCAGGCGATAGTTTCGCACTTTTTCCAGATTTCCCTATTTCAGAAACGAGAGACCGCATTTTCCGTGTAAATTGACGTGAAAATTCGAATGGCATCGAGAATTTCATCGAAAAGAATTTTGGAAGGGCATGGTTTCGACGCAAAGGTAAGTTTTCTCTCTGAAATCGACAGATTTCGCATTTCAGGCGATAGTTTCGCACTTTTTCCAGATTTCCCTATTTCAGAAACGAGAGACCGCATTTTCCGTGTAAATTGACGTGAAAATTCGAATGGCATCGAGAATTTCATCGAAAAGAATTTTGGAAGGGCATGGTTTCGACGCAAAGGTAAGTTTTCTCTCTGAAATCGACAGATTTCGCATTTCAGGCGATAGTTTCGCACTTTTTCCAGATTTCCCTATTTCAGAAACTAGAGACCGCATTTTCCGTGTAAATTGACGTGAAAATTCGAATGGCATCGAGAATTTCATCGAAAAGAATTTTGGAAGGGCATGGTTTCGACGCAAAGGTAAGTTTTCTCTCTGAAATCGACAGATTTCGCATTTCAGGCGATAGTTTCGCACTTTTTCCAGATTTCCCTATTTCAGAAACGAGAGACCGCATTTTCCGTGTAAATTGACGTGAAAATTCGAATGGCATCGAGAATTTCATCGAAAAGAATTTTGGAAGGGCATGGTTTCGACGCAAAGGTAAGTTTTCTCTCTGAAATCGACAGATTTCGCATTTCAGGCGATAGTTTCGCACTTTTTCCAGATTTCCCTATTTCAGAAACGAGAGACCGCATTTTCCGTGTAAATTGACGTGAAAATTCGAATGGCATCGAGAATTTCATCGAAAAGAATTTTGGAAGGGCATGGTTTCGACGCAAAGGTAAGTTTTCTCTCTGAAATCGACAGATTTCGCATTTCAGGCGATAGTTTCGCACTTTTTCCAGATTTCCCTATTTCAGAAACGAGAGACCGCATTTTCCGTGTAAATTGACGTGAAAATTCGAATGGCATCGAGAATTTCATCGAAAAGAATTTTGGAAGGGCATGGTTTCGACGCAAAGGTAAGTTTTCTCTCTGAAATCGACAGATTTCGCATTTCAGGCGATAGTTTCGCACTTTTTCCAGATTTCCCTATTTCAGAAACGAGAGACCGCATTTTCCGTGTAAATTGACGTGAAAATTCGAATGGCATCGAGAATTTCATCGAAAAGAATTTTGGAAGGGCATGGTTTCGACGCAAAGGTAAGTTTTCTCTCTGAAATCGACAGATTTCGCATTTCAGGCGATAGTTTCGCACTTTTTCCAGATTTCCCTATTTCAGAAACGAGAGACCGCATTTTCCGTGTAAATTGACGTGAAAATTCGAATGGCATCGAGAATTTCATCGAAAAGAATTTTGGAAGGGCATGGTTTCGACGCAAAGGTAAGTTTTCTCTCTGAAATCGACAGATTTCGCATTTCAGGCGATAGTTTCGCACTTTTTCCAGATTTCCCTATTTCAGAAACGAGAGACCGCATTTTCCGTGTAAATTGACGTGAAAATTCGAATGGCATCGAGAATTTCATCGAAAAGAATTTTGGAAGGGCATGGTTTCGACGCAAAGGTAAGTTTTCTCTCTGAAATCGACAGATTTCGCATTTCAGGCGATAGTTTCGCACTTTTTCCAGATTTCCCTATTTCAGAAACGAGAGACCGCATTTTCCGTGTAAATTGACGTGAAAATTCGAATGGCATCGAGAATTTCATCGAAAAGAATTTTGGAAGGGCATGGTTTCGACGCAAAGGTAAGTTTTCTCTCTGAAATCGACAGATTTCGCATTTCAGGCGATAGTTTCGCACTTTTTCCAGATTTCCCTATTTCAGAAACGAGAGACCGCATTTTCCGTGTAAATTGACGTGAAAATTCGAATGGCATCGAGAATTTCATCGAAAAGAATTTTGGAAGGGCATGGTTTCGACGCAAAGGTAAGTTTTCTCTCTGAAATCGACAGATTTCGCATTTCAGGCGATAGTTTCGCACTTTTTCCAGATTTCCCTATTTCAGAAACGAGAGACCGCATTTTCCGTGTAAATTGACGTGAAAATTCGAATGGCATCGAGAATTTCATCGAAAAGAATTTTGGAAGGGCATGGTTTCGACGCAAAGGTAAGTTTTCTCTCTGAAATCGACAGATTTCGCATTTCAGGCGATAGTTTCGCACTTTTTCCAGATTTCCCTATTTCAGAAACGAGAGACCGCATTTTCCGTGTAAATTGACGTGAAAATTCGAATGGCATCGAGAATTTCATCGAAAAGAATTTTGGAAGGGCATGGTTTCGACGCAAAGGTAAGTTTTCTCTCTGAAATCGACAGATTTCGCATTTCAGGCGATAGTTTCGCACTTTTTCCAGATTTCCCTATTTCAGAAACGAGAGACCGCATTTTCCGTGTAAATTGACGTGAAAATTCGAATGGCATCGAGAATTTCATCGAAAAGAATTTTGGAAGGGCATGGTTTCGACGCAAAGGTAAGTTTTCTCTCTGAAATCGACAGATTTCGCATTTCAGGCGATAGTTTCGCACTTTTTCCAGATTTCCCTATTTCAGAAACGAGAGACCGCATTTTCCGTGTAAATTGACGTGAAAATTCGAATGGCATCGAGAATTTCATCGAAAAGAATTTTGGAAGGGCATGGTTTCGACGCAAAGGTAAGTTTTCTCTCTGAAATCGACAGATTTCGCATTTCAGGCGATAGTTTCGCACTTTTTCCAGATTTCCCTATTTCAGAAACGAGAGACCGCATTTTCCGTGTAAATTGACGTGAAAATTCGAATGGCATCGAGAATTTCATCGAAAAGAATTTTGGAAGGGCATGGTTTCGACGCAAAGGTAAGTTTTCTCTCTGAAATCGACAGATTTCGCATTTCAGGCGATAGTTTCGCACTTTTTCCAGATTTCCCTATTTCAGAAACGAGAGACCGCATTTTCCGTGTAAATTGACGTGAAAATTCGAATGGCATCGAGAATTTCATCGAAAAGAATTTTGGAAGGGCATGGTTTCGACGCAAAGGTAAGTTTTCTCTCTGAAATCGACAGATTTCGCATTTCAGGCGATAGTTTCGCACTTTTTCCAGATTTCCCTATTTCAGAAACGAGAGACCGCATTTTCCGTGTAAATTGACGTGAAAATTCGAATGGCATCGAGAATTTCATCGAAAAGAATTTTGGAAGGGCATGGTTTCGACGCAAAGGTAAGTTTTCTCTCTGAAATCGACAGATTTCGCATTTCAGGCGATAGTTTCGCACTTTTTCCAGATTTCCCTATTTCAGAAACGAGAGACCGCATTTTCCGTGTAAATTGACGTGAAAATTCGAATGGCATCGAGAATTTCATCGAAAAGAATTTTGGAAGGGCATGGTTTCGACGCAAAGGTAAGTTTTCTCTCTGAAATCGACAGATTTCGCATTTCAGGCGATAGTTTCGCACTTTTTCCAGATTTCCCTATTTCAGAAACGAGAGACCGCATTTTCCGTGTAAATTGACGTGAAAATTCGAATGGCATCGAGAATTTCATCGAAAAGAATTTTGGAAGGGCATGGTTTCGACGCAAAGGTAAGTTTTCTCTCTGAAATCGACAGATTTCGCATTTCAGGCGATAGTTTCGCACTTTTTCCAGATTTCCCTATTTCAGAAACGAGAGACCGCATTTTCCGTGTAAATTGACGTGAAAATTCGAATGGCATCGAGAATTTCATCGAAAAGAATTTTGGAAGGGCATGGTTTCGACGCAAAGGTAAGTTTTCTCTCTGAAATCGACAGATTTCGCATTTCAGGCGATAGTTTCGCACTTTTTCCAGATTTCCCTATTTCAGAAACGAGAGACCGCATTTTCCGTGTAAATTGACGTGAAAATTCGAATGGCATCGAGAATTTCATCGAAAAGAATTTTGGAAGGGCATGGTTTCGACGCAAAGGTAAGTTTTCTCTCTGAAATCGACAGATTTCGCATTTCAGGCGATAGTTTCGCACTTTTTCCAGATTTCCCTATTTCAGAAACGAGAGACCGCATTTTCCGTGTAAATTGACGTGAAAATTCGAATGGCATCGAGAATTTCATCGAAAAGAATTTTGGAAGGGCATGGTTTCGACGCAAAGGTAAGTTTTCTCTCTGAAATCGACAGATTTCGCATTTCAGGCGATAGTTTCGCACTTTTTCCAGATTTCCCTATTTCAGAAACGAGAGACCGCATTTTCCGTGTAAATTGACGTGAAAATTCGAATGGCATCGAGAATTTCATCGAAAAGAATTTTGGAAGGGCATGGTTTCGACGCAAAGGTAAGTTTTCTCTCTGAAATCGACAGATTTCGCATTTCAGGCGATAGTTTCGCACTTTTTCCAGATTTCCCTATTTCAGAAACGAGAGACCGCATTTTCCGTGTAAATTGACGTGAAAATTCGAATGGCATCGAGAATTTCATCGAAAAGAATTTTGGAAGGGCATGGTTTCGACGCAAAGGTAAGTTTTCTCTCTGAAATCGACAGATTTCGCATTTCAGGCGATAGTTTCGCACTTTTTCCAGATTTCCCTATTTCAGAAACGAGAGACCGCATTTTCCGTGTAAATTGACGTGAAAATTCGAATGGCATCGAGAATTTCATCGAAAAGAATTTTGGAAGGGCATGGTTTCGACGCAAAGGTAAGTTTTCTCTCTGAAATCGACAGATTTCGCATTTCAGGCGATAGTTTCGCACTTTTTCCAGATTTCCCTATTTCAGAAACGAGAGACCGCATTTTCCGTGTAAATTGACGTGAAAATTCGAATGGCATCGAGAATTTCATCGAAAAGAATTTTGGAAGGGCATGGTTTCGACGCAAAGGTAAGTTTTCTCTCTGAAATCGACAGATTTCGCATTTCAGGCGATAGTTTCGCACTTTTTCCAGATTTCCCTATTTCAGAAACGAGAGACCGCATTTTCCGTGTAAATTGACGTGAAAATTCGAATGGCATCGAGAATTTCATCGAAAAGAATTTTGGAAGGGCATGGTTTCGACGCAAAGGTAAGTTTTCTCTCTGAAATCGACAGATTTCGCATTTCAGGCGATAGTTTCGCACTTTTTCCAGATTTCCCTATTTCAGAAACGAGAGACCGCATTTTCCGTGTAAATTGACGTGAAAATTCGAATGGCATCGAGAATTTCATCGAAAAGAATTTTGGAAGGGCATGGTTTCGACGCAAAGGTAAGTTTTCTCTCTGAAATCGACAGATTTCGCATTTCAGGCGATAGTTTCGCACTTTTTCCAGATTTCCCTATTTCAGAAACGAGAGACCGCATTTTCCGTGTAAATTGACGTGAAAATTCGAATGGCATCGAGAATTTCATCGAAAAGAATTTTGGAAGGGCATGGTTTCGACGCAAAGGTAAGTTTTCTCTCTGAAATCGACAGATTTCGCATTTCAGGCGATAGTTTCGCACTTTTTCCAGATTTCCCTATTTCAGAAACGAGAGACCGCATTTTCCGTGTAAATTGACGTGAAAATTCGAATGGCATCGAGAATTTCATCGAAAAGAATTTTGGAAGGGCATGGTTTCGACGCAAAGGTAAGTTTTCTCTCTGAAATCGACAGATTTCGCATTTCAGGCGATAGTTTCGCACTTTTTCCAGATTTCCCTATTTCAGAAACGAGAGACCGCATTTTCCGTGTAAATTGACGTGAAAATTCGAATGGCATCGAGAATTTCATCGAAAAGAATTTTGGAAGGGCATGGTTTCGACGCAAAGGTAAGTTTTCTCTCTGAAATCGACAGATTTCGCATTTCAGGCGATAGTTTCGCACTTTTTCCAGATTTCCCTATTTCAGAAACGAGAGACCGCATTTTCCGTGTAAATTGACGTGAAAATTCGAATGGCATCGAGAATTTCATCGAAAAGAATTTTGGAAGGGCATGGTTTCGACGCAAAGGTAAGTTTTCTCTCTGAAATCGACAGATTTCGCATTTCAGGCGATAGTTTCGCACTTTTTCCAGATTTCCCTATTTCAGAAACGAGAGACCGCATTTTCCGTGTAAATTGACGTGAAAATTCGAATGGCATCGAGAATTTCATCGAAAAGAATTTTGGAAGGGCATGGTTTCGACGCAAAGGTAAGTTTTCTCTCTGAAATCGACAGATTTCGCATTTCAGGCGATAGTTTCGCACTTTTTCCAGATTTCCCTATTTCAGAAACGAGAGACCGCATTTTCCGTGTAAATTGACGTGAAAATTCGAATGGCATCGAGAATTTTCATCGAAAAGAATTTTGGAAGGGCATGGTTTCGACGCAAAGGTAAGTTTTCTCTCTGAAATCGACAGATTTCGCATTTCAGGCGATAGTTTCGCACTTTTTCCAGATTTCCCTATTTCAGAAACGAGAGACCGCATTTTCCGTGTAAATTGACGTGAACATTCGAATGGCATCGAGAATTTCATCGAAAAGAATTTTGGAAGGGCATGGTTTCGACGCAAAGGTAAGTTTTCTCTCTGAAATCGACAGATTTCGCATTTCAGGCGATAGTTTCGCACTTTTTCCAGATTTCCCTATTTCAGAAACGAGAGACCGCATTTTCCGTGTAAATTGACGTGAAAATTCGAATGGCATCGAGAATTTCATCGAAAAGAATTTTGGAAGGGCATGGTTTCGACGCAAAGGTAAGTTTTCTCTCTGAAATCGACAGATTTCGCATTTCAGGCGATAGTTTCGCACTTTTTCCAGATTTCCCTATTTCAGAAACGAGAGACCGCATTTTCCGTGTAAATTGACGTGAAAATTCGAATGGCATCGAGAATTTCATCGAAAAGAATTTTGGAAGGGCATGGTTTCGACGCAAAGGTAAGTTTTCTCTCTGAAATCGACAGATTTCGCATTTCAGGCGATAGTTTCGCACTTTTTCCAGATTTCCCTATTTCAGAAACGAGAGACCGCATTTTCCGTGTAAATTGACGTGAAAATTCGAATGGCATCGAGAATTTCATCGAAAAGAATTTTGGAAGGGCATGGTTTCGACGCAAAGGTAAGTTTTCTCTCTGAAATCGACAGATTTCGCATTTCAGGCGATAGTTTCGCACTTTTTCCAGATTTCCCTATTTCAGAAACGAGAGACCGCATTTTCCGTGTAAATTGACGTGAAAATTCGAATGGCATCGAGAATTTCATCGAAAAGAATTTTGGAAGGGCATGGTTTCGACGCAAAGGTAAGTTTTCTCTCTGAAATCGACAGATTTCGCATTTCAGGCGATAGTTTCGCACTTTTTCCAGATTTCCCTATTTCAGAAACGAGAGACCGCATTTTCCGTGTAAATTGACGTGAAAATTCGAATGGCATCGAGAATTTCATCGAAAAGAATTTTGGAAGGGCATGGTTTCGACGCAAAGGTAAGTTTTCTCTCTGAAATCGACAGATTTCGCATTTCAGGCGATAGTTTCGCACTTTTTCCAGATTTCCCTATTTCAGAAACGAGAGACCGCATTTTCCGTGTAAATTGACGTGAAAATTCGAATGGCATCGAGAATTTCATCGAAAAGAATTTTGGAAGGGCATGGTTTCGACGCAAAGGTAAGTTTTCTCTCTGAAATCGACAGATTTCGCATTTCAGGCGATAGTTTCGCACTTTTTCCAGATTTCCCTATTTCAGAAACGAGAGACCGCATTTTCCGTGTAAATTGACGTGAAAATTCGAATGGCATCGAGAATTTCATCGAAAAGAATTTTGGAAGGGCATGGTTTCGACGCAAAGGTAAGTTTTCTCTCTGAAATCGACAGATTTCGCATTTCAGGCGATAGTTTCGCACTTTTTCCAGATTTCCCTATTTCAGAAACGAGAGACCGCATTTTCCGTGTAAATTGACGTGAAAATTCGAATGGCATCGAGAATTTCATCGAAAAGAATTTTGGAAGGGCATGGTTTCGACGCAAAGGTAAGTTTTCTCTCTGAAATCGACAGATTTCGCATTTCAGGCGATAGTTTCGCACTTTTTCCAGATTTCCCTATTTCAGAAACGAGAGACCGCATTTTCCGTGTAAATTGACGTGAAAATTCGAATGGCATCGAGAATTTCATCGAAAAGAATTTTGGAAGGGCATGGTTTCGACGCAAAGGTAAGTTTTCTCTCTGAAATCGACAGATTTCGCATTTCAGGCGATAGTTTCGCACTTTTTCCAGATTTCCCTATTTCAGAAACGAGAGACCGCATTTTCCGTGTAAATTGACGTGAAAATTCGAATGGCATCGAGAATTTCATCGAAAAGAATTTTGGAAGGGCATGGTTTCGACGCAAAGGTAAGTTTTCTCTCTGAAATCGACAGATTTCGCATTTCAGGCGATAGTTTCGCACTTTTTCCAGATTTCCCTATTTCAGAAACGAGAGACCGCATTTTCCGTGTAAATTGACGTGAAAATTCGAATGGCATCGAGAATTTCATCGAAAAGAATTTTGGAAGGGCATGGTTTCGACGCAAAGGTAAGTTTTCTCTCTGAAATCGACAGATTTCGCATTTCAGGCGATAGTTTCGCACTTTTTCCAGATTTCCCTATTTCAGAAACGAGAGACCGCATTTTCCGTGTAAATTGACGTGAAAATTCGAATGGCATCGAGAATTTCATCGAAAAGAATTTTGGAAGGGCATGGTTTCGACGCAAAGGTAAGTTTTCTCTCTGAAATCGACAGATTTCGCATTTCAGGCGATAGTTTCGCACTTTTTCCAGATTTCCCTATTTCAGAAACGAGAGACCGCATTTTCCGTGTAAATTGACGTGAAAATTCGAATGGCATCGAGAATTTCATCGAAAAGAATTTTGGAAGGGCATGGTTTCGACGCAAAGGTAAGTTTTCTCTCTGAAATCGACAGATTTCGCATTTCAGGCGATAGTTTCGCACTTTTTCCAGATTTCCCTATTTCAGAAACGAGAGACCGCATTTTCCGTGTAAATTGACGTGAAAATTCGAATGGCATCGAGAATTTCATCGAAAAGAATTTTGGAAGGGCATGGTTTCGACGCAAAGGTAAGTTTTCTCTCTGAAATCGACAGATTTCGCATTTCAGGCGATAGTTTCGCACTTTTTCCAGATTTCCCTATTTCAGAAACGAGAGACCGCATTTTCCGTGTAAATTGACGTGAAAATTCGAATGGCATCGAGAATTTCATCGAAAAGAATTTTGGAAGGGCATGGTTTCGACGCAAAGGTAAGTTTTCTCTCTGAAATCGACAGATTTCGCATTTCAGGCGATAGTTTCGCACTTTTTCCAGATTTCCCTATTTCAGAAACGAGAGACCGCATTTTCCGTGTAAATTGACGTGAAAATTCGAATGGCATCGAGAATTTCATCGAAAAGAATTTTGGAAGGGCATGGTTTCGACGCAAAGGTAAGTTTTCTCTCTGAAATCGACAGATTTCGCATTTCAGGCGATAGTTTCGCACTTTTTCCAGATTTCCCTATTTCAGAAACGAGAGACCGCATTTTCCGTGTAAATTGACGTGAAAATTCGAATGGCATCGAGAATTTCATCGAAAAGAATTTTGGAAGGGCATGGTTTCGACGCAAAGGTAAGTTTTCTCTCTGAAATCGACAGATTTCGCATTTCAGGCGATAGTTTCGCACTTTTTCCAGATTTCCCTATTTCAGAAACGAGAGACCGCATTTTCCGTGTAAATTGACGTGAAAATTCGAATGGCATCGAGAATTTCATCGAAAAGAATTTTGGAAGGGCATGGTTTCGACGCAAAGGTAAGTTTTCTCTCTGAAATCGACAGATTTCGCATTTCAGGCGATAGTTTCGCACTTTTTCCAGATTTCCCTATTTCAGAAACGAGAGACCGCATTTTCCGTGTAAATTGACGTGAAAATTCGAATGGCATCGAGAATTTCATCGAAAAGAATTTTGGAAGGGCATGGTTTCGACGCAAAGGTAAGTTTTCTCTCTGAAATCGACAGATTTCGCATTTCAGGCGATAGTTTCGCACTTTTTCCAGATTTCCCTATTTCAGAAACGAGAGACCGCATTTTCCGTGTAAATTGACGTGAAAATTCGAATGGCATCGAGAATTTCATCGAAAAGAATTTTGGAAGGGCATGGTTTCGACGCAAAGGTAAGTTTTCTCTCTGAAATCGACAGATTTCGCATTTCAGGCGATAGTTTCGCACTTTTTCCAGATTTCCCTATTTCAGAAACGAGAGACCGCATTTTCCGTGTAAATTGACGTGAAAATTCGAATGGCATCGAGAATTTCATCGAAAAGAATTTTGGAAGGGCATGGTTTCGACGCAAAGGTAAGTTTTCTCTCTGAAATCGACAGATTTCGCATTTCAGGCGATAGTTTCGCACTTTTTCCAGATTTCCCTATTTCAGAAACGAGAGACCGCATTTTCCGTGTAAATTGACGTGAAAATTCGAATGGCATCGAGAATTTCATCGAAAAGAATTTTGGAAGGGCATGGTTTCGACGCAAAGGTAAGTTTTCTCTCTGAAATCGACAGATTTCGCATTTCAGGCGATAGTTTCGCACTTTTTCCAGATTTCCCTATTTCAGAAACGAGAGACCGCATTTTCCGTGTAAATTGACGTGAAAATTCGAATGGCATCGAGAATTTCATCGAAAAGAATTTTGGAAGGGCATGGTTTCGACGCAAAGGTAAGTTTTCTCTCTGAAATCGACAGATTTCGCATTTCAGGCGATAGTTTCGCACTTTTTCCAGATTTCCCTATTTCAGAAACGAGAGACCGCATTTTCCGTGTAAATTGACGTGAAAATTCGAATGGCATCGAGAATTTCATCGAAAAGAATTTTGGAAGGGCATGGTTTCGACGCAAAGGTAAGTTTTCTCTCTGAAATCGACAGATTTCGCATTTCAGGCGATAGTTTCGCACTTTTTCCAGATTTCCCTATTTCAGAAACGAGAGACCGCATTTTCCGTGTAAATTGACGTGAAAATTCGAATGGCATCGAGAATTTCATCGAAAAGAATTTTGGAAGGGCATGGTTTCGACGCAAAGGTAAGTTTTCTCTCTGAAATCGACAGATTTCGCATTTCAGGCGATAGTTTCGCACTTTTTCCAGATTTCCCTATTTCAGAAACGAGAGACCGCATTTTCCGTGTAAATTGACGTGAAAATTCGAATGGCATCGAGAATTTCATCGAAAAGAATTTTGGAAGGGCATGGTTTCGACGCAAAGGTAAGTTTTCTCTCTGAAATCGACAGATTTCGCATTTCAGGCGATAGTTTCGCACTTTTTCCAGATTTCCCTATTTCAGAAACGAGAGACCGCATTTTCCGTGTAAATTGACGTGAAAATTCGAATGGCATCGAGAATTTCATCGAAAAGAATTTTGGAAGGGCATGGTTTCGACGCAAAGGTAAGTTTTCTCTCTGAAATCGACAGATTTCGCATTTCAGGCGATAGTTTCGCACTTTTTCCAGATTTCCCTATTTCAGAAACGAGAGACCGCATTTTCCGTGTAAATTGACGTGAAAATTCGAATGGCATCGAGAATTTCATCGAAAAGAATTTTGGAAGGGCATGGTTTCGACGCAAAGGTAAGTTTTCTCTCTGAAATCGACAGATTTCGCATTTCAGGCGATAGTTTCGCACTTTTTCCAGATTTCCCTATTTCAGAAACGAGAGACCGCATTTTCCGTGTAAATTGACGTGAAAATTCGAATGGCATCGAGAATTTCATCGAAAAGAATTTTGGAAGGGCATGGTTTCGACGCAAAGGTAAGTTTTCTCTCTGAAATCGACAGATTTCGCATTTCAGGCGATAGTTTCGCACTTTTTCCAGATTTCCCTATTTCAGAAACGAGAGACCGCATTTTCCGTGTAAATTGACGTGAAAATTCGAATGGCATCGAGAATTTCATCGAAAAGAATTTTGGAAGGGCATGGTTTCGACGCAAAGGTAAGTTTTCTCTCTGAATCGACAGATTTCGCATTTCAGGCGATAGTTTCGCACTTTTTCCAGATTTCCCTATTTCAGAAACGAGAGACCGCATTTTCCGTGTAAATTGACGTGAAAATTCGAATGGCATCGAGAATTTCATCGAAAAGAATTTTGGAAGGGCATGGTTTCGACGCAAAGGTAAGTTTTCTCTCTGAAATCGACAGATTTCGCATTTCAGGCGATAGTTTCGCACTTTTTCCAGATTTCCCTATTTCAGAAACGAGAGACCGCATTTTCCGTGTAAATTGACGTGAAAATTCGAATGGCATCGAGAATTTCATCGAAAAGAATTTTGGAAGGGCATGGTTTCGACGCAAAGGTAAGTTTTCTCTCTGAAATCGACAGATTTCGCATTTCAGGCGATAGTTTCGCACTTTTTCCAGATTTCCCTATTTCAGAAACGAGAGACCGCATTTTCCGTGTAAATTGACGTGAAAATTCGAATGGCATCGAGAATTTCATCGAAAAGAATTTTGGAAGGGCATGGTTTCGACGCAAAGGTAAGTTTTCTCTCTGAAATCGACAGATTTCGCATTTCAGGCGATAGTTTCGCACTTTTTCCAGATTTCCCTATTTCAGAAACGAGAGACCGCATTTTCCGTGTAAATTGACGTGAAAATTCGAATGGCATCGAGAATTTCATCGAAAAGAATTTTGGAAGGGCATGGTTTCGACGCAAAGGTAAGTTTTCTCTCTGAAATCGACAGATTTCGCTATTCAGGCGATAGTTTCGCACTTTTTCCAGATTTCCCTATTTCAGAAACGAGAGACCGCATTTTCCGTGTAAATTGACGTGAAAATTCGAATGGCATCGAGAATTTCATCGAAAAGAATTTTGGAAGGGCATGGTTTCGACGCAAAGGTAAGTTTTCTCTCTGAAATCGACAGATTTCGCATTTCAGGCGATAGTTTCGCACTTTTTCCAGATTTCCCTATTTCAGAAACGAGAGACCGCATTTTCCGTGTAAATTGACGTGAAAATTCGAATGGCATCGAGAATTTCATCGAAAAGAATTTTGGAAGGGCATGGTTTCGACGCAAAGGTAAGTTTTCTCTCTGAAATCGACAGATTTCGCATTTCAGGCGATAGTTTCGCACTTTTTCCAGATTTCCCTATTTCAGAAACGAGAGACCGCATTTTCCGTGTAAATTGACGTGAAAATTCGAATGGCATCGAGAATTTCATCGAAAAGAATTTTGGAAGGGCATGGTTTCGACGCAAAGGTAAGTTTTCTCTCTGAAATCGACAGATTTCGCATTTCAGGCGATAGTTTCGCACTTTTTCCAGATTTCCCTATTTCAGAAACGAGAGACCGCATTTTCCGTGTAAATTGACGTGAAAATTCGAATGGCATCGAGAATTTCATCGAAAAGAATTTTGGAAGGGCATGGTTTCGACGCAAAGGTAAGTTTTCTCTCTGAAATCGACAGATTTCGCATTTCAGGCGATAGTTTCGCACTTTTTCCAGATTTCCCTATTTCAGAAACGAGAGACCGCATTTTCCGTGTAAATTGACGTGAAAATTCGAATGGCATCGAGAATTTCATCGAAAAGAATTTTGGAAGTGGCATGGTTTCGACGCAAAGGTAAGTTTTCTCTCTGAAATCGACAGATTTCGCATTTCAGGCGATAGTTTCGCACTTTTTCCAGATTTCCCTATTTCAGAAACGAGAGACCGCATTTTCCGTGTAAATTGACGTGAAAATTCGAATGGCATCGAGAATTTCATCGAAAAGAATTTTGGAAGGGCATGGTTTCGACGCAAAGGTAAGTTTTCTCTCTGAAATCGACAGATTTCGCATTTCAGGCGATAGTTTCGCACTTTTTCCAGATTTCCCTATTTCAGAAACGAGAGACCGCATTTTCCGTGTAAATTGACGTGAAAATTCGAATGGCATCGAGAATTTCATCGAAAAGAATTTTGGAAGGGCATGGTTTCGACGCAAAGGTAAGTTTTCTCTCTGAAATCGACAGATTTCGCATTTCAGGCGATAGTTTCGCACTTTTTCCAGATTTCCCTATTTCAGAAACGAGAGACCGCATTTTCCGTGTAAATTGACGTGAAAATTCGAATGGCATCGAGAATTTCATCGAAAAGAATTTTGGAAGGGCATGGTTTCGACGCAAAGGTAAGTTTTCTCTCTGAAATCGACAGATTTCGCATTTCAGGCGATAGTTTCGCACTTTTTCCAGATTTCCCTATTTCAGAAACGAGAGACCGCATTTTCCGTGTAAATTGACGTGAAAATTCGAATGGCATCGAGAATTTCATCGAAAAGAATTTTGGAAGGGCATGGTTTCGACGCAAAGGTAAGTTTTCTCTCTGAAATCGACAGATTTCGCATTTCAGGCGATAGTTTCGCACTTTTTCCAGATTTCCCTATTTCAGAAACGAGAGACCGCATTTTCCGTGTAAATTGACGTGAAAATTCGAATGGCATCGAGAATTTCATCGAAAAGAATTTTGGAAGGGCATGGTTTCGACGCAAAGGTAAGTTTTCTCTCTGAAATCGACAGATTTCGCATTTCAGGCGATAGTTTCGCACTTTTTCCAGATTTCCCTATTTCAGAAACGAGAGACCGCATTTTCCGTGTAAATTGACGTGAAAATTCGAATGGCATCGAGAATTTCATCGAAAAGAATTTTGGAAGGGCATGGTTTCGACGCAAAGGTAAGTTTTCTCTCTGAAATCGACAGATTTCGCTATTCAGGCGATAGTTTCGCACTTTTTCCAGATTTCCCTATTTCAGAAACGAGAGACCGCATTTTCCGTGTAAATTGACGTGAAAATTCGAATGGCATCGAGAATTTCATCGAAAAGAATTTTGGAAGGGCATGGTTTCGACGCAAAGGTAAGTTTTCTCTCTGAAATCGACAGATTTCGCTATTCAGGCGATAGTTTCGCACTTTTTCCAGATTTCCCTATTTCAGAAACGAGAGACCGCATTTTCCGTGTAAATTGACGTGAAAATTCGAATGGCATCGAGAATTTCATCGAAAAGAATTTTGGAAGGGCATGGTTTCGACGCAAAGGTAAGTTTTCTCTCTGAAATCGACAGATTTCGCATTTCAGGCGATAGTTTCGCACTTTTTCCAGATTTCCCTATTTCAGAAACGAGAGACCGCATTTTCCGTGTAAATTGACGTGAAAATTCGAATGGCATCGAGAATTTCATCGAAAAGAATTTTGGAAGGGCATGGTTTCGACGCAAAGGTAAGTTTTCTCTCTGAAATCGACAGATTTCGCATTTCAGGCGATAGTTTCGCACTTTTTCCAGATTTCCCTATTTCAGAAACGAGAGACCGCATTTTCCGTGTAAATTGACGTGAAAATTCGAATGGCATCGAGAATTTCATCGAAAAGAATTTTGGAAGGGCATGGTTTCGACGCAAAGGTAAGTTTTCTCTCTGAAATCGACAGATTTCGCATTTCAGGCGATAGTTTCGCACTTTTTCCAGATTTCCCTATTTCAGAAACGAGAGACCGCATTTTCCGTGTAAATTGACGTGAAAATTCGAATGGCATCGAGAATTTCATCGAAAAGAATTTTGGAAGGGCATGGTTTCGACGCAAAGGTAAGTTTTCTCTCTGAAATCGACAGATTTCGCATTTCAGGCGATAGTTTCGCACTTTTTCCAGATTTCCCTATTTCAGAAACGAGAGACCGCATTTTCCGTGTAAATTGACGTGAAAATTCGAATGGCATCGAGAATTTCATCGAAAAGAATTTTGGAAGGGCATGGTTTCGACGCAAAGGTAAGTTTTCTCTCTGAAATCGACAGATTTCGCATTTCAGGCGATAGTTTCGCACTTTTTCCAGATTTCCCTATTTCAGAAACGAGAGACCGCATTTTCCGTGTAAATTGACGTGAAAATTCGAATGGCATCGAGAATTTCATCGAAAAGAATTTTGGAAGGGCATGGTTTCGACGCAAAGGTAAGTTTTCTCTCTGAAATCGACAGATTTCGCATTTCAGGCGATAGTTTCGCACTTTTTCCAGATTTCCCTATTTCAGAAACGAGAGACCGCATTTTCCGTGTAAATTGACGTGAAAATTCGAATGGCATCGAGAATTTCATCGAAAAGAATTTTGGAAGGGCATGGTTTCGACGCAAAGGTAAGTTTTCTCTCTGAAATCGACAGATTTCGCATTTCAGGCGATAGTTTCGCACTTTTTCCAGATTTCCCTATTTCAGAAACGAGAGACCGCATTTTCCGTGTAAATTGACGTGAAAATTCGAATGGCATCGAGAATTTCATCGAAAAGAATTTTGGAAGGGCATGGTTTCGACGCAAAGGTAAGTTTTCTCTCTGAAATCGACAGATTTCGCATTTCCGGCGATAGTTTCGCACTTTTTCCAGATTTCCCTATTTCAGAAACGAGAGACCGCATTTTCCGTGTAAATTGACGTGAAAATTCGAATGGCATCGAGAATTTCATCGAAAAGAATTTTGGAAGGGCATGGTTTCGACGCAAAGGTAAGTTTTCTCTCTGAAATCGACAGATTTCGCATTTCAGGCGATAGTTTCGCACTTTTTCCAGATTTCCCTATTTCAGAAACGAGAGACCGCATTTTCCGTGTAAATTGACGTGAAAATTCGAATGGCATCGAGAATTTCATCGAAAAGAATTTTGGAAGGGCATGGTTTCGACGCAAAGGTAAGTTTTCTCTCTGAAATCGACAGATTTCGCATTTCAGGCGATAGTTTCGCACTTTTTCCAGATTTCCCTATTTCAGAAACGAGTGACCGCATTTTCCGTGTAAATTGACGTGAAAATTCGAATGGCATCGAGAATTTCATCGAAAAGAATTTTGGAAGGGCATGGTTTCGACGCAAAGGTAAGTTTTCTCTCTGAAATCGACAGATTTCGCATTTCAGGCGATAGTTTCGCACTTTTTCCAGATTTCCCTATTTCAGAAACGAGAGACCGCATTTTCCGTGTAAATTGACGTGAAAATTCGAATGGCATCGAGAATTTCATCGAAAAGAATTTTGGAAGGGCATGGTTTCGACGCAAAGGTAAGTTTTCTCTCTGAAATCGACAGATTTCGCATTTCAGGCGATAGTTTCGCACTTTTTCCAGATTTCCCTATTTCAGAAACGAGAGACCGCATTTTCCGTGTAAATTGACGTGAAAATTCGAATGGCATCGAGAATTTCATCGAAAAGAATTTTGGAAGGGCATGGTTTCGACGCAAAGGTAAGTTTTCTCTCTGAAATCGACAGATTTCGCATTTCAGGCGATAGTTTCGCACTTTTTCCAGATTTCCCTATTTCAGAAACGAGAGACCGCATTTTCCGTGTAAATTGACGTGAAAATTCGAATGGCATCGAGAATTTCATCGAAAAGAATTTTGGAAGGGCATGGTTTCGACGCAAAGGTAAGTTTTCTCTCTGAAATCGACAGATTTCGCATTTCAGGCGATAGTTTCGCACTTTTTCCAGATTTCCCTATTTCAGAAACGAGAGACCGCATTTTCCGTGTAAATTGACGTGAAAATTCGAATGGCATCGAGAATTTCATCGAAAAGAATTTTGGAAGGGCATGGTTTCGACGCAAAGGTAAGTTTTCTCTCTGAAATCGACAGATTTCGCATTTCAGGCGATAGTTTCGCACTTTTTCCAGATTTCCCTATTTCAGAAACGAGAGACCGCATTTTCCGTGTAAATTGACGTGAAAATTCGAATGGCATCGAGAATTTCATCGAAAAGAATTTTGGAAGGGCATGGTTTCGACGCAAAGGTAAGTTTTCTCTCTGAAATCGACAGATTTCGCATTTCAGGCGATAGTTTCGCACTTTTTCCAGATTTCCCTATTTCAGAAACGAGAGACCGCATTTTCCGTGTAAATTGACGTGAAAATTCGAATGGCATCGAGAATTTCATCGAAAAGAATTTTGGAAGGGCATGGTTTCGACGCAAAGGTAAGTTTTCTCTCTGAAATCGACAGATTTCGCATTTCAGGCGATAGTTTCGCACTTTTTCCAGATTTCCCTATTTCAGAAACGAGAGACCGCATTTTCCGTGTAAATTGACGTGAAAATTCGAATGGCATCGAGAATTTCATCGAAAAGAATTTTGGAAGGGCATGGTTTCGACGCAAAGGTAAGTTTTCTCTCTGAAATCGACAGATTTCGCATTTCAGGCGATAGTTTCGCACTTTTTCCAGATTTCCCTATTTCAGAAACGAGAGACCGCATTTTCCGTGTAAATTGACGTGAAAATTCGAATGGCATCGAGAATTTCATCGAAAAGAATTTTGGAAGGGCATGGTTTCGACGCAAAGGTAAGTTTTCTCTCTGAAATCGACAGATTTCGCATTTCAGGCGATAGTTTCGCACTTTTTCCAGATTTCCCTATTTCAGAAACGAGAGACCGCATGAATGGCGTCGAGAATTTCATCGAAAAGAATTTTGGAAGGGCATGGTTTCGACGCAAAGGTAAGTTTTCTCTCTGAAATCGACAGATTTCGCATTTCAGGCGAATAGTTTCGCACTTTTTCCAGATTTCCCTATTTCAGAAACGAGAGACCGCATTTTCCGTGTAAATTGACGTGAAAATTCGAATGGCGTCGAGAATTTCATCGAAAAGAATTTTGGAAGGGCATGGTTTCGACGCAAAGGTAAGTTTTCTCTCTGAAATCGACAGATTTCGCATTTCAGGCGATAGTTTCGCACTTTTTCCAGATTTCCCTATTTCAGAAACGAGAGACCGCATTTTCCGTGTAAATTGACGTGAAAATTCGAATGGCGTCGAGAATTTCATCGAAAAGAATTTTGGAAGGGCATGGTTTCGACGCAAAGGTAAGTTTTCTCTCTGAAATCGACAGATTTCGCATTTCAGGCGATAGTTTCGCACTTTTTCCAGATTTCCCTATTTCAGAAACGAGAGACCGCATTTTCCGTGTAAATTGACGTGAAAATTCGAATGGCGTCGAGAATTTCATCGAAAAGAATTTTGGAAGGGCATGGTTTTCGACGCAAAGGTAAGTTTTCTCTCTGAAATCGACAGATTTCGCATTTCAGGCGATAGTTTCGCACTTTTTCCAGATTTCCCTATTTCAGAAACGAGAGGACCGCATTTTCCGTGTAAATTGACGTGAAAATTCGAAATGGCGTCGAGAATTTCATCGAAAAGAATTTTGGAAGGGCATGGTTTCGACGCAAAGGTAAGTTTTCTCTCTGAAATCGACAGATTTCGCATTTCAGGCGATAGTTTCGCACTTTTTCCAGATTTCCCTATTTCAGAAACGAGAGACCGCATTTTCCGTGTAAATTGACCTGAAAATTCGAATGGCGTCGAGAATTTCATCGAAAAGAATTTTGGAAGGGCATGGTTTCGACGCAAAGGTAAGTTTTCTCTCTGAAATCGACAGATTTCGCATTTCAGGCGATAGTTTCGCACTTTTTCCAGATTTCCCTATTTCAGAAACGAGAGACCGCATTTTCCGTGTAAATTGACGTGAAAATTCGAATGGCGTCGAGAATTTCATCGAAAAGAATTTTGGAAGGGCCATGGTTTCGACGCAAAGGTAAGTTTTCTCTCTGAAATCGACAGATTTCGCATTTCAGGCGATAGTTTCGCACTTTTTCCAGATTTCCCTATTTCAGAAACGAGAGACCGCATTTTCCGTGTAAATTGACGTGAAAATTCGAATGGCGTCGAGAATTTCATCGAAAAGAATTTTGGAAGGGCATGGTTTCGACGCAAAGGTAAGTTTTCTCTCTGAAATCGACAGATTTCGCATTTCAGGCGATAGTTTCGCACTTTTTCCAGATTTCCCTATTTCAGAAACGAGAGACCGCATTTTCCGTGTAAATTGACGTGAAAATTCGAATGGCGTCGAGAATTTCATCGAAAAGAAATTTTGGAAGGGCATGGTTTCGACGCAAAGGTAAGTTTTCTCTCTGAAATCGACAGATTTCGCATTTCAGGCGATAGTTTCGCACTTTTTCCAGATTTCCCTATTTCAGAAACGAGAGACCGCATTTTCCGTGTAAATTGACGTGAAAATTCGAATGGCGTCGAGAATTTCATCGAAAAGAATTTTGGAAGGGCATGGTTTCGACGCAAAGGTAAGTTTTCTCTCTGAAATCGACAGATTTCGCATTTCAGGCGATAGTTTCGCACTTTTCCAGATTTCCCTATTTCAGAAACGAGGAGACCGCATTTTCCGTGTAAATTGACGTGAAAATTCGAATGGCGTCGAGAATTTCATCGAAAAGAATTTTGGAAGGGCATGGTTTCGACGCAAAGGTAAGTTTTCTCTCTGAAATCGACAGATTTCGCATTTCAGGCGATAGTTTCGCACTTTTTCCAGATTTCCCTATTTCAGAAACGAGAGACCGCATTTTCCGTGTAAATTGACGTGAAAATTCGAATGGCGTCGAGAATTTCATCGAAAAGAATTTTGGAAGGGCATGGTTTCGACGCAAAGGTAAGTTTTCTCTCTGAAATCGACAGATTTCGCATTTCAGGCGATAGTTTTCGCACTTTTTCCAGATTTCCCTATTTCAGAAACGAGAGACCGCATTTTCCGTGTAAATTGACGTGAAAATTCGAATGGCGTCGAGAATTTCATCGAAAAGAATTTTGGAAAGGGCATGGTTTCGACGCAAAGGTAAGTTTTCTCTCTGAAATCGACAGATTTCGCATATCAGGCGATAGTTTCGCACTTTTTCCAGATTTCCCTATTTCAGAAACGAGAGACCGCATTTTCCGTGTAAATTGACGTGAAAATTCGAATGGCGTCGAGAATTTCATCGAAAAGAATTTTGGAAGGGCATGGTTTCGACGCAAAGGTAAGTTTTCTCTCTGAAATCGACAGATTTCGCATTTCAGGCGATAGTTTCGCACTTTTTCCAGATTTCCCTATTTCAGAAACGAGAGACCGCATTTTCCGTGTAAATTGACGTGAAAATTCGAATGGCGTCGAGAATTTCATCGAAAAGAATTTTGGAAGGGCATGGTTTCGACGCAAAGGTAAGTTTTCTCTCTGAAATCGACAGATTTCGCATTTCAGGCGATAGTTTCGCACTTTTTCCAGATTTCCCTATTTCAGAAACGAGAGACCGCATTTTCCGTGTAAAATTGACGTGAAAATTCGAATGGCGTCGAGAATTTCATCGAAAAGAATTTTGGAAGGGCATGGTTTCGACGCAAAGGTAAGTTTTCTCTCTGAAATCGACAGATTTCGCATTTCAGGCGATAGTTTCGCACTTTTTCCAGATTTCCCTATTTCAGAAAACGAGAGACCGCATTTTCCGTGTAAATTGACGTGAAAATTCGAATGGCGTCGAGAATTTCATCGAAAAGAATTTTGGAAGGGCATGGTTTCGACGCAAAGGTAAGTTTTCTCTCTGAAATCGACAGATTTCGCATTTCAGGCGATAGTTTCGCACTTTTTCCAGATTTCCCTATTTCAGAAACGAGAGACCGCATTTTCCGTGTAAATTGACGTGAAAATTCGAATGGCGTCGAGAATTTCATCGAAAAGAATTTTGGAAGGGCATGGTTTCGACGCAAAGGTAAGTTTTCTCTCTGAAATCGACAGATTTCGCATTTCAGGCGATAGTTTCGCACTTTTTTCCAGATTTCCCTATTTCAGAAACGAGAGACCGCATTTTCCGTGTAAATTGACGTGAAAATTCGAATGGCGTCGAGAATTTCATCGAAAAGAATTTTGGAAGGGCAATGGTTTCGACGCAAAGGTAAGTTTTCTCTCTGAAATCGACAGATTTCGCATTTCAGGCGATAGTTTCGCACTTTTTCCAGATTTCCCCTATTTCAGAAACGAGAGACCGCATTTTCCGTGTAAATTGACGTGAAAATTCGAATGGCGTCGAGAATTTCATCGAAAAGAATTTTGGAAGGGCATGGTTTCGACGCAAAGGTAAGTTTTCTCTCTGAAATCGACAGATTTCGCATTTCAGGCGATAGTTTCGCACTTTTTCCAGATTTCCCTATTTCAGAAACGAGAGACCGCATTTTCCGTGTAAATTGACGTGAAAATTCGAATGGCGTCGAGAATTTCATCGAAAAGAATTTTGGAAGGGCATGGTTTCGACGCAAAGGTAAGTTTTCTCTCTGAAATCGACAGATTTCGCATTTCAGGCGATAGTTTCGCACTTTTTCCAGATTTCCCTATTTCAGAAACGAGAGAGACCGCATTTTCCGTGTAAATTGACGTGAAAATTCGAATGGCGTCGAGAATTTCATCGAAAAGAATTTTGGAAGGGCATGGTTTCGACGCAAAGGTAAGTTTTCTCTCTGAAATCGACAGATTTCGCTATTCAGGCGATAGTTTCGCACTTTTTCCAGATTTCCCTATTTCAGAAACGAGAGACCGCATTTTCCGTGTAAATTGACGTGAAAATTCGAATGGCGTCGAGAATTTCATCGAAAAGAATTTTGGAAGGGCATGGTTTCGACGCAAAGGTAAGTTTTCCTCTCTGAAATCGACAGATTTCGCATTTCAGGCGATAGTTTCGCACTTTTTCCAGATTTCCCTATTTCAGAAACGAGAGACCGCATTTTCCGTGTAAATTGACGTGAAAATTCGAATGGCGTCGAGAATTTCATCGAAAAGAATTTTGGAAGGGGCATGGTTTCGACGCAAAGGTAAGTTTTCTCTCTGAAATCGACAGATTTCGCATTTCAGGCGATAGTTTCGCACTTTTTCCAGATTTCCCTATTTCAGAAACGAGAGACCGCATTTTCCGTGTAAATTGACGTGAAAATTCGAATGGCGTCGAGAATTTCATCGAAAAGAATTTTGGAAGGGCATGGTTTCGACGCAAAGGTAAGTTTTCTCTCTGAAATCGACAGATTTCGCATTTCAGGCGATAGTTTCGCACTTTTTCCAGATTTCCCTATTTCAGAAACGAAGAGACCGCATTTTCCGTGTAAATTGACGTGAAAATTCGAATGGCGTCGAGAATTTCATCGAAAAGAATTTTGGAAGGGCATGGTTTCGACGCAAAGGTAAGTTTTCTCTCTGAAATCGACAGATTTCGCTATTCAGGCGATAGTTTCGCACTTTTTCCAGATTTCCCTATTTCAGAAACGAGAGACCGCATTTTCCGTGTAAATTGACGTGAAAATTCGAATGGCGTCGAGAATTTCATCGAAAAGAATTTTGGAAGGGCATGGTTTCGACGCAAAGGTAAGTTTTCTCTCTGAAATCGGCAGATTTCGCATTTCAGGCGATAGTTTCGCACTTTTTCCAGATTTCCCTATTTCAGAAACGAGAGACCGCATTTTTCGTGTAAATTGACGTGAAAATTCGAATGGCGTCGTAGAATTTCATCGAAAAGAATTTTGGAAGGGCATGGTTTCGACGCCAAAGGTAAGTTTTCTCTCTGAAATCGACAGATTTCGCATTTCAGGCGATAGTTTCGCACTTTTTCCAGATTTCCCTATTTCAGAAACGAGAGACCGCATTTTCCGTGTAAATTGACGTGAAAATTCGAATGGCGTCGAGAATTTCATCGAAAAGATTTTGGAAGGGCATGGTTTCGACGCAAAGGTAAGTTTTCTCTCTGAAATCGACAGATTTCGCATTTCAGGCGATAGTTTCGCACTTTTTCCAGATTTCCCTATTTCAGAAACGAGAGACCGCATTTTCCGTGTAAATTGACGTGAAAATTCGAATGGCGTCGAGAATTTCATCGAAAAGAATTTTGGAAGGGCCATGGTTCGACGCAAAGGTAAGTTTTCTCTCTGAAATCGACAGATTTCGCATTCAGGCGATAGTTTCGCCTTTTCCAGATTTCCCTATTTCAGAAACGAGAGGAGACCGCATTTTCCGTGTAAATTGACGTGAAAATTCGAATGGCGTCGAGAATTTCATCGAAAAGAATTTTGGAAGGGCATGGGTTTCGACGCAAAGGTAAGTTTTCTCTCTGAAATCGACAGATTTCGCATTTCAGGCGATAGTTTCGCACTTTTTCCAGATTTCCCTATTTCAGAAACGAGAGACCGCATTTTCCGTGTAAATTGACGTGAAAATTCGAATGGGCGTCGAGAATTTCATCGAAAAGAATTTTGGAAGGGCATGGTTTCGACGCAAAGGTAAGTTTTCTCTCTGAAATCGACAGATTTCGCATTTCAGGCGATAGTTTCGCACTTTTTCCAGATTTCCCTATTTCAGAAACGAGAGACCGCATTTTCCGTGTAAATTGACGTGAAAATTCGAATGGCGTCGAGAATTTCATCGAAAAGAATTTTGGAAGGGCATGGTTTCGACGCAAAGGTAAGTTTTCTCTCTGAAATCGACAGATTTCGCATTTCAGGCGATAGTTTTCGCACTTTTTCCAGATTTCCCTATTTCAGAAACGAGAGACCGCATTTTCCGTTGTAAATTGACGTGAAAATTCGAATGGCGTCGAGAATTTCATCGAAAAGAATTTTGGAAGGGCATGGTTTCGACGCAAAGGTAAGTTTTCTCTCTGAAATCGACAGATTTCGCATTTCAGGCGATAGTTTCGCACATTTTTCCAGATTTCCCTATTTCAGAAACGAGACCGCATTTTCCGTGTAAATTGACGTGAAATTCGAATGGCGTCGAGGAATTTCATCGAAAAGAATTTTGGAAGGGCATGGTTTCGACCGCAAAGGTAAGTTTTCTCTCTGAAATCGACAGATTTCGCATTTCAGGCGATAGTTTCGCACTTTTTCCAGATTTCCCTATTTCAGAAACGATGAGACCGCATTTTCCGTGTAAATTGACGTGAAAATTCGAATGGCGTCGAGAATTTCATCGAAAAGAATTTTGGAAGGGCATGGTTTCGACGCAAAGGTAAGTTTTCTCTCTGAAATCGACAGATTTCGCATTTCAGGCGATAGTTTCGCACTTTTTCCAGATTTCCCCTATTTCAGAAACGAGAGACCGCATTTTCCGTGTAAATGACGTGAAAATTCGAAATGGCGTCGAGAATTTCATCGAAAAGAATTTTGGAAGGGCATGGTTTCGACGCAAAGGTAAGTTTTCTCTCTGAAATCGACAGATTTCGCATTTCAGGCGATAGTTTCGCACTTTTTTCCAGATTTCCCTATTTCAGAAACGAGAGACCGCATTTTCCGTGTAAATTGACGTGAAAATTCGAATGGCGTCGAGAATTTCATCGAAAAAGAATTTTGGAAGGGCATGGTTTCGACGCAAAGGTAAGTTTTCTCTCTGAAATCGACAGATTCGCATTTCAGGCGATAGTTTCGCACTTTTTCCAGATTTCCTATTTCAGAAACGAGAGACCGCATTTTCCGTGTAAATTGACGTGAAAATTCGAATGGCGTCGAGAATTTCATCGAAAAGAATTTTGGAAGGGCATGGTTTCGACGCAAAGGTAAGTTTTCTCTCTGAAATCGACAGATTTCGCATTTCAGGCGATAGTTTCGCACTTTTTCCAGATTTCCCTATTTCAGAAACGAGAGACCGCATTTTTCCGTGTAAATTGACGTGAAAATTCGAATGGCGTCGAGAATTTCATCGAAAAGAATTTTGGAAGGGCATGGTTTCGACGCAAAGGTAAGTTTTCTCTCTGAAATCGACAGATTTCGCATTTCAGGCGATAGTTTCGCACTTTTTCCAGATTTCCCTATTTCAGAAACGAGAGACCGCATTTTCCGTGTAAATTGACGTGAAAATTCGAATGGCGTCGAGAATTTCATCGAAAAGAATTTTGGAAGGGCATGGTTTCGACGCAAAGGTAAGTTTTTCTCTCTGAAATCGACAGATTTCGCATTTCAGGCGATAGTTTCGCACTTTTTCCAGATTTCCCTATTTCAGAAACGAGAGACCGCATTTTCCGTGTAAATTGACGTGAAAATTCGAATGGCGTCGAGAATTTCATCGAAAAGAATTTTGGAAGGGCATGGTTTCGACGCAAAGGTAAGTTTTCTCTCTGAAATCGACAGATTTCGCATTTCAGGCGATAGTTTCGCACTTTTTCCAGATTTCCCCTATTTCAGAAACGAGAGACCGCATTTTCCGTGTAAATTGACGTGAAAATTCGAATGGCGTCGAGAATTTCATCGAAAAGAATTTTGGAAGGGCATGGTTTTCGACGCAAAGGTAAGTTTTCTCTCTGAAATCGACAGATTTCGCATTTCAGGCGATAGTTTCGCACTTTTTCCAGATTTCCCTATTTCAGAAACGAGAGACCGCATTTTTCCGTGTAAATTGACGTGAAAATTCGAAATGGCGTCGAGAATTTCATCGAAAAGAATTTTGGAAGGGCATGGTTTCGACGCAAAGGTAAGTTTTCTCTCTGAAATCGACAGATTTCGCATTTCAGGCGATAGTTTCGCACTTTTTCCAGATTTCCCTATTTCAGAAACGAGAGACCGCATTTTCCGTGTAAATTGACGTGAAAATTCGAATGGCGTCGAGAATTTCATCGAAAAGAATTTTGGAAGGGCATGGTTTCGACGCAAAGGTAAGTTTTCTCTCTGAAATCGACAGATTTCGCATTTCAGGCGATAGTTTCGCACTTTTTCCAGATTTCCCTATATTCAGAAACGAGGAGACCGCATTTTCCGTGTAAATTGACGTGAAAATTCGAATGGCGTCGAGAATTTCATCGAAAAGAATTTTGGAAGGGCATGGTTTCGACGCAAAGGTAAGTTTTCTCTCTGAAATCGACAGATTTCGCATTTCAGGCGATAGTTTCGCACTTTTTCCAGATTTCCCTATTTCAGAAACGAGAGACCGCATTTTCCGTGTAAATTGACGTGAAAATTCGAATGGCGTCGAGAATTTCATCGAAAAGAATTTTGGAAGGGCATGGTTTCGACGCAAAGGTAAGTTTTCTCTCTGAAATCGACAGATTTCGCATTTCAGGCGATAGTTTCGCACTTTTTCCAGATTTCCCTATTTCAGAATCGAGAGACCGCATTTTCCGTGTAAATTGACGTGAAAATTCGAATGGCGTCGAGAATTTCATCGAAAAGAATTTTGGAAGGGCATGGTTTCGACGCAAAGGTAAGTTTTCTCTCTGAAATCGACAGATTTCGCATTTCAGGCGATAGTTTCGCACTTTTTCCAGATTTCCCTATTTCAGAAACGAGAGACCGCATTTTCCGTGTAAATTGACGTGAAAATTCGAATGGCGTCGAGAATTTCATCGAAAAGAATTTTGGAAGGGCATGGTTTCGACGCAAAGGTAAGTTTTCTCTCTGAAATCGACAGATTTCGCATTTCAGGCGATAGTTTCGCACTTTTTCCAGATTTCCCTATTTCAGAAACGAGAGACCGCATTTTCCGTGTAAATTGACGTGAAAATTCGAATGGCGTCGAGAATTTCATCGAAAAGAATTTTGGAAGGGCATGGTTTCGACGCAAAGGTAAGTTTTCTCTCTGAAATCGACAGATTTCGCATTTCAGGCGATAGTTTCGCACTTTTTCCAGATTTCCCTATTTCAGAAACGAGAGACCGCATTTTCCGTGTAAATTGACGTGAAAATTCGAATGGCGTCGAGAATTTCATCGAAAAGAATTTTGGAAGGGCATGGTTTCGACGCAAAGGTAAGTTTTCTCTCTGAAATCGACAGATTTCGCTATTCAGGCGATAGTTTCGCACTTTTTCCAGATTTCCCTATTTCAGAAACGAGAGACCGCATTTTCCGTGTAAATTGACGTGAAAATTCGAATGGCGTCGAGAATTTCATCGAAAAGAATTTTGGAAGGGCATGGTTTCGACGCAAAGGTAAGTTTTCTCTCTGAAATCGACAGATTTCGCATTTCAGGCGATAGTTTCGCACTTTTTCCAGATTTCCCTATTTCAGAAACGAGAGACCGCATTTTCCGTGTAAATTGACGTGAAAATTCGAATGGCGTCGAGAATTTCATCGAAAAGAATTTTGGAAGGGCATGGTTTCGACGCAAAGGTAAGTTTTCTCTCTGAAATCGACAGATTTCGCATTTCAGGCGATAGTTTCGCACTTTTTCCAGATTTCCCTATTTCAGAAACGAGAGACCGCATTTTCCGTGTAAATTGACGTGAAAATTCGAATGGCGTCGAGAATTTCATCGAAAAGAATTTTGGAAGGGCATGGTTTCGACGCAAAGGTAAGTTTTCTCTCTGAAATCGACAGATTTCGCATTTCAGGCGATAGTTTCGCACTTTTTCCAGATTTCCCTATTTCAGAAACGAGAGACCGCATTTTCCGTGTAAATTGACGTGAAAATTCGAATGGCGTCGAGAATTTCATCGAAAAGAATTTTGGAAGGGCATGGTTTCGACGCAAAGGTAAGTTTTCTCTCTGAAATCGACAGATTTCGCATTTCAGGCGATAGTTTCGCACTTTTTCCAGATTTCCCTATTTCAGAAACGAGAGACCGCATTTTCCGTGTAAATTGACGTGAAAATTCGAATGGCGTCGAGAATTTCATCGAAAAGAATTTTGGAAGGGCATGGTTTCGACGCAAAGGTAAGTTTTCTCTCTGAAATCGACAGATTTCGCATTTCAGGCGATAGTTTCGCACTTTTTCCAGATTTCCCTATTTCAGAAACGAGAGACCGCATTTTCCGTGTAAATTGACGTGAAAATTCGAATGGCGTCGAGAATTTCATCGAAAAGAATTTTGGAAGGGCATGGTTTCGACGCAAAGGTAAGTTTTCTCTCTGAAATCGACAGATTTCGCATTTCAGGCGATAGTTTCGCACTTTTTCCAGATTTCCCTATTTCAGAAACGAGAGACCGCATTTTCCGTGTAAATTGACGTGAAAATTCGAATGGCGTCGAGAATTTCATCGAAAAGAATTTTGGAAGGGCATGGTTTCGACGCAAAGGTAAGTTTTCTCTCTGAAATCGACAGATTTCGCATTTCAGGCGATAGTTTCGCACTTTTTCCAGATTTCCCTATTTCAGAAACGAGAGACCGCATTTTCCGTGTAAATTGACGTGAAAATTCGAATGGCGTCGAGAATTTCATCGAAAAGAATTTTGGAAGGGCATGGTTTCGACGCAAAGGTAAGTTTTCTCTCTGAAATCGACAGATTTCGCATTTCAGGCGATAGTTTCGCACTTTTTCCAGATTTCCCTATTTCAGAAACGAGAGACCGCATTTTCCGTGTAAATTGACGTGAAAATTCGAATGGCGTCGAGAATTTCATCGAAAAGAATTTTGGAAGGGCATGGTTTCGACGCAAAGGTAAGTTTTCTCTCTGAAATCGACAGATTTCGCATTTCAGGCGATAGTTTCGCACTTTTTCCAGATTTCCCTATTTCAGAAACGAGAGACCGCATTTTCCGTGTAAATTGACGTGAAAATTCGAATGGCGTCGAGAATTTCATCGAAAAGAATTTTGGAAGGGCATGGTTTCGACGCAAAGGTAAGTTTTCTCTCTGAAATCGACAGATTTCGCATTTCAGGCGATAGTTTCGCACTTTTTCCAGATTTCCCTATTTCAGAAACGAGAGACCGCATTTTCCGTGTAAATTGACGTGAAAATTCGAATGGCGTCGAGAATTTCATCGAAAAGAATTTTGGAAGGGCATGGTTTCGACGCAAAGGTAAGTTTTCTCTCTGAAATCGACAGATTTCGCATTTCAGGCGATAGTTTCGCACTTTTTCCAGATTTCCCTATTTCAGAAACGAGAGACCGCATTTTCCGTGTAAATTGACGTGAAAATTCGAATGGCGTCGAGAATTTCATCGAAAAGAATTTTGGAAGGGCATGGTTTCGACGCAAAGGTAAGTTTTCTCTCTGAAATCGACAGATTTCGCATTTCAGGCGATAGTTTCGCACTTTTTCCAGATTTCCCTATTTCAGAAACGAGAGACCGCATTTTCCGTGTAAATTGACGTGAAAATTCGAATGGCGTCGAGAATTTCATCGAAAAGAATTTTGGAAGGGCATGGTTTCGACGCAAAGGTAAGTTTTCTCTCTGAAATCGACAGATTTCGCATTTCAGGCGATAGTTTCGCACTTTTTCCAGATTTCCCTATTTCAGAAACGAGAGACCGCATTTTCCGTGTAAATTGACGTGAAAATTCGAATGGCGTCGAGAATTTCATCGAAAAGAATTTTGGAAGGGCATGGTTTCGACGCAAAGGTAAGTTTTCTCTCTGAAATCGACAGATTTCGCATTTCAGGCGATAGTTTCGCACTTTTTCCAGATTTCCCTATTTCAGAAACGAGAGACCGCATTTTCCGTGTAAATTGACGTGAAAATTCGAATGGCGTCGAGAATTTCATCGAAAAGAATTTTGGAAGGGCATGGTTTCGACGCAAAGGTAAGTTTTCTCTCTGAAATCGACAGATTTCGCATTTCAGGCGATAGTTTCGCACTTTTTCCAGATTTCCCTATTTCAGAAACGAGAGACCGCATTTTCCGTGTAAATTGACGTGAAAATTCGAATGGCGTCGAGAATTTCATCGAAAAGAATTTTGGAAGGGCATGGTTTCGACGCAAAGGTAAGTTTTCTCTCTGAAATCGACAGATTTCGCATTTCAGGCGATAGTTTCGCACTTTTTCCAGATTTCCCTATTTCAGAAACGAGAGACCGCATTTTCCGTGTAAATTGACGTGAAAATTCGAATGGCGTCGAGAATTTCATCGAAAAGAATTTTGGAAGGGCATGGTTTCGACGCAAAGGTAAGTTTTCTCTCTGAAATCGACAGATTTCGCATTTCAGGCGATAGTTTCGCACTTTTTCCAGATTTCCCTATTTCAGAAACGAGAGACCGCATTTTCCGTGTAAATTGACGTGAAAATTCGAATGGCGTCGAGAATTTCATCGAAAAGAATTTTGGAAGGGCATGGTTTCGACGCAAAGGTAAGTTTTCTCTCTGAAATCGACAGATTTCGCATTTCAGGCGATAGTTTCGCACTTTTTCCAGATTTCCCTATTTCAGAAACGAGAGACCGCATTTTCCGTGTAAATTGACGTGAAAATTCGAATGGCGTCGAGAATTTCATCGAAAAGAATTTTGGAAGGGCATGGTTTCGACGCAAAGGTAAGTTTTCTCTCTGAAATCGACAGATTTCGCATTTCAGGCGATAGTTTCGCACTTTTTCCAGATTTCCCTATTTCAGAAACGAGAGACCGCATTTTCCGTGTAAATTGACGTGAAAATTCGAATGGCGTCGAGAATTTCATCGAAAAGAATTTTGGAAGGGCATGGTTTCGACGCAAAGGTAAGTTTTCTCTCTGAAATCGACAGATTGTCACGGCCCGTTACCGACGTGTCGTAATGGACACGGAGGGTCCTTACTTAGTCCGGCGTAACGAGTGTTCGTCACGTAAAAATGAGGGATTCGGCTCGCTACGGTTAAGCACTAAAGTGCATAGAGGATGTTCTTACATTGGGATGTAGAATTGATTCTTAGAAGGATATTGTCCAAGGAGAAATGGAAATAGTATATTGGGCTTGGACAGATTAATAAAGATTCCCTTCCTTTCTTAGTTATCCTTACGATAATAATAAAGAGATTGTACGGGCTCCCTTCCTTCACAATTGTTCCATGATAAGGTAAGTAATTCAAGAATTGTATAGGAGGAACAAGATGCTAGGATCTTGTGGGTAAGATTCAATAAGATATTGGTGAACTTCTCTTTAAGGTACGTATATTATAGAATAGAAAAGTATATGTTACAATATTATAAAGACTTACATGTAGGTTTAGCGTAGACTTGACTCTTACTCGCTGACACAGACTGCACTTGCCTGATGAACTACGCTGACTACTGAACTGACTTCTTAAGACTGACTGACGTGAACTGACTGAACTCTTAGACTGAGTTTTTACGACTGACTCTTTACGACTGCTACTTTTAGACTGCTTGAACTGGCTTGACTGCCCTTATTTATACTCGGTTGTGCAGTATGTGTCATGAGAATGCTTGTTCGCTATTGGTCGAAGTTAATCTTAAGTACTTCCTGAGTTCTTGGAAGACCTCGAAGATAAGCGCTTTATCTTATGAGTCATGGCTTATGGTATCCATCTCAACGGTGATGACTCATGGCTTATCGGAGTTTTATTACCTTTCGCAGAAGGCGTTGTATGAGTCATAGCTGCTTAGGCTATTGAAGAGATTATTACCTTTCGCAGAAGGCGTTGTATGAGTCATAGCTGCTTAGGCTATTGGAAGAGATTATATTACCTTTCGCAGAAGGCGTTATATGAGTCATAGCTGTTTAGGCTACTGAAAGAGATTATTACCTTTCGCAGAAGGTGCTAGAACTTATCTGATTTATGCGAGTCGTGTTTCGACACGTTGTCGGTGATCTCATAGGCTCGGATGTGCTCTTGAATAAAAGAGCTCTTTGTTCTGTGGAAATGATGTCATCGGTCTGCTCTGAAGGAGCCTTGAGAATATAATGGAGCCTTTGTTCTCTGCGTATGAGATCATCGAATGTGCTCGGCTTTCGAGAGTATTCTAGAATGTTCTACTTTCATCTCATGCGTGTAATATGGGTTAGTCTACTTTAGAAGGTATAGCTGCTTGCTATCTGTTTCGCTTTAATGTATGGATCTAGAATATTCTGGAAGTAGACTTAACGGCTAAAGGAAAGGTAGTGACGCCAGCCGTCACACCTCCCCCCCTAAGGAAGAATTTTTCTTTAACTCCGAAAGAAAAATTCGTACCCAGGTCTTCGCAATTATAGGTACGTTAGGCGATTCATTTTGCGCCTGTTAGTTAATTTTGTTTACTGAAACAATGCAAATCTTAATGATATATTTTTTGTTAGTTTTACAATTTGTAAAGCGTTTGTTACAAGTATTGGCACGATGGTGAATGAATGTACGGCGGTTGCTAATCTAATTTTAATAATGACTTATATCGTATGTTTCGATACCAGGTTGATGGTGTATCATTCCCAAACACGACCAGGGGCAGCACAATGGATAGCCCCTTGGGGTCTCCGGTGACTCTGATGGAAACCGATGTTGCTGCTGTTGGTGTTGTGGCTGCATGTACTCTCCTGAGTAAGGAGGCCAGATTGTTGCCAGGTCGCCATAGTAGTATGGGCTGGAATGCGTCGGCCTTGGCTGCAGATACGATGCTTCGTATAATTCTGCGTTTGCTGGTCCGGGATACATTGACAATGGCCGCGGGATCGGCGGTCTGTCGTATGCTTCCTGTGTATCCACCAGTGTAATATCTGAATCATCCTGTCCTTCGTATATGGAGGATGCCCGTGACGATGCTTGAACTGGCGAGTATGTAGATGAGGATGGTCCCGGGGATTGAAGCCACCATGGTCTCTCGTTGTTGTCTGGGTGAACCTCTGTGCTGGTGTTCGATGAACACCGGTTGAAACGAAGATCGTTCAGGATCTCGGTAATGACCGTGTCGTCTGGTGTCACGTCCCGCCATGACGTAACACTTGAGAAAACATGACATCTGGGCATGGTTTCCGCACCTGGTTAACACCAAGAATAAGGGGAAATTGCAAAAAACCCGAAACTCAAACATGAATTTTTGCCCATTTTTGAAACAGCGAAATCCTTATGCAAATTAACACGTAAAAGTGGAAAATGGTAAGACAGCGCTTACCAAAATTTTACTCTTGCAAAAATTATTTTGCTTCCGATCCGAACGAAACTCAGGTACTGAAGAGCGATCGACCCCCACTACTCAACACCAAAGTCGCTCCCCCGCACGTCCCCTAGAACCGCCGGCAGAGCCATCGATATTCGTGCACTTGTACCTACACTCTGATCCTAGGGTAACATGCGCAACTCACACGGTATATGACCTTTAAACAATGGAAGTATGACAGCTGGACGTTTCACCATATACCGTCGCCAAAATGGCCGGTCTATGGGGGGGGGGGAATGGGGGGGGGTCTAATAAAGGAGTTCGAGATATAGTTTTTAAGCAAAGTACGTACTTACCTGGGCTATTTCCAATTTGCTTCAGGATGTGCACCCCACGAGTTCGCCGATCCAGTGATCGTCGGTCGGGAAGTGACCACCCTGGAGATGAGCACCACCAAGACAACCCGTCAACGTTCTTTGAAGGGTCGATGTTGCAGTTCCATGTGATGGTATACTTCCACCAGCTCTACTGCTCCTACGGAAATGTCTACATCAATGACGATGATCGTGGGATCTGTGGCGAGTGCTACCTCACCCGGGGGCAACCTCCTGAGTACGAATACTTCGACGTCCATGCGATGTACAACAACCTCATCGACCATGGCTACTGCGAAGATTGCGGATGGCCAGCAACAACCGTGCGGCCAGTCGTCATGTGTGAGGAGTGTCTTCACGCACTTGTACGCCACAGCGGAGACGTCGCACGCCATTACGAAAACCCAGCACTAACCCTTTATTACAACCACATAATCGACAATATGTTTGTCGGGCCGATACGCGTAAGACGCCATTTGCCAACCGGAACTACGTCACAGTGAAGTAACGAGGAAGGTAGCAGCACTGAGCCCAACACCAGCGCCCCAACGGATATACTCCACGCCTTAACGAACAAAATGGCGACGCCATAGTCAACGCGGGAAGGATGACGTCAATTTTCCCCCACGCCACCAACCACCGCGCGAGCCATGAGTCCCCACCTACCTGCGAAGCATAACCCCCACCTACCTGCGAAGCATAACCCCCACTCACCTACGAAGCATAATCCCCACTAACGAGTTTTTCGGGTATAAATACGGGCACATAAGCCGGAAGGATCATTCTATATCCTAATCTCTAAAATCTAAAATCAACTTCTTCTACAAAACTTACGCCTTAAGGATTGAACTTAGAATTCTCTCACTATAACAAGGTACTTAAAATCTTTAATTTCTACAAATTAGAACTTAGAATTCTCTCACTACAGCAAGGTGCTTAAAATCTTTAACTTCTACAAACTTAGAACTCAGAATTCTCCTTCCGTGCTATTGCGAAATTATATAATAAGGTATTGTTAGGAAATAATTGTATATGATTGTTAATTTCTTTCACTTATCAAATTACTATTACGTTAATTAGTATTAGTTAGTATATTGTTAAATATTAGGAGTAAGGGAATAGTTTATTAAATAAATTTTGTATGAATCACTACGATTCCTGGTATTCTTCCAAGTTCCTTCACACCGCGCGGATAACCTAAAATTTGGATTACAAGAATTAATCATCAAGTTAAAACTTAAATTACATTAATTAATAACGAACGAGCTACTATTTCCTCATTTGCTTTTTACGTATCTCAGTCGAACCTCCCCTTGGAACTCTGTTGCGGTCATTACTCCGGCAACAAGTTATTCCCTTGTTCCACAATTATCCACCCGACCTTGTAATTGCGTTGCGGTCACTAATCCAGCATCGAATTACTCCTTCAAACCTAAAATAATAAACGTAATAAGTAATGACGAAATGGGTGTAAATTATAGGAAATGACTCGACCGGGACACCGTGGTGGAAGGAAACATTACCTGAGAAAATTGTGGCGTATTTATAATCAAGCGAGGGAGTTTGACCCGTCCGTGTTCTCCGCCCCTGCGGTGCGAAAAGCGAAACAAATCGAGTACAAACCTGTGCCTCTCTCTCTCGCTCCCACTGTTCCGCCGTTGCTCGATCCAGGGAAGTGCCACCCGAAGGATCCCCGGGTTCCTTACTTAACAAAGAAACGCGAGGAAATTCTTAAGAACAATTATTAATAAATAAACCTCTTCTTTATTCTTAATTAACGTTAATTCAGTTACTTACCCCCTATCCGGAATTCCCTGACATCCGCGTTGAAATTAACATTAATAATAACGGAATACTATAACCGATAAAAACATTAACCTATCGAAACAATTACTATATTATTTACACATTACCTGAAACCGTCGTATATCCGTGTATACTTAACGCCAGACCTAAATAAACAAAGAATTTGTTGAATAATTTAAGACCCTAACTTATATTAATTCGTTGCTACTTACCTGTCATTCAAACTTCTAAGCGAACCCCCATTGGTGGATCCAATAAGAATCGATCTTCCTCACTAGTCACTAGAGGGGGCCGTTGCAGGTACCGCGGTCGCCGCTCTACACTGAAACGACATAATTCATGCCCCACGTGGCCGCCACGTGCTCGCCTAATTTATCACATTTTACGAAATAAATACCGGTCGCGTGCACTTGCCTTTTACCGTATATCAAGGGCAGTGTCCTTAGGGCTCACTCCGCGGTGGCAAGTCGTCGTCGGTCACATATTTCTGTACAAAATTCACTCGGGACGTAACAGAAATATAAAACTGGTGACAGCGGTGGGATACGCCATTAGTTCTAACACGGCTAGTAAGTTGGCGGCGCGCCTATCTCGCGGGCTGAGACTATAGAGTATCTAGACAGGCGTATATGCATATATATAACACATCTGTATACATATATATATAATCAACGTAAACCTATAATCGTTAAATAAACATATTCAGACACGTTCCTTTTACAATTCGCTATAGAATATAGTATTAAATATCACGCTGATTCACTCGATATAGGAAGTCGCGGTAACAAACGTTCCATTTGTTTATAAAATTGAAAAAACAATTAAATAAACAAATTCTTTGCAAATAATTTTTTCCATTAATTCTTCAACGCCCCTGATTAGTATTTTACCCCGTGAAGTGTGATCGAACTTCTCTTACAATAATTAGCGATAGTTAAAGTTTCGATACGGACGTTTGTTGTCGTACACGAAAAATACAATTATCCAGTAAAATAGTATATTAAATTACCCGTAAATAAACTCTTGAGGAGGAAACAACCACGTCCTCTTCATTTTTCTTTTCTTTTTCACTTCTATCACCACATTAATAAACTATGGCAAATTCTTCGGAGCGCGATGATTTTCCAACAGTGGAAGACGTGGTCGGATATAATGCGCAACTAGAGGCAAACGAAACACTACTTCGCGAAAGATTGCAAACGATTAAGAAAATTCAGAGCGACATTGAAAATCAATATAAAATAGCCTTTGGTAGAGACGTCGATGATGATATCCCATCGAACGTTAACTTAGTACAGGAATTAAACGATATCAAATCTATGATTCATTCTCTCACGAAATCCCTGCCGACGGAAGATTCACGGGTACGATTTAAGGAATCACCGAAACCATGTCGAAGTAATTATGCAAGTCCTGACGGGGACGCTGAATCGCTAAATTACCCTCCCATAATTCCTCAGCTATCGCTTAAGGACGCCCTAGAAATGGTGCCCTTCTTCGACGGGAAAAATATGCCCGTTCTGCAATTTGCTAGAGCATGTAAGCGCGCTAAAGACATGATACATCCCCGCGCAGAACCTCAATTAGCGAGACTTTTACGGAATCGTCTTCAAGAACACGCATATTTAGCAGTAGAAGATTACGTATTCGATACTGTAGATGAGCTTGTGGACCGTTTAAAACATATATTTATGCCAGCTAGAAACGCTCATCACTTTCGAGGCGAATTGGCAAATATATATATGAAACGCCACGAGCATATTTTAGATTACATTGGACGCGTTAAGGATTTTCGTTCTGCAATTTTGGATGGGGAAAAGGGAAGATACGGCTTAATGCACGCAGATTTAAAGGGGGAAATAGACGAGCTTTGCCTAGAATCATTTATTAGAGGATTGCCACCAGATTTTAGAATTCAAGTATCGCTAGCGGGCTATGATGGCCTTGAAACCGCTTTTGATACAGCCATTAGAGTACATAGAACGATAGAACGGGATAATTCTTTATTCAATAATAATAGGGTCTCGACTATCGCTAAGGATATTAACCGAACGGAGAATCGCGCTAGTGCTTGTCAATCGTGCAATAAACAAGGCCGAGTAGCAACAAATTACCGTGGAGAGTCACATGGTGCCCCCGCCAGTGCTCCTAGTCCCGCGTCACTGGGCAAAACCACCCCTTCTTCCCCGCCTAGAGATCACGCGATGTCACGTGACCGTAACGGTTACGAAACAAAGACGTGTAATTACTGTAAGAAGCCCGGGCACGTGATAGCCGAGTGTCGCAAACGGGCGTATAACAATAGCCTTAGGCAATCGGGAAACGCGACGAGTCCCCTGGTATTAACGGACGCAAACCAGACAAGGACAGAGACAAAACCGCGTCCAATCCACAAAATAACTACCGAAAAAACGCCAAACCCAACCAACGAGTCACCACAATCCGACTAAATAAAAATAGCTCGATCCCCTCGATTCAAATATGCTCCGAATCCCTAAAAATCCCTGTCGAATTTATGGTAGATACTGGTTCCGAACCTAATCTTTTAAAATTAAGTCGAGTTAATTTCCCTGATAATATTAACAAATTCGATATCCTATACCTATCCGGCATTACCGAGGAGAACGTACAAACCCTCGGGACATATACAATAAACCTCTTCAATCATGAAGTTATATTTCATGTCGTACCCGATGCGTTCCCCATCGAGCACGGTGGAATTTTGGGATCCGAATTTCTGAGAGAAAAAGGCGTAAATATTTCATATGACGACGAATGCCTACGGTTTCACGATGTAACTATCCCCTTTTCAAATTATAAAACCGTCGTCATTCCCGCTAGGTCGAACGCGGTCATGTATGTAAACATTGCTAATCCCGAGCTCAGCGAAGGCTACATTCCGCGGCTATACACGTGCGATGGTGTATTATTAGGAAATACCGTTGTTCGCAATTCTAAAGGCCGAGCGTGTTTACGCGTAATAAATACAAATGAATTCGAGGTCGAATTAGAAATACCTACAATAAAATTACAAGAGTTCGATACTATATTAGGAGAGCAACGCGATTCCCCTACGAGAACGAAATCTATACAAAACTCCGACAAAACAATTGTTGCGAACAACAATGATATTAATCACTCCGAATGCGCTCTCGAATCGATTTCGGAACCATCAAAATCCATTCCAAAATCAAGTCTCTATCGCGAATCAGACCCAAAATCAACCTCGAAAACTAAATCAGACTCAAATCTAGATACAAAAGCTAAATCCGAAATCGATTCGAGTCCAGTTCCTCTTTCCGAATCAATCGCAAAAAATAAGTTGCATAATCGAAACAAACTAAATCGTAACTTACAATCAGTACCTGAATCGTCGAGCGAGCCAAGTTGGGTGCTCTTTTCTAAACCAGACCCAAAACGAACCCGGACCACCGGGGAGAGTCGGAAAGCAGGAAACCGTTTACTGCATGTGTTGCATGTCGGCGCAAAAGATCGCGAAAGAATTAACGAAATAAAAGACGCGCTACGCCTCGATCATTTAAATCCGGAAGAGAGGAACAGCGTAGAGAATTTAATCGAGCAATATCATCGCGTGTTTCACTTACCTAGCGATCGATTAGACGCGACCGACGTCCTGAAACACGCGATAATAACGACCGATGGTATGCCTGTAAACACCAAACAATATCGGTTTCCACCGATCCACAAGGAGGAAATTACAAAACAAGTAACGGAATTGTTACACAATGACATTATAAAACCTTCTTTGTCTCCATACAATTCCCCGTTGTGGATCGTGCCGAAAAAACCGGATCAGGACGGAAATAAGAGGTGGAGGATGGTGATAGATTATAGGGCGTTAAATGAAAAAACTATAGGGGACGCCTACCCCCTCCCTAACATTAACGAAATCCTGGATCAGCTCGGAGGAGCTAAGTACTTCTCGATATTTGATCTAGCGTCGGGATTTCACCAAATACCGATGGATGAGAAGGATGCACCAAAAACTGCCTTCTCCACCCCTTACGGCCACTACGAATTCACGCGAATGCCTTTTGGATTAAAAAACGCTCCTAGTACGTTCCAGCGATTGATGGATAACGTGCTGTCGGGTTTACAAGGCATCGAATTGTTTGTTTATCTTGATGACATTGTCTTGTACGCCAGCTCCCTACAAGAACACGAAACAAAGTTTAGGAAGTTGGCTGAACGTTTACATTCCGCTAATCTCCATTTACAACCAAGTAAATGTGAATTTCTTAGAAAAGAAGTCGTATATCTCGGACACGTAATAACGGATGAAGGCGTGAAACCTGATCCAAAGAAAATCCAAGCTGTCAAAGAATTTCCAGTTCCACGTACCCCGAAGAACATTAAACAATTTCTCGGCCTTGCAGGATACTACCGGCGGTTTATCCCAAATTTTTCTAAAATTGCAAAACCACTTACGAATCTCCTCAAAAAGAATGTCACATTTACTTGGTCTAAGGAACAAATAGAATCGTTCGAATACTTACGAGATGAATTATGTAAACCACCGATATTGCAGTTCCCAAATTTTAAAATCGAATTCAACATAACGACTGATGCATCCGACTACGCCATTGGCGGCGTCTTAAGTCAGGGAGAACCTGGAAAAGATTTACCTGTATGCTACGCCTCACGTTTATTAACACAACCGGAGCGAAACTACTCGACCATTGAAAAGGAACTATTAGCTATCGTTTATTGCGTACAATATTTCCGACCTTACATATACGGCCGAAAATTCACTCTTATTACGGACCATCAACCTCTCGTCTGGCTGCATCGTGTGAAGGATCCAACGTCAAGGTTAATCCGCTGGAGACTCAAGCTCGCGGAGTACGAATACAAGATCGTCTACCAACCTGGAAAAAGCAATAAGGCAGCCGACGCTCTATCGAGAAATACAGTAGGATACATAGATTCCGAAACAATTCGGAAGGTACTACCCATCAGACACCGAACGACGAGCGATTCTGACACGGATGAATCCATATTCTCGTTCCCCCCCAGGAAGAGAACGAAGACGGATGTACAGGACGAACTACCGGCAGGAAACAGCCCGCTTCTCGCAGGATGCTCCTCTCACACCGACGGTCCACCAAACACCTCACCTAAAATCATGGACGTTGATAATATCCTACAAAACAACGAGATACTCACCTTTCATCCGACGACGTCTTCAACTCCCGTTGAATTTAGGGCACGAATAACTCAATTATGGGACGAAGACACTGGAGAATCTGAAAACGAAAGCGAGGTTAGACCACGGTTCGAAGCTAATTCTTTCGCACTCCCTGACTGGAACGATACGATAAACGAAGTACCGTACGAAGACACAGCAGAGCCACAAATAGAAACGGGCATTCGTTTCTCAAACCAAAGTAATACTGTAGAAATCCGCGATTCACTTTCCATCAGAAGAGATAACCTCGTGTACTTCCTCACGTGCAAGGGGCAGCCATTTTGCGATGGATCAAAGCACCTAGCGACATCTAAGATGTTACCGACGCACGGGAATATTACCCTGGGTAGGTCGAGCGTGGTAATGCAGAACCGTCGGTATTTTATCGGCCTCCCCGTAAAAGAATCTCTCGCCGTCAGAACAGATCCAGCAATCCTAGAAGAAACAATTAAAAGTTTAGTAGACGTCGTACAGGAATTAGGGCTAAAATCAATAAGTATGGCTAAAACCCCAGAGATAGACGGGATACCGTGGAAACTAATACTACGATTGATCACATCACATCTTTCCGAAACCTCAATCAAGGTTATCATATGCCTCCAACTCGTCAAAACACCAACAGAAGATCAGCGTGGCACCATCATACAGGAATACCACGAATCGGCTTTTGGCGGACACAAAGGAGTGACGAAGACCTACAGAAGGATAAGACATAATTATTATTGGGACGGTCTAAAACAACAAGTACAAACGTACGTTCAACAATGCCTCGAATGCCAAAGGAAAAAATTAGTTAGAGTGAAAACGAAGCAACCAATGGTACTTACCGACACGCCGGGCTCCGCCTTTGATAAGGTCGCACTCGATATAGTAGGACCCTTTCCTACAACAAAAAACGGATACACATACATCCTCACCATTCAAGATCTCTTGACGAAATATTCAATAGCGGTACCTTTGACACATGCGACGTCACTAAATATTGCCGATGGCTTCACAAAAGAATTCATTTGCCTCTTCGGCGCACCCAAGGCCATTCTCACTGATCAAGGCTCAAACTTCATAAGCTCTTTCATGAGGGCGGTAACCAGGAAATTTCGTATTAAGCAATTTCGAACAACTGCTTATCATCCACAATCCAATGGCTCCATCGAACGCTCACACCACGTGTTGACGGAATATCTAAAGATGTACGTCGACCGTAACCATGAATGGGACGAATGGCTTAAGATGGCCACGTTCTCGTACAACACCAGCGTCCATGAGGGAACACGTCACACCCCTCATGAATTAGTTTTCGGAAAGATAGCTCGCATGCCTTGCAGTGACGTACCTATAGAAGACGAATTGGACGAATCGTATATAGGATATTTGGGACAGCTCACTCTGAGAATAAGAGAATTACAAAACGCAGCCCACCGAAATCTAACTGAAGCAAAAATACGATCCAAAAGATATTACGATCGCCGGGTTAACGCACAGAATTTTCGAGAGGGAGAAAACATATTTCTATTAAAAGAACCGAGGAAAGGAAAATTCGCCGACCACTACACCGGTCCGCACCGTATATTGAAGATTCTCCCGAACGGAAACTTAAGATTAAACGTCGACGGTCGAATAAAAACCGTCCATCCGAACAAAGCGCGTAGATCTAAGGTTACGTAAGCACCATCACAACACAACATGAGAATGTGTACTGCGTACAACATTCTCAGAATTAGGGGGGGAATGTCACGTCCCGCCATGACGTAACACTAGAGAAAACATGACATCTGGGCATGGTTTCCGCACCTGGTTAACACCAAGAATAAGGGGAAATTGCAAAAAACCCGAAACTCAAACATGAATTTTTGCCCATTTTTGAAACCGCGAAATCCTTATGCAAATTAACACGTAAAAGTGGAAAATGGTAAGACAGCGCTGGCTTACCAAAATTTTACTCTTGCAAAAATTATTTTGCTTCCGATCCGAACGAAACTCAGGTACTGAAGAGCGATCGACCCCCACTACTCAACACCAAAGTCGCTCCCCCGCACGTCCCCTAGAACCGCCGGCAGAGCCATCGATATTCGTGCACTTGTACCTACACTCTGATCCTAGGGTAACATGCGCAACTCACACGGTATATGACCTTTAAACAATGGAAGTATGACAGCTGGACGTTTCACCATATACCGTCGCCAAAATGGCCGGTCTATGGGGGGGGGGATGGGGGGGGGTCTAATAAAGGAGTTCGAGATATAGTTTTTAAGCAAAGTACGTACTTACCTGGGCTATTTCCAATTTGCTTCAGGATGTGCACCCCACGAGTTCGCCGATCCAGTGACCGTCGGTCGGGAAGTGACCACCCTGGAGATGAGCACCACCAAGACAACCCGTCAACGTTCTTTGAAGGGTCGATGTTGCAGTTCCATGTGATGGTATACTTCCACCAGCTCTACTGCTCCTACGGAAATGTCTACATCAATGACGATGATCGTGGGATCTGTGGCGAGTGCTACCTCACCTGGGGGCAACCTCCTGAGTACGAATACTTCGACGTCCATGCGATGTACAACAACCTCATCAACCATGGCTACTGCGAAGATTGCGGATGGCCAGCAACAACCGTGCGGCCAGTCGTCATGTGTGAGGAGTGTCTTCACGCACTTGTACGCCACAGCGGAGACGTCGCACGCCATTACGAAAACCCAGCACTAACCCTTTATTACAACCACATAATCGACAATATGTTTGTCGGGCCGATACGCGTAAGACGCCATTTGCCAACCGGAACTACGTCACAGTGAAGTAACGAGGAAGGTAGCAGCACTGAGCCCAACACCAGCGCCCCAACGGATGTACTCCACGCGTTAACGAACAAAATGGCGACGCCATAGTCAACGCGGGAAGGATGACGTCAATTTTCCCCCACGCCACCAACCACCGCGCGAGCCATGAGTCCCCACCTACCTGCGAAGCATAACCCCCACCTACCTGCGAAGCATAACCCCCACCCACCTACGAAGCATAATCCCCACTAACGAGTTTTTCGGGTATAAATACGGGCACATAAGCCGGAAGGATCATTCTATATCCTAATCTCTAAAATCTAAAATCAACTTCTTCTACAAAACTTACGCCTTAAGGATTGAACTTAGAATTCTCTCACTATAACAAGGTACTTAAAATCTTTAATTTCTACAAATTAGAACTTAGAATTCTCTCACTACAGCAAGGTGCTTAAAATCTTTAACTTCTACAAACTTAGAACTTAGAATTCTCCTTCCGTGCTATTGCGAAATTATATAATAAGGTATTGTTAGGAAATAATTGTATATGATTGTTAATTTCTTTCACTTATCAAATTACTATTACGTTAATTAGTATTAGTTAGTATATTGTTAAATATTAGGAGTAAGGGAATAGTTTATTAAATAAATTTTGTATGAATCACTACGATTCCTGGTATTCTTCCAAGTTCCTTCACACCGCGCGGATAACCTAAAATTTGGATTACAATAATTAATCATCAAGTTAAAACCTAAATTACATTAATTAATAACGAACGAGCTACTATTTCCTCATTTGCTTTTTACGTATCTCAGTCGAACCTCCCCTTGGAACTCTGTTGCGGTCATTACTCCGGCAACAAGTTATTCCCTTGTTCCACAATTATTCACCCGACCTTGTAATTGCGTTGCGGTCACTAATCCAGCATCGAATTACTCCTTCAAACCTAAAATAATAAACGTAATAAGTAATGACGAAATGGGTGTAAATTATAGGAAATGACTCGACCGGGACACCGTGGTGGAAGGAAACATTACCTGAGAAAATTGTGGCGTATTTATAATCAAGCGAGGGAGTTTGACCCGTCCGTCTTCTCCGCCCCTGCGTTGCGAAAAGCGAAACAAATCGAGTACAAACCTGTGCCTCTCTCTCTCGCTCCCACTGTTCCGCCGTTGCTCGATCCAGGGAAGTGCCACCCGAAGGATCCCCGGGTTCCTTACTTAACAAAGAAACGCGAGGAAATTCTTAAGAACAATTATTAATAAATAAACCTCTTCTTTATTCTTAATTAACGTTAATTCAGTTACTTACCCCCTATCCGGAATTCCCTGACATCCGCGTTGAAATTAACATTAATAATAACGGAATACTATAACCGATAAAAACATTAACCTATCGAAACAATTACTATATTATTTACACATTACCTGAAACCGTCGTATATCCGTGTATACTTAACGCCAGACCTAAATAAACAAAGAATTTGTTGAATAATTTAAGACCCTAACTTATATTAATTCGTTGCTACTTACCTGTCATTCAAACTTCTAAGCGAACCCCCATTGGTGGATCCAATAAGAATCGATCTTCCTCACTAGTCACTAGAGGGGGCCGTTGCAGGTACCGCGGTCGCCGCTCTACACTGAAACGACATAATTCATGCCCCACGTGCCCGCCACGTGCTCGCCTAATTTATCACATTTTACGAAATAAATACCGGTCGCGTGCACTTGCCTTTTACCGTATATCAAGGGCAGTGTCCTTAGGGCTCACTCCGCGGTGGCAAGTCGTCGTCGGTCACATATTTCTGTACAAAATTCACTCGGGACGTAACACAGATTTCGCATTTCAGGCGATAGTTTCGCACTTTTTCCAGATTTCCCTATTTCAGAAACGAGAGACCGCATTTTCCGTGTAAATTGACGTGAAAATTCGAATGGCATCGAGAATTTCATCGAAAAGAATTTTGGAAGGGCATGGTTTCGACGCAAAGGTAAGTTTTCTCTCTGAAATCGACAGATTTCGCATTTCAGGCGATAGTTTCGCACTTTTTCCAGATTTCCCTATTTCAGAAACGAGAGACCGCATTTTCCGTGTAAATTGACGTGAAAATTCGAATGGCATCGAGAATTTCATCGAAAAGAATTTTGGAAGGGCATGGTTTCGACGCAAAGGTAAGTTTTCTCTCTGAAATCGACAGATTTCGCATTTCAGGCGATAGTTTCGCACTTTTTCCAGATTTCCCTATTTCAGAAACGAGAGACCGCATTTTCCGTGTAAATTGACGTGAAAATTCGAATGGCATCGAGAATTTCATCGAAAAGAATTTTGGAAGGGCATGGTTTCGACGCAAAGGTAAGTTTTCTCTCTGAAATCGACAGATTTCGCATTTCAGGCGATAGTTTCGCACTTTTTCCAGATTTCCCTATTTCAGAAACGAGAGACCGCATTTTCCGTGTAAATTGACGTGAAAATTCGAATGGCATCGAGAATTTCATCGAAAAGAATTTTGGAAGGGCATGGTTTCGACGCAAAGGTAAGTTTTCTCTCTGAAATCGACAGATTTCGCATTTCAGGCGATAGTTTCGCACTTTTTCCAGATTTCCCTATTTCAGAAACGAGAGACCGCATTTTCCGTGTAAATTGACGTGAAAATTCGAATGGCATCGAGAATTTCATCGAAAAGAATTTTGGAAGGGCATGGTTTCGACGCAAAGGTAAGTTTTCTCTCTGAAATCGACAGATTTCGCATTTCAGGCGATAGTTTCGCACTTTTTCCAGATTTCCCTATTTCAGAAACGAGAGACCGCATTTTCCGTGTAAATTGACGTGAAAATTCGAATGGCATCGAGAATTTCATCGAAAAGAATTTTGGAAGGGCATGGTTTCGACGCAAAGGTAAGTTTTCTCTCTGAAATCGACAGATTTCGCATTTCAGGCGATAGTTTCGCACTTTTTCCAGATTTCCCTATTTCAGAAACGAGAGACCGCATTTTCCGTGTAAATTGTGTGAAAATTCGAATGGCATCGAGAATTTCATCGAAAAGAATTTTGGAAGGGCATGGTTTCGACGCAAAGGTAAGTTTTCTCTCTGAAATCGACAGTTTTCGCATTTCAGGCGATAGTTTCGCACTTTTTCCAGATTTCCCTATTTCAGAAACGAGAGACCGCATTTTCCGTGTAAATTGACGTGAAAATTCGAATGGCATCGAGAATTTCATCGAAAAGAATTTTGGAAGGGCATTGTTTCGACGCAAAGGTAAGTTTTCTCTCTGAAATCGACAGATTTCGCATTTCAGGCGATAGTTTCGCACTTTTTCCAGATTTCCCTATTTCAGAAACGAGAGACCGCATTTTCCGTGTAAATTGACGTGAAAATTCGAATGGCATCGAGAATTTCATCGAAAAGAATTTTGGACGGGCATGGTTTCGACGCAAAGGTAAGTTTTCTCTCTGAAATCGACAGTTTTCGCATTTCAGGCGATAGTTTCGCACTTTTTCCAGATTTCCCTATTTCAGAAACAAGAGACCGCATTTTCCGTGTAAATTGACGTGAAAATTCGAATGGCATCGAGAATTTCATCGAAAAGAATTTTGGAAGGGCATGGTTTCGACGCAAAGGTAAGTTTTCTCTCTGAAATCGACAGATTTCGCATTTCAGGCGATAGTTTCGCACTTTTTCCAGATTTCCCTATTTCAGAAACGAGAGACCGCATTTTCCGTGTAAATTGACGTGAAAATTCGAATGGCATCGAGAATTTCATCGAAAAGAATTTTGGAAGGGCATTGTTTCGACGCAAAGGTAAGTTTTCTCTCTGAAATCGACAGATTTCGCATTTCAGGCGATAGTTTCGCACTTTTTCCAGATTTCCCTATTTCAGAAACGAGAGACCGCATTTTCCGTGTAAATTGACGTGAAAATTCGAATGGCATCGAGAATTTCATCGAAAAGAATTTTGGAAGGGCATGGTTTCGACGCAAAGGTAAGTTTTCTCTCTGAAATCGACAGATTTCGCATTTCAGGCGATAGTTTCGCACTTTTTCCAGATTTCCCTATTTCAGAAACGAGAGACCGCATTTTCCGTGTAAATTGACGTGAAAATTCGAATGGCATCGAGAATTTCATCGAAAAGAATTTTGGAAGGGCATGGTTTCGACGCAAAGGTAAGTTTTCTCTCTGAAATCGACAGATTTCGCATTTCAGGCGATAGTTTCGCACTTTTTCCAGATTTCCCTATTTCAGAAACGAGAGACCGCATTTTCCGTGTAAATTGACGTGAAAATTCGAATGGCATCGAGAATTTCATCGAAAAGAATTTTGGAAGGGCATGGTTTCGACGCAAAGGTAAGTTTTCTCTCTGAAATCGACAGATTTCGCATTTCAGGCGATAGTTTCGCACTTTTTCCAGATTTCCCTATTTCAGAAACGAGAGACCGCATTTTCCGTGTAAATTGACGTGAAAATTCGAATGGCATCGAGAATTTCATCGAAAAGAATTTTGGAAGGGCATGGTTTCGACGCAAAGGTAAGTTTTCTCTCTGAAATCGACAGATTTCGCATTTCAGGCGATAGTTTCGCACTTTTTCCAGATTTCCCTATTTCAGAAACGAGAGACCGCATTTTCCGTGTAAATTGACGTGAAAATTCGAATGGCATCGAGAATTTCATCGAAAAGAATTTTGGAAGGGCATGGTTTCGATGCAAAGGTAAGTTTTCTCTCTGAAATCGAGAGATTTCGCATTTCAGGCGATAGTTTCGCACTTTTTCCAGATTTCCCTATTTCAGAAACGAGAGACCGCATTTTCCGTGTAAATTGTGTGAAAATTCGAATGGCATCGAGAATTTCATCGAAAAGAATTTTGGAAGGGCATGGTTCCGACGCAAAGGTAAGTTTTCTCTCTGAAATCGACAGTTTTCGCATTTCAGGCGATAGTTTCGCACTTTTTCCAGATTTCCCTATTTCAGAAACGAGAGACCGCATTTTCCGTGTAAATTGACGTGAAAATTCGAATGGCATCGAGAATTTCATCGAAAAGAATTTTGGAAGGGCATTGTTTCGACGCAAAGGTAAGTTTTCTCTCTGAAATCGACAGATTTCGCATTTCAGGCGATAGTTTCGCACTTTTTCCAGATTTCCCTATTTCAGAAACGAGAGACCGCATTTTCCGTGTAAATTGACGTGAAAATTCGAATGGCATCGAGAATTTCATCGAAAAGAATTTTGGAAGGGCATGGTTTCGACGCAAAGGTAAGTTTTCTCTCTGAAATCGACAGTTTTCGCATTTCAGGCGATAGTTTCGCACTTTTTCCAGATTTCCCTATTTCAGAAACGAGAGACCGCATTTTCCGTGTAAATTGACGTGAAAATTCGAATGGCATCGAGAATTTCATCGAAAAGAATTTTGGAAGGGCATGGTTTCGACGCAAAGGTAAGTTTTCTCTCTGAAATCGACAGATTTCGCATTTCAGGCGATAGTTTCGCACTTTTTCCAGATTTCCCTATTTCAGAAACGAGAGACCGCATTTTCCGTGTAAATTGACGTGAAAATTCGAATGGCATCGAGAATTTCATCGAAAAGAATTTTGGAAGGGCATGGTTTCGACGCAAAGGTAAGTTTTCTCTCTGAAATCGACAGATTTCGCATTTCAGGCGATAGTTTCGCACTTTTTCCAGATTTCCCTATTTCAGAAACGAGAGACCGCATTTTCCGTGTAAATTGACGTGAAAATTCGAATGGCATCGAGAATTTAATCGAAAAGAATTTTGGAAGGGCATGGTTTCGACGCAAAGGTAAGTTTTCTCTCTGAAATCGACAGATTTCGCATTTCAGGCGATAGTTTCGCACTTTTTCCAGATTTCCCTATTTCAGAAACGAGAGACCGCATTTTCCGTGTAAATTGACGTGAAAATTCGAATGGCATCGAGAATTTCATCGAAAAGAATTTTGGAAGGGCATGGTTTCGACGCAAAGGTAAGTTTTCTCTCTGAAATCGACAGATTTCGCATTTCAGGCGATAGTTTCGCACTTTTTCCAGATTTCCCTATTTCAGAAACGAGAGACCGCATTTTCCGTGTAAATTGACGTGAAAATTCGAATGGCATCGAGAATTTCATCGAAAAGAATTTTGGAAGGGCATGGTTTCGACGCAAAGGTAAGTTTTCTCTCTGAAATCGACAGATTTCGCATTTCAGGCGATAGATTCGCACTTTTTCCAGATTTCCCTATTTCAGAAACGAGAGACCGCATTTTCCGTGTAAATTGACGTGAAAATTCGAATGGCATCGAGAATTTCATCGAAAAGAATTTTGGAAGGGCATGGTTTCGACGCAAAGGTAAGTTTTCTCTCTGAAATCGACAGATTTCGCATTTCAGGCGATAGTTTCGCACTTTTTCCAGATTTCCCTATTTCAGAAACGAGAGACCGCATTTTCCGTGTAAATTGACGTGAAAATTCGAATGGCATCGAGAATTTCATCGAAAAGAATTTTGGAAGGGCATGGTTTCGACGCAAAGGTAAGTTTTCTCTCTGAAATCGACAGATTTCGCATTTCAGGCGATAGTTTCGCACTTTTTCCAGATTTCCCTATTTCAGAAACGAGAGACCGCATTTTCCGTGTAAATTGACGTGAAAATTCGAATGGCATCGAGAATTTCATCGAAAAGAATTTTGGAAGGGCATGGTTTCGACGCAAAGGTAAGTTTTCTCTCTGAAATCGACAGATTTCGCATTTCAGGCGATAGTTTCGCACTTTTTCCAGATTTCCCTATTTCAGAAACGAGAGACCGCATTTTCCGTGTAAATTGACGTGAAAATTCGAATGGCATCGAGAATTTCATCGAAAAGAATTTTGGAAGGGCATGGTTTCGACGCAAAGGTAAGTTTTCTCTCTGAAATCGACAGATTTCGCATTTCAGGCGATAGTTTCGCACTTTTTCCAGATTTCCCTATTTCAGAAACGAGAGACCGCATTTTCCGTGTAAATTGACGTGAAAATTCGAATGGCATCGAGAATTTCATCGAAAAGAATTTTGGAAGGGCATGGTTTCGACGCAAAGGTAAGTTTTCTCTCTGAAATCGACAGATTTCGCATTTCAGGCGATAGTTTCGCACTTTTTCCAGATTTCCCTATTTCAGAAACGAGAGACCGCATTTTCCGTGTAAATTGACGTGAAAATTCGAATGGCATCGAGAATTTCATCGAAAAGAATTTTGGAAGGGCATGGTTTCGACGCAAAGGTAAGTTTTCTCTCTGAAATCGACAGATTTCGCATTTCAGGCGATAGTTTCGCACTTTTTCCAGATTTCCCTATTTCAGAAACGAGAGACCGCATTTTCCGTGTAAATTGACGTGAAAATTCGAATGGCATCGAGAATTTCATCGAAAAGAATTTTGGAAGGGCATGGTTTCGACGCAAAGGTAAGTTTTCTCTCTGAAATCGACAGATTTCGCATTTCAGGCGATAGTTTCGCACTTTTTCCAGATTTCCCTATTTCAGAAACGAGAGACCGCATTTTCCGTGTAAATTGACGTGAAAATTCGAATGGCATCGAGAATTTCATCGAAAAGAATTTTGGAAGGGCATGGTTTCGACGCAAATGTAAGTTTTCTCTCTGAAATTGACAGATTTCGCATTTCAGGCGATAGTTTCGCACTTTTTCCAGATTTCCCTATTTCAGAAACGAGAGACCGCATTTTCCGTGTAAATTGACGTGAAAATTCGAATGGCATCGAGAATTTCATCGAAAAGAATTTTGGAAGGGCATGGTTTCGACGCAAAGGTAAGTTTTCTCTCTGAAATCGACAGATTTCGCATTTCAGGCGATAGTTTCGCACTTTTTCCAGATTTCCCTCTTTCAGAAACGAGAGACCGCATTTTCCGTGTAAATTGACGTGAAAATTCGAATGGCATCGAGAATTTAATCGAAAAGAATTTTGGAAGGGCATGGTTTCGACGCAAAGGTAAGTTTTCTCTCTGAAATCGACAGATTTCGCATTTCAGGCGATAGTTTCGCACTTTTTCCAGATTTCCCTATTTCAGAAACGAGAGACCGCATTTTCCGTGTAAATTGACGTGAAAATTCGAATGGCATCGAGAATTTCATCGAAAAGAATTTTGGAAGGGCATGGTTTCGACGCAAAGGTAAGTTTTCTCTCTGAAATCGACAGATTTCGCATTTCAGGCGATAGTTTCGCACTTTTTCCAGATTTCCCTATTTCAGAAACGAGAGACCGCATTTTCCGTGTAAATTGACGTGAAAATTCGAATGGCATCGAGAATTTCATCGAAAAGAATTTTGGAAGGGCATGGTTTCGACGCAAAGGTAAGTTTTCTCTCTGAAATCGACAGATTTCGCATTTCAGGCGATAGTTTCGCACTTTTTCCAGATTTCCCTATTTCAGAAACGAGAGACCGCATTTTCCGTGTAAATTGACGTGAAAATTCGAATGGCATCGAGAATTTCATCGAAAAGAATTTTGGAAGGGCATGGTTTCGACGCAAAGGTAAGTTTTCTCTCTGAAATCGACAGATTTCGCATTTCAGGCGATAGTTTCGCACTTTTTCCAGATTTCCCTATTTCAGAAACGAGAGACCGCATTTTCCGTGTAAATTGACGTGAAAATTCGAATGGCATCGAGAATTTCATCGAAAAGAATTTTGGAAGGGCATGGTTTCGACGCAAAGGTAAGTTTTCTCTCTGAAATCGACAGATTTCGCATTTCAGGCGATAGTTTCGCACTTTTTCCAGATTTCCCTATTTCAGAAACGAGAGACCGCATTTTCCGTGTAAATTGACGTGAAAATTCGAATGGCATCGAGAATTTCATCGAAAAGAATTTTGGAAGGGCATGGTTTCGACGCAAAGGTAAGTTTTCTCTCTGAAATCGACAGATTTCGCATTTCAGGCGATAGTTTCGCACTTTTTCCAGATTTCCCTATTTCAGAAACGAGAGACCGCATTTTCCGTGTAAATTGACGTGAAAATTCGAATGGCATCGAGAATTTCATCGAAAAGAATTTTGGAAGGGCATGGTTTCGACGCAAAGGTAAGTTTTCTCTCTGAAATCGACAGATTTCGCATTTCAGGCGATAGTTTCGCACTTTTTCCAGATTTCCCTATTTCAGAAACGAGAGACCGCATTTTCCGTGTAAATTGACGTGAAAATTCGAATGGCATCGAGAATTTCATCGAAAAGAATTTTGGAAGGGCATGGTTTCGACGCAAAGGTAAGTTTTCTCTCTGAAATCGACAGATTTCGCATTTCAGGCGATAGTTTCGCACTTTTTCCAGATTTCCCTATTTCAGAAACGAGAGACCGCATTTTCCGTGTAAATTGACGTGAAAATTCGAATGGCATCGAGAATTTCATCGAAAAGAATTTTGGAAGGGCATGGTTTCGACGCAAAGGTAAGTTTTCTCTCTGAAATCGACAGATTTCGCATTTCAGGCGATAGTTTCGCACTTTTTCCAGATTTCCCTATTTCAGAAACGAGAGACCGCATTTTCCGTGTAAATTGACGTGAAAATTCGAATGGCATCGAGAATTTCATCGAAAAGAATTTTGGAAGGGCATGGTTTCGACGCAAAGGTAAGTTTTCTCTCTGAAATCGACAGATTTCGCATTTCAGGCGATAGTTTCGCACTTTTTCCAGATTTCCCTATTTCAGAAACGAGAGACCGCATTTTCCGTGTAAATTGACGTGAAAATTCGAATGGCATCGAGAATTTCATCGAAAAGAATTTTGGAAGGGCATGGTTTCGACGCAAAGGTAAGTTTTGTCTCTGAAATCGACAGATTTCGCATTTCAGGCGATAGTTTCGCACTTTTTCCAGATTTCCCTATTTCAGAAACGAGAGACCGCATTTTCCGTGTAAATTGACGTGAAAATTCGAATGGCATCGAGAATTTCATCGAAAAGAATTTTGGAAGGGCATGGTTTCGACGCAAAGGTAAGTTTTCTCTCTGAAATCGACAGATTTCGCTATTCAGGCGATAGTTTCGCACTTTTTCCAGATTTCCCTATTTCAGAAACGAGAGACCGCATTTTCCGTGTAAATTGACGTGAAAATTCGAATGGCATCGAGAATTTCATCGAAAAGAATTTTGGAAGGGCATGGTTTCGACGCAAAGGTAAGTTTTCTCTCTGAAATCGACAGATTTCGCATTTCAGGCGATAGTTTCGCACTTTTTCCAGATTTCCCTATTTCAGAAACGAGAGACCGCATTTTCCGTGTAAATTGACGTGAAAATTCGAATGGCATCGAGAATTTCATCGAAAAGAATTTTGGAAGGGCATGGTTTCGACGCAAAGGTAAGTTTTCTCTCTGAAATCGACAGATTTCGCATTTCAGGCGATAGTTTCGCACTTTTTCCAGATTTCCCTATTTCAGAAACGAGAGACCGCATTTTCCGTGTAAATTGACGTGAAAATTCGAATGGCATCGAGAATTTCATCGAAAAGAATTTTGGAAGGGCATGGTTTCGACGCAAAGGTAAGTTTTCTCTCTGAAATCGACAGATTTCGCATTTCAGGCGATAGTTTCGCACTTTTTCCAGATTTCCCTATTTCAGAAACGAGAGACCGCATTTTCCGTGTAAATTGACGTGAAAATTCGAATGGCATCGAGAATTTCATCGAAAAGAATTTTGGAAGGGCATGGTTTCGACGCAAAGGTAAGTTTTCTCTCTGAAATCGACAGATTTCGCATTTCAGGCGATAGTTTCGCACTTTTTCCAGATTTCCCTATTTCAGAAACGAGAGACCGCATTTTCCGTGTAAATTGACGTGAAAATTCGAATGGCATCGAGAATTTCATCGAAAAGAATTTTGGAAGGGCATGGTTTCGACGCAAAGGTAAGTTTTCTCTCTGAAATCGACAGATTTCGCATTTCAGGCGATAGTTTCGCACTTTTTCCAGATTTCCCTATTTCAGAAACGAGAGACCGCATTTTCCGTGTAAATTGACGTGAAAATTCGAATGGCATCGAGAATTTCATCGAAAAGAATTTTGGAAGGGCATGGTTTCGACGCAAAGGTAAGTTTTCTCTCTGAAATCGACAGATTTCGCATTTCAGGCGATAGTTTCGCACTTTTTCCAGATTTCCCTATTTCAGAAACGAGAGACCGCATTTTCCGTGTAAATTGACGTGAAAATTCGAATGGCATCGAGAATTTCATCGAAAAGAATTTTGGAAGGGCATGGTTTCGACGCAAAGGTAAGTTTTCTCTCTGAAATCGACAGATTTCGCATTTCAGGCGATAGTTTCGCACTTTTTCCAGATTTCCCTATTTCAGAAACGAGAGACCGCATTTTCCGTGTAAATTGACGTGAAAATTCGAATGGCATCGAGAATTTCATCGAAAAGAATTTTGGAAGGGCATGGTTTCGACGCAAAGGTAAGTTTTCTCTCTGAAATCGACAGATTTCGCATTTCAGGCGATAGTTTCGCACTTTTTCCAGATTTCCCTATTTCAGAAACGAGAGACCGCATTTTCCGTGTAAATTGACGTGAAAATTCGAATGGCATCGAGAATTTCATCGAAAAGAATTTTGGAAGGGCATGGTTTCGACGCAAAGGTAAGTTTTCTCTCTGAAATCGACAGATTTCGCATTTCAGGCGATAGTTTCGCACTTTTTCCAGATTTCCCTATTTCAGAAACGAGAGACCGCATTTTCCGTGTAAATTGACGTGAAAATTCGAATGGCATCGAGAATTTCATCGAAAAGAATTTTGGAAGGGCATGGTTTCGACGCAAAGGTAAGTTTTCTCTCTGAAATCGACAGATTTCGCATTTCAGGCGATAGTTTCGCACTTTTTCCAGATTTCCCTATTTCAGAAACGAGAGACCGCATTTTCCGTGTAAATTGACGTGAAAATTCGAATGGCATCGAGAATTTCATCGAAAAGAATTTTGGAAGGGCATGGTTTCGACGCAAAGGTAAGTTTTCTCTCTGAAATCGACAGATTTCGCATTTCAGGCGATAGTTTCGCACTTTTTCCAGATTTCCCTATTTCAGAAACGAGAGACCGCATTTTCCGTGTAAATTGACGTGAAAATTCGAATGGCATCGAGAATTTCATCGAAAAGAATTTTGGAAGGGCATGGTTTCGACGCAAAGGTAAGTTTTCTCTCTGAAATCGACAGATTTCGCATTTCAGGCGATAGTTTCGCACTTTTTCCAGATTTCCCTATTTCAGAAACGAGAGACCGCATTTTCCGTGTAAATTGACGTGAAAATTCGAATGGCATCGTGAATTTCATCGAAAAGAATTTTGGAAGGGCATGGTTTCGACGCAAAGGTAAGTTTTCTCTCTGAAATCGACAGATTTCGCATTTCAGGCGATAGTTTCGCACTTTTTCCAGATTTCCCTATTTCAGAAACGAGAGACCGCATTTTCCGTGTAAATTGACGTGAAAATTCGAATGGCATCGAGAATTTCATCGAAAAGAATTTTGGAAGGGCATGGTTTCGACGCAAAGGTAAGTTTTCTCTCTGAAATCGACAGATTTCGCATTTCAGGCGATAGTTTCGCACTTTTTCCAGATTTCCCTATTTCAGAAACGAGAGACCGCATTTTCCGTGTAAATTGACGTGAAAATTCGAATGGCATCGAGAATTTCATCGAAAAGAATTTTGGAAGGGCATGGTTTCGACGCAAAGGTAAGTTTTCTCTCTGAAATCGACAGATTTCGCATTTCAGGCGATAGTTTCGCACTTTTTCCAGATTTCCCTATTTCAGAAACGAGAGACCGCATTTTCCGTGTAAATTGACGTGAAAATTCGAATGGCATCGAGAATTTCATCGAAAAGAATTTTGGAAGGGCATGGTTTCGACGCAAAGGTAAGTTTTCTCTCTGAAATCGACAGATTTCGCATTTCAGGCGATAGTTTCGCACTTTTTCCAGATTTCCCTATTTCAGAAACGAGAGACCGCATTTTCCGTGTAAATTGACGTGAAAATTCGAATGGCATCGAGAATTTCATCGAAAAGAATTTTGGAAGGGCATGGTTTCGACGCAAAGGTAAGTTTTCTCTCTGAAATCGACAGATTTCGCATTTCAGGCGATAGTTTCGCACTTTTTCCAGATTTCCCTATTTCAGAAACGAGAGACCGCATTTTCCGTGTAAATTGACGTGAAAATTCGAATGGCATCGAGAATTTCATCGAAAAGAATTTTGGAAGGGCATGGTTTCGACGCAAAGGTAAGTTTTCTCTCTGAAATCGACAGATTTCGCATTTCAGGCGATAGTTTCGCACTTTTTCCAGATTTCCCTATTTCAGAAACGAGAGACCGCATTTTCCGTGTAAATTGACGTGAAAATTCGAATGGCATCGAGAATTTCATCGAAAAGAATTTTGGAAGGGCATGGTTTCGACGCAAAGGTAAGTTTTCTCTCTGAAATCGACAGATTTCGCATTTCAGGCGATAGTTTCGCACTTTTTCCAGATTTCCCTATTTCAGAAACGAGAGACCGCATTTTCCGTGTAAATTGACGTGAAAATTCGAATGGCATCGAGAATTTCATCGAAAAGAATTTTGGAAGGGCATGGTTTCGACGCAAAGGTAAGTTTTCTCTCTGAAATCGACAGATTTCGCTATTCAGGCGATAGTTTCGCACTTTTTCCAGATTTCCCTATTTCAGAAACGAGAGACCGCATTTTCCGTGTAAATTGACGTGAAAATTCGAATGGCATCGAGAATTTCATCGAAAAGAATTTTGGAAGGGCATGGTTTCGACGCAAAGGTAAGTTTTCTCTCTGAAATCGACAGATTTCGCATTTCAGGCGATAGTTTCGCACTTTTTCCAGATTTCCCTATTTCAGAAACGAGAGACCGCATTTTCCGTGTAAATTGACGTGAAAATTCGAATGGCATCGAGAATTTCATCGAAAAGAATTTTGGAAGGGCATGGTTTCGACGCAAAGGTAAGTTTTCTCTCTGAAATCGACAGATTTCGCATTTCAGGCGATAGTTTCGCACTTTTTCCAGATTTCCCTATTTCAGAAACGAGAGACCGCATTTTCCGTGTAAATTGACGTGAAAATTCGAATGGCATCGAGAATTTCATCGAAAAGAATTTTGGAAGGGCATGGTTTCGACGCAAAGGTAAGTTTTCTCTCTGAAATCGACAGATTTCGCATTTCAGGCGATAGTTTCGCACTTTTTCCAGATTTCCCTATTTCAGAAACGAGAGACCGCATTTTCCGTGTAAATTGACGTGAAAATTCGAATGGCATCGAGAATTTCATCGAAAAGAATTTTGGAAGGGCATGGTTTCGACGCAAAGGTAAGTTTTCTCTCTGAAATCGACAGATTTCGCTATTCAGGCGATAGTTTCGCACTTTTTCCAGATTTCCCTATTTCAGAAACGAGAGACCGCATTTTCCGTGTAAATTGACGTGAAAATTCGAATGGCATCGAGAATTTCATCGAAAAGAATTTTGGAAGGGCATGGTTTCGACGCAAAGGTAAGTTTTCTCTCTGAAATCGACAGATTTCGCTATTCAGGCGATAGTTTCGCACTTTTTCCAGATTTCCCTATTTCAGAAACGAGAGACCGCATTTTCCGTGTAAATTGACGTGAAAATTCGAATGGCATCGAGAATTTCATCGAAAAGAATTTTGGAAGGGCATGGTTTCGACGCAAAGGTAAGTTTTCTCTCTGAAATCGACAGATTTCGCATTTCAGGCGATAGTTTCGCACTTTTTCCAGATTTCCCTATTTCAGAAACGAGAGACCGCATTTTCCGTGTAAATTGACGTGAAAATTCGAATGGCATCGAGAATTTCATCGAAAAGAATTTTGGAAGGGCATGGTTTCGACGCAAAGGTAAGTTTTCTCTCTGAAATCGACAGATTTCGCATTTCAGGCGATAGTTTCGCACTTTTTCCAGATTTCCCTATTTCAGAAACGAGAGACCGCATTTTCCGTGTAAATTGACGTGAAAATTCGAATGGCATCGAGAATTTCATCGAAAAGAATTTTGGAAGGGCATGGTTTCGACGCAAAGGTAAGTTTTCTCTCTGAAATCGACAGATTTCGCATTTCAGGCGATAGTTTCGCACTTTTTCCAGATTTCCCTATTTCAGAAACGAGAGACCGCATTTTCCGTGTAAATTGACGTGAAAATTCGAATGGCATCGAGAATTTCATCGAAAAGAATTTTGGAAGGGCATGGTTTCGACGCAAAGGTAAGTTTTCTCTCTGAAATCGGCAGATTTCGCATTTCAGGCGATAGTTTCGCACTTTTTCCAGATTTCCCTATTTCAGAAACGAGAGACCGCATTTTCCGTGTAAATTGACGTGAAAATTCGAATGGCATCGAGAATTTCATCGAAAAGAATTTTGGAAGGGCATGGTTTCGACGCAAAGGTAAGTTTTCTCTCTGAAATCGACAGATTTCGCATTTCAGGCGATAGTTTCGCACTTTTTCCAGATTTCCCTATTTCAGAAACGAGAGACCGCATTTTCCGTGTAAATTGACGTGAAAATTCGAATGGCATCGAGAATTTCATCGAAAAGAATTTTGGAAGGGCATGGTTTCGACGCAAAGGTAAGTTTTCTCTCTGAAATCGACAGATTTCGCATTTCAGGCGATAGTTTCGCACTTTTTCCAGATTTCCCTATTTCAGAAACGAGAGACCGCATTTTCCGTGTAAATTGACGTGAAAATTCGAATGGCATCGAGAATTTCATCGAAAAGAATTTTGGAAGGGCATGGTTTCGACGCAAAGGTAAGTTTTCTCTCTGAAATCGACAGATTTCGCATTTCAGGCGATAGTTTCGCACTTTTTCCAGATTTCCCTATTTCAGAAACGAGAGACCGCATTTTCCGTGTAAATTGACGTGAAAATTCGAATGGCATCGAGAATTTCATCGAAAAGAATTTTGGAAGGGCATGGTTTCGACGCAAAGGTAAGTTTTCTCTCTGAAATCGACAGATTTCGCATTTCAGGCGATAGTTTCGCACTTTTTCCAGATTTCCCTATTTCAGAAACGAGAGACCGCATTTTCCGTGTAAATTGACGTGAAAATTCGAATGGCATCGAGAATTTCATCGAAAAGAATTTTGGAAGGGCATGGTTTCGACGCAAAGGTAAGTTTTCTCTCTGAAATCGACAGATTTCGCATTTCAGGCGATAGTTTCGCACTTTTTCCAGATTTCCCTATTTCAGAAACGAGAGACCGCATTTTCCGTGTAAATTGACGTGAAAATTCGAATGGCATCGAGAATTTCATCGAAAAGAATTTTGGAAGGGCATGGTTTCGACGCAAAGGTAAGTTTTCTCTCTGAAATCGACAGATTTCGCATTTCAGGCGATAGTTTCGCACTTTTTCCAGATTTCCCTATTTCAGAAACGAGAGACCGCATTTTCCGTGTAAATTGACGTGAAAATTCGAATGGCATCGAGAATTTCATCGAAAAGAATTTTGGAAGGGCATGGTTTCGACGCAAAGGTAAGTTTTCTCTCTGAAATCGACAGATTTCGCATTTCAGGCGATAGTTTCGCACTTTTTCCAGATTTCCCTATTTCAGAAGCGAGAGACCGCATTTTCCGTGTAAATTGACGTGAAAATTCGAATGGCATCGAGAATTTCATCGAAAAGAATTTTGGAAGGGCATGGTTTCGACGCAAAGGTAAGTTTTCTCTCTGAAATCGACAGATTTCGCATTTCAGGCGATAGTTTCGCACTTTTTCCAGATTTCCCTATTTCAGAAACGAGAGACCGCATTTTCCGTGTAAATTGACGTGAAAATTCGAATGGCATCGAGAATTTCATCGAAAAGAATTTTGGAAGGGCATGGTTTCGACGCAAAGGTAAGTTTTCTCTCTGAAATCGACAGATTTCGCATTTCAGGCGATAGTTTCGCACTTTTTCCAGATTTCCCTATTTCAGAAACGAGAGACCGCATTTTCCGTGTAAATTGACGTGAAAATTCGAATGGCATCGAGAATTTCATCGAAAAGAATTTTGGAAGGGCATGGTTTCGACGCAAAGGTAAGTTTTCTCTCTGAAATCGACAGATTTCGCATTTCAGGCGATAGTTTCGCACTTTTTCCAGATTTCCCTATTTCAGAAACGAGAGACCGCATTTTCCGTGTAAATTGACGTGAAAATTCGAATGGCATCGAGAATTTCATCGAAAAGAATTTTGGAAGGGCATGGTTTCGACGCAAAGGTAAGTTTTCTCTCTGAAATCGACAGATTTCGCATTTCAGGCGATAGTTTCGCACTTTTTCCAGATTTCCCTATTTCAGAAACGAGAGACCGCATTTTCCGTGTAAATTGACGTGAAAATTCGAATGGCATCGAGAATTTCATCGAAAAGAATTTTGGAAGGGCATGGTTTCGACGCAAAGGTAAGTTTTCTCTCTGAAATCGACAGATTTCGCATTTCAGGCGATAGTTTCGCACTTTTTCCAGATTTACTTTTTCCAGATTTCCCTATTTCAGAAACGAGAGACCGCATTTTCCGTGTAAATTGACGTGAAAATTCGAATGGCATCGAGAATTTCATCGAAAAGAATTTTGGAAGGGCATGGTTTCGACGCAAAGGTAAGTTTTCTCTCTGAAATCGACAGATTTCGCATTTCAGGCGATAGTTTCGCACTTTTTCCAGATTTCCCTATTTCAGAAACGAGAGACCGCATTTTCCGTGTAAATTGACGTGAAAATTCGAATGGCATCGAGAATTTCATCGAAAAGAATTTTGGAAGGGCATGGTTTCGACGCAAAGGTAAGTTTTCTCTCTGAAATCGACAGATTTCGCTATTCAGGCGATAGTTTCGCACTTTTTCCAGATTTCCCTATTTCAGAAACGAGAGACCGCATTTTCCGTGTAAATTGACGTGAAAATTCGAATGGCATCGAGAATTTCATCGAAAAGAATTTTGGAAGGGCATGGTTTCGACGCAAAGGTAAGTTTTCTCTCTGAAATCGACAGATTTCGCATTTCAGGCGATAGTTTCGCACTTTTTCCAGATTTCCCTATTTCAGAAACGAGAGACCGCATTTTCCGTGTAAATTGACGTGAAAATTCGAATGGCATCGAGAATTTCATCGAAAAGAATTTTGGAAGGGCATGGTTTCGACGCAAAGGTAAGTTTTCTCTCTGAAATCGACAGATTTCGCATTTCAGGCGATAGTTTCGCACTTTTTCCAGATTTCCCTATTTCAGAAACGAGAGACCGCATTTTCCGTGTAAATTGACGTGAAAATTCGAATGGCATCGAGAATTTCATCGAAAAGAATTTTGGAAGGGCATGGTTTCGACGCAAAGGTAAGTTTTCTCTCTGAAATCGACAGATTTCGCATTTCAGGCGATAGTTTCGCACTTTTTCCAGATTTCCCTATTTCAGAAACGAGAGACCGCATTTTCCGTGTAAATTGACGTGAAAATTCGAATGGCATCGAGAATTTCATCGAAAAGAATTTTGGAAGGGCATGGTTTCGACGCAAAGGTAAGTTTTCTCTCTGAAATCGACAGATTTCGCATTTCAGGCGATAGTTTCGCACTTTTTCCAGATTTCCCTATTTCAGAAACGAGAGACCGCATTTTCCGTGTAAATTGACGTGAAAATTCGAATGGCATCGAGAATTTCATCGAAAAGAATTTTGGAAGGGCATGGTTTCGACGCAAAGGTAAGTTTTCTCTCTGAAATCGACAGATTTCGCATTTCAGGCGATAGTTTCGCACTTTTTCCAGATTTCCCTATTTCAGAAACGAGAGACCGCATTTTCCGTGTAAATTGACGTGAAAATTCGAATGGCATCGAGAATTTCATCGAAAAGAATTTTGGAAGGGCATGGTTTCGACGCAAAGGTAAGTTTTCTCTCTGAAATCGACAGATTTCGCTATTCAGGCGATAGTTTCGCACTTTTTCCAGATTTCCCTATTTCAGAAACGAGAGACCGCATTTTCCGTGTAAATTGACGTGAAAATTCGAATGGCATCGAGAATTTCATCGAAAAGAATTTTGGAAGGGCATGGTTTCGACGCAAAGGTAAGTTTTCTCTCTGAAATCGACAGATTTCGCATTTCAGGCGATAGTTTCGCACTTTTTCCAGATTTCCCTATTTCAGAAACGAGAGACCGCATTTTCCGTGTAAATTGACGTGAAAATTCGAATGGCATCGAGAATTTCATCGAAAAGAATTTTGGAAGGGCATGGTTTCGACGCAAAGGTAAGTTTTCTCTCTGAAATCGACAGATTTCGCATTTCAGGCGATAGTTTCGCACTTTTTCCAGATTTCCCTATTTCAGAAACGAGAGACCGCATTTTCCGTGTAAATTGACGTGAAAATTCGAATGGCATCGAGAATTTCATCGAAAAGAATTTTGGAAGGGCATGGTTTCGACGCAAAGGTAAGTTTTCTCTCTGAAATCGACAGATTTCGCATTTCAGGCGATAGTTTCGCACTTTTTCCAGATTTCCCTATTTCAGAAACGAGAGACCGCATTTTCCGTGTAAATTGACGTGAAAATTCGAATGGCATCGAGAATTTCATCGAAAAGAATTTTGGAAGGGCATGGTTTCGACGCAAAGGTAAGTTTTCTCTCTGAAATCGACAGATTTCGCATTTCAGGCGATAGTTTCGCACTTTTTCCAGATTTCCCTATTTCAGAAACGAGAGACCGCATTTTCCGTGTAAATTGACGTGAAAATTCGAATGGCATCGAGAATTTCATCGAAAAGAATTTTGGAAGGGCATGGTTTCGACGCAAAGGTAAGTTTTCTCTCTGAAATCGACAGATTTCGCATTTCAGGCGATAGTTTCGCACTTTTTCCAGATTTCCCTATTTCAGAAACGAGAGACCGCATTTTCCGTGTAAATTGACGTGAAAATTCGAATGGCATCGAGAATTTCATCGAAAAGAATTTTGGAAGGGCATGGTTTCGACGCAAAGGTAAGTTTTCTCTCTGAAATCGACAGATTTCGCATTTCAGGCGATAGTTTCGCACTTTTTCCAGATTTCCCTATTTCAGAAACGAGAGACCGCATTTTCCGTGTAAATTGACGTGAAAATTCGAATGGCATCGAGAATTTCATCGAAAAGAATTTTGGAAGGGCATGGTTTCGACGCAAAGGTAAGTTTTCTCTCTGAAATCGACAGATTTCGCATTTCAGGCGATAGTTTCGCACTTTTTCCAGATTTCCCTATTTCAGAAACGAGAGACCGCATTTTCCGTGTAAATTGACGTGAAAATTCGAATGGCATCGAGAATTTCATCGAAAAGAATTTTGGAAGGGCATGGTTTCGACGCAAAGGTAAGTTTTCTCTCTGAAATCGACAGATTTCGCATTTCAGGCGATAGTTTCGCACTTTTTCCAGATTTCCCTATTTCAGAAACGAGAGACCGCATTTTCCGTGTAAATTGACGTGAAAATTCGAATGGCATCGAGAATTTCATCGAAAAGAATTTTGGAAGGGCATGGTTTCGACGCAAAGGTAAGTTTTCTCTCTGAAATCGACAGATTTCGCATTTCAGGCGATAGTTTCGCACTTTTTCCAGATTTCCCTATTTCAGAAACGAGAGACCGCATTTTCCGTGTAAATTGACGTGAAAATTCGAATGGCATCGAGAATTTCATCGAAAAGAATTTTGGAAGGGCATGGTTTCGACGCAAAGGTAAGTTTTCTCTCTGAAATCGACAGATTTCGCATTTCAGGCGATAGTTTCGCACTTTTTCCAGATTTCCCTATTTCAGAAACGAGAGACCGCATTTTCCGTGTAAATTGACGTGAAAATTCGAATGGCATCGAGAATTTCATCGAAAAGAATTTTGGAAGGGCATGGTTTCGACGCAAAGGTAAGTTTTCTCTCTGAAATCGACAGATTTCGCATTTCAGGCGATAGTTTCGCACTTTTTCCAGATTTCCCTATTTCAGAAACGAGAGACCGCATTTTCCGTGTAAATTGACGTGAAAATTCGAATGGCATCGAGAATTTCATCGAAAAGAATTTTGGAAGGGCATGGTTTCGACGCAAAGGTAAGTTTTCTCTCTGAAATCGACAGATTTCGCATTTCAGGCGATAGTTTCGCACTTTTTCCAGATTTCCCTATTTCAGAAACGAGAGACCGCATTTTCCGTGTAAATTGACGTGAAAATTCGAATGGCATCGAGAATTTCATCGAAAAGAATTTTGGAAGGGCATGGTTTCGACGCAAAGGTAAGTTTTCTCTCTGAAATCGACAGATTTCGCATTTCAGGCGATAGTTTCGCACTTTTTCCAGATTTCCCTATTTCAGAAACGAGAGACCGCATTTTCCGTGTAAATTGACGTGAAAATTCGAATGGCATCGAGAATTTCATCGAAAAGAATTTTGGAAGGGCATGGTTTCGACGCAAAGGTAAGTTTTCTCTCTGAAATCGACAGATTTCGCATTTCAGGCGATAGTTTCGCACTTTTTCCAGATTTCCCTATTTCAGAAACGAGAGACCGCATTTTCCGTGTAAATTGACGTGAAAATTCGAATGGCATCGAGAATTTCATCGAAAAGAATTTTGGAAGGGCATGGTTTCGACGCAAAGGTAAGTTTTCTCTCTGAAATCGACAGATTTCGCATTTCAGGCGATAGTTTCGCACTTTTTCCAGATTTCCCTATTTCAGAAACGAGAGACCGCATTTTCCGTGTAAATTGACGTGAAAATTCGAATGGCATCGATAATTTCATCGAAAAGAATTTTGGAAGGGCATGGTTTCGACGCAAAGGTAAGTTTTCTCTCTGAAATCGACAGATTTCGCATTTCAGGCGATAGTTTCGCACTTTTTCCAGATTTCCCTATTTCAGAAACGAGAGACCGCATTTTCCGTGTAAATTGACGTGAAAATTCGAATGGCATCGAGAATTTCATCGAAAAGAATTTTGGAAGGGCATGGTTTCGACGCAAAGGTAAGTTTTCTCTCTGAAATCGACAGATTTCGCATTTCAGGCGATAGTTTCGCACTTTTTCCAGATTTCCCTATTTTAGAAACGAGAGACCGCATTTTCCGTGTAAATTGACGTGAAAATTCGAATGGCATCGAGAATTTCATCGAAAAGAATTTTGGAAGGGCATGGTTTCGACGCAAAGGTAAGTTTTCTCTCTGAAATCGACAGATTTCGCATTTCAGGCGATAGTTTCGCACTTTTTCCAGATTTCCCTATTTCAGAAACGAGAGACCGCATTTTCCGTGTAAATTGACGTGAAAATTCGAATGGCATCGAGAATTTCATCGAAAAGAATTTTGGAAGGGCATGGTTTCGACGCAAAGGTAAGTTTTCTCTCTGAAATCGACAGATTTCGCATTTCAGGCGATAGTTTCGCACTTTTTCCAGATTTCCCTATTTCAGAAACGAGAGACCGCATTTTCCGTGTAAATTGACGTGAAAATTCGAATGGCATCGAGAATTTCATCGAAAAGAATTTTGGAAGGGCATGGTTTCGACGCAAAGGTAAGTTTTCTCTCTGAAATCGACAGATTTCGCATTTCAGGCGATAGTTTCGCACTTTTTCCAGATTTCCCTATTTCAGAAACGAGAGACCGCATTTTCCGTGTAAATTGACGTGAAAATTCGAATGGCATCGAGAATTTCATCGAAAAGAATTTTGGAAGGGCATGGTTTCGACGCAAAGGTAAGTTTTCTCTCTGAAATCGACAGATTTCGCATTTCAGGCGATAGTTTCGCACTTTTTCCAGATTTCCCTATTTCAGAAACGAGAGACCGCATTTTCCGTGTAAATTGACGTGAAAATTCGAATGGCATCGAGAATTTCATCGAAAAGAATTTTGGAAGGGCATGGTTTCGACGCAAAGGTAAGTTTTCTCTCTGAAATCGACAGATTTCGCATTTCAGGCGATAGTTTCGCACTTTTTCCAGATTTCCCTATTTCAGAAACGAGAGACCGCATTTTCCGTGTAAATTGACGTGAAAATTCGAATGGCATCGAGAATTTCATCGAAAAGAATTTTGGAAGGGCATGGTTTCGACGCAAAGGTAAGTTTTCTCTCTGAAATCGACAGATTTCGCATTTCAGGCGATAGTTTCGCACTTTTTCCAGATTTCCCTATTTCAGAAACGAGAGACCGCATTTTCCGTGTAAATTGACGTGAAAATTCGAATGGCATCGAGAATTTCATCGAAAAGAATTTTGGAAGGGCATGGTTTCGACGCAAAGGTAAGTTTTCTCTCTGAAATCGACAGATTTCGCATTTCAGGCGATAGTTTCGCACTTTTTCCAGATTTCCCTATTTCAGAAACGAGAGACCGCATTTTCCGTGTAAATTGACGTGAAAATTCGAATGGCATCGAGAATTTCATCGAAAAGAATTTTGGAAGGGCATGGTTTCGACGCAAAGGTAAGTTTTCTCTCTGAAATCGACAGATTTCGCATTTCAGGCGATAGTTTCGCACTTTTTCCAGATTTCCCTATTTCAGAAACGAGAGACCGCATTTTCCGTGTAAATTGACGTGAAAATTCGAATGGCATCGAGAATTTCATCGAAAAGAATTTTGGAAGGGCATGGTTTCGACGCAAAGGTAAGTTTTCTCTCTGAAATCGACAGATTTCGCATTTCAGGCGATAGTTTCGCACTTTTTCCAGATTTCCCTATTTCAGAAACGAGAGACCGCATTTTCCGTGTAAATTGACGTGAAAATTCGAATGGCATCGAGAATTTCATCGAAAAGAATTTTGGAAGGGCATGGTTTCGACGCAAAGGTAAGTTTTCTCTCTGAAATCGACAGATTTCGCATTTCAGGCGATAGTTTCGCACTTTTTCCAGATTTCCCTATTTCAGAAACGAGAGACCGCATTTTCCGTGTAAATTGACGTGAAAATTCGAATGGCATCGAGAATTTCATCGAAAAGAATTTTGGAAGGGCATGGTTTCGACGCAAAGGTAAGTTTTCTCTCTGAAATCGACAGATTTCGCATTTCAGGCGATAGTTTCGCACTTTTTCCAGATTTCCCTATTTCAGAAACGAGAGACCGCATTTTCCGTGTAAATTGACGTGAAAATTCGAATGGCATCGAGAATTTCATCGAAAAGAATTTTGGAAGGGCATGGTTTCGACGCAAAGGTAAGTTTTCTCTCTGAAATCGACAGATTTCGCATTTCAGGCGATAGTTTCGCACTTTTTCCAGATTTCCCTATTTCAGAAACGAGAGACCGCATTTTCCGTGTAAATTGACGTGAAAATTCGAATGGCATCGAGAATTTCATCGAAAAGAATTTTGGAAGGGCATGGTTTCGACGCAAAGGTAAGTTTTCTCTCTGAAATCGACAGATTTCGCATTTCAGGCGATAGTTTCGCACTTTTTCCAGATTTCCCTATTTCAGAAACGAGAGACCGCATTTTCCGTGTAAATTGACGTGAAAATTCGAATGGCATCGAGAATTTCATCGAAAAGAATTTTGGAAGGGCATGGTTTCGACGCAAAGGTAAGTTTTCTCTCTGAAATCGACAGATTTCGCATTTCAGGCGAGAGTTTCGCACTTTTTCCAGATTTCCCTATTTCAGAAACGAGAGACCGCATTTTCCGTGTAAATTGACGTGAAAATTCGAATGGCATCGAGAATTTCATCGAAAAGAATTTTGGAAGGGCATGGTTTCGACGCAAAGGTAAGTTTTCTCTCTGAAATCGACAGATTTCGCATTTCAGGCGATAGTTTCGCACTTTTTCCAGATTTCCCTATTTCAGAAACGAGAGACCGCATTTTCCGTGTAAATTGACGTGAAAATTCGAATGGCATCGAGAATTTCATCGAAAAGAATTTTGGAAGGGCATGGTTTCGACGCAAAGGTAAGTTTTCTCTCTGAAATCGACAGATTTCGCATTTCAGGCGATAGTTTCGCACTTTTTCCAGATTTCCCTATTTCAGAAACGAGAGACCGCATTTTCCGTGTAAATTGACGTGAAAATTCGAATGGCATCGAGAATTTCATCGAAAAGAATTTTGGAAGGGCATGGTTTCGACGCAAAGGTAAGTTTTCTCTCTGAAATCGACAGATTTCGCATTTCAGGCGATAGTTTCGCACTTTTTCCAGATTTCCCTATTTCAGAAACGAGAGACCGCATTTTCCGTGTAAATTGACGTGAAAATTCGAATGGCATCGAGAATTTCATCGAAAAGAATTTTGGAAGGGCATGGTTTCGACGCAAAGGTAAGTTTTCTCTCTGAAATCGACAGATTTCGCATTTCAGGCGATAGTTTCGCACTTTTTCCAGATTTCCCTATTTCAGAAACGAGAGACCGCATTTTCCGTGTAAATTGACGTGAAAATTCGAATGGCATCGAGAATTTCATCGAAAAGAATTTTGGAAGGGCATGGTTTCGACGCAAAGGTAAGTTTTCTCTCTGAAATCGACAGATTTCGCATTTCAGGCGATAGTTTCGCACTTTTTCCAGATTTCCCTATTTCAGAAACGAGAGACCGCATTTTCCGTGTAAATTGACGTGAAAATTCGAATTCGAATGGCATCGAGAATTTCATCGAAAAGAATTTTGGAAGGCATGGTTTCGACGCAAAGGTAAGTTTTCTCTCGGAAATAGACAGTTTTCGCATTTCAGGCGATAGTTTCGCACTTTTCCAGATTTCCCTATTTCAGAAACGAGAGACCGCATTTCCGTGTAAATTGACGTGAAAATTCGAATGGCATCGAGAATTTCATCGAAAAGAATTTTGGAAGGGCATGGTTTCGACGCAAAGGTAAGTTTTCTCTCTGAAATCGACAGATTTCGCATTTCAGGCGATAGATTCGCACTTTTTCCAGATTTCCCTATTCAGAAACGAGAGACCGCATTTTCCGTGTAAATTGACGTGAAAATTCGAATGGCATCGAGAATTTCATCGAAAAGAATTTTGGGAAGGGCATGGTTTCGACGCAAAGGTAAGTTTTCTCTCTGAAATCGACAGATTTCGCATTTCAGGCGATAGTTTCGCACTTTTTCCAGATTTCCCTATTTCAGAAACGAGAGACCGTATTTTCCGTGTAAATTGACGTGAAAATTCGAATGGCATCGAGAATTTCATCGAAAAGAATTTTGGAAGGGCATGGTTTCGACGCAAAGGTAAGTTTTCTCTCTGAAATCGACAGATTTCGCATTTCAGGCGATAGTTTCGCACTTTTTCCAGATTTCCCTATTTCAGAAACGAGAGACCGCATTTTCCGTGTAAATTGACGTGAAAATTCGAATGGCATCGAGAATTTCATCGAAAAGAATTTTGGAAGGGCATGGTTTCGACGCAAAGGTAAGTTTTCTCTCTGAAATCGACAGATTTCGCATTTCAGGCGATAGTTTCGCACTTTTTCCAGATTTCCCTATTTCAGAAACGAGAGACCGCATTTTCCGTGTAAATTGACGTGAAAAATTCGAATGGCATCGAGAATTTCATCGAAAAGAATTTTGGAAGGGCATGGTTTCGACGCAAAGGTAAGTTTTCTCTCTGAAATCGACAGATTTCGCATTTCAGGCGATAGTTTCGCACTTTTTCCAGATTTCCCTATTTCAGAAACGAGAGACCGCATTTTCCGTGTAAATTGACGTGAAAATTCGAATGGCATCGAGAATTTCATCGAAAAGAATTTTGGAAGGGCATGGTTTCGACGCAAAGGTAAGTTTTCTCTCTGAAATCGACAGATTTCGCATTTCAGGCGATAGTTTCGCACTTTTTCCAGATTTCCCTATTTCAGAAACGAGAGACCGCATTTTCCGTGTAAATTGACGTGAAAATTCGAATGGCATCGAGAATTTCATCGAAAAGAATTTGGAAGGGCATGGTTTCGACGCAAAGGTAAGTTTTCTCTCTGAAATCGACAGATTTCGCATTTCAGGCGATAGTTTCGCACTTTTTCCAGATTTCCCTATTTCAGAAACGAGAGACCGCATTTTCCGTGTAAATTGACGTGAAAATTCGAATGGCATCGAGAATTTCATCGAAAAGAATTTTGGAAGGGCATGGTTTCGACGCAAAGGTAAGTTTTCTCTCGGAAATAGACAGTTTTCGCATTTCACGCGATAGTTTCGCACTTTTTCCAGATTTCCCTATTTCAGAAACGAGAGACCGCATTTTCCGTGTAAATTGACGTGAAAATTCGAATGGCATCGAGAATTTCATCGAAAAGAATTTTGGAAGGGCATGGTTTCGACGCAAAGGTAAGTTTTCTCTCTGAAATCGACAGATTTCGCATTTCAGGCGATAGTTTCACACTTTTTCCAGATTTCCCTATTTCAGAAACGAGAGACCGCATTTTCCGTGTAAATTGACGTGAAAATTCGAATGGCATCGAGAATTTCATCGAAAAGAATTTTGGAAGGGCATGGTTTCGACGCAAAGGTAAGTTTTCTCTCTGAAATCGACAGATTTCGCATTTCAGGCGATAGTTTCGCACTTTTTCCAGATTTCCCTATTTCAGAAACGAGAGACCGCATTTTCCGTGTAAATTGACGTGAAAATTCGAATGGCATCGAGAATTTCATCGAAAAGAATTTTGGAAGGGCATGGTTTCGACGCAAAGGTAAGTTTTCTCTCGGAAATAGACAGTTTTCGCATTTCAGGCGATAGTTTCGCACTTTTTCCAGATTTCCCTATTTCAGAAACGAGAGACCGCATTTTCCGTGTAAATTGACGTGAAAATTCGAATGGCATCGAGAATTTCATCGAAAGAATTTTGGGAAGGGCATGGTTTCGACGCAAAGGTAAGTTTTCTCTCTGAAATCGACAGATTTCGCATTTCAGGCGATAGTTTCGCACTTTTTCCAGATTTCCCTATTTCAGAAACGAGAGACCGCATTTTCCGTGTAAATTGACGTGAAAATTCGAATGGCATCGAGAATTTCATCGAAAAGAATTTAGGAAGGGCATGGTTTCGACGCAAAGGTAAGTTTTCTCTCTGAAATCGACAGATTTCGCATTTCAGGCGATAGTTTCGCACTTTTTCCAGATTTCCCTATTTCAGAAACGAGAGACCGCATTTTCCGTGTAAATTGACGTGAAAATTCGAATGGCATCGAGAATTTCATCGAAAAGAATTTTGGAAGGGCATGGTTTCGACGCAAAGGTAAGTTTTCTCTCTGAAATCGACAGATTTCGCATTTCAGGCGATAGTTTCGCACTTTTCCAGATTTCCCTATTTCAGAAACGAGAGACCGCATTTTCCGTGTAAATTGACGTGAAAATTCTAATGGCATCGAGAATTTCATCGAAAAGAATTTTGGAAGGGCATGGTTTCGACGCAAAGGTAAGTTTTCTCTCTGAAATCGACAGATTTCGCATTTCAGGCGATAGTTTCGCACTTTTTCCAGATTTCCCTATTTCAGAAACGAGAGACCGCATTTTCCGTGTAAATTGACGTGAAAATTCGAATGGCATCGAGAATTTCATCGAAAAGAATTTTGGAAGGGCATGGTTTCGACGCAAAGGTAAGTTTTCTCTCTGAAATCGACAGATTTCGCATTTCAGGCGATAGTTTCGCACTTTTTCCAGATTTCCCTATTTCAGAAACGAGAGACCGCATTTTCCGTGTAAATTGACGTGAAAATTCGAATGGCATCGAGAATTTCATCGAAAAGAATTTTGGAAGGGCATGGTTTCGACGCAAAGGTAAGTTTTCTCTCTGAAATCGACAGATTTCGCATTTCAGGCGATAGTTTCGCACTTTTTCCAGATTTCCCTATTTCAGAAACGAGAGACCGCATTTTCCGTGTAAATTGACGTGAAAATTCGAATGGCATCGAGAATTTCATCGAAAAGAATTTTGGAAGGGCATGGTTTCGACGCAAAGGTAAGTTTTCTCTCTGAAATCGACAGATTTCGCATTTCAGGCGATAGTTTCGCACTTTTTCCAGATTTCCCTATTTCAGAAACGAGAGACCGCATTTTCCGTGTAAATTGACGTGAAAATTCGAATGGCATCGAGAATTTCATCGAAAAGAATTTTGGAAGGGCATGGTTTCGACGCAAAGGTAAGTTTTCTCTCGGAAATAGACAGTTTTCGCATTTCAGGCGATAGTTTCGCACTTTTTCCAGATTTCCCTATTTCAGAAACGAGAGACCGCATTTTCCGTGTAAATTGACGTGAAAATTCGGAATGGCATCGAGAATTTCATCGAAAAGAATTTTGGAAGGGCATGGTTTCGACGCAAAGGTAAGTTTCTCTCTGAAATCGACAGATTTCGCATTTCAGGCGATAGTTTCGCACTTTTTCCAGATTTCCCTATTTCAGAAACGAGAGACCGCATTTTCCGTGTAAATTGACGTGAAAATTCGAATGGCATCGAGAATTTCATCGAAAAGAATTTTGGAAGGGCATGGTTTCGACGCAAAGGTAAGTTTTCTCTCTGAAATCGACAGATTTCGCATTTCAGGCGATAGTTTCGCACTTTTTCCAGATTTCCCTATTTCAGAAACGAGAGACCGCATTTTCCGTGTAAATTGACGTGAAAATTCGAATGGCATCGAGAATTTCATCGAAAAGAATTTTGGAAGGGCATGGTTTCGACGCAAAGGTAAGTTTTCTCTCGGAAATAGACAGTTTTCGCATTTCAGGCGATAGTTTCGCACTTTTTCCAGATTTCCCTATTTCAGAAACGAGAGACCGCATTTTCCGTGTAAATTGACGTGAAAATTCGAATGGCATCGAGAATTTCATCGAAAAGAGTTTTGGAAGGGCATGGTTTCGACGCAAAGGTAAGTTTTCTCTCTGAAATAGACAGATTTCGCATTTCAGGCGATTGTTTCGCACTTTTTCCAGATTTCCCTATTTCAGAAACGAGAGACCGCATTTTCCGTGTAAATTGACGTGAAAATTCGAATGGCTTCGAGAATTTCATCGAAAAGAATTTTGGAAGGGCATGGTTTCGACGCAAAGGTAAGTTTTCTCTCTGAAATCGACAGATTTCGCATTTCAGGCGATAGTTTCGCACTTTTTCCAGATTTCCCTATTTCAGAAACGAGAGACCGCATTTTCCGTGTAAATTGACGTGAAAATTCGAATGGCATCGAGAATTTCATCGAAAAGAATTTTGGAAGGGCATGGTTTCGACGCAAAGGTAAGTTTTCTCTCTGAAATCGACAGATTTCGCATTTCAGGCGATAGTTTCGCACTTTTTCCAGATTTCCCTATTTCAGAAACGAGGGACCGCATTTTCCGTGTAAATTGACGTGAAAATTCGAATGGCATCGAGAATTTCATCGAAAAGAATTTTGGAAGGGCATGGTTTCGACGCAAAGGTAAGTTTTCTCTCGGAAATAGACAGTTTTCGCATTTCAGGCGATAGTTTCGCACTTTTTCCAGATTTCCCTATTTCAGAAACGAGAGACCGCATTTTCCGTGTAAATTGACGTGAAAATTCGAATGGCATCGAGAATTTCATCGAAAAGAATTTTGGAAGGGCATGGTTTCGACGCAAAGGTAAGTTTTCTCTCTGAAATCGACAGATTTCGCATTTCAGGCGATAGTTTCGCACTTTTTCCAGATTTCCCTATTTCAGAAACGAGAGACCGCATTTTCCGTGTAAATTGACGTGAAAATTCGAATGGCATCGAGAATTTCATCGAAAAGAATTTTGGAAGGGCATGGTTTCGACGCAAAGGTAAGTTTTCTCTCTGAAATCGACAGATTTCGCATTTCAGGCGATAGTTTCGCACTTTTTCCAGATTTCCCTATTTCAGAAACGAGAGACCGCATTTTCCGTGTAAATTGACGTGAAAATTCGAATGGCATCGAGAATTTCATCGAAAAGAATTTTGGAAGGGCATGGTTTCGACGCAAAGGTAAGTTTTCTCTCTGAAATCGACAGATTTCGCATTTCAGGCGATAGTTTCGCACTTTTTCCAGATTTCCCTATTTCAGAAACGAGAGACCGCATTTTCCGTGTAAATTGACGTGAAAATTCGAATGGCATCGAGAATTTCATCGAAAAGAATTTTGGAAGGGCATGGTTTCGACGCAAAGGTAAGTTTTCTCTCTGAAATCGACAGATTTCGCATTTCAGGCGATAGTTTCGCACTTTTTCCAGATTTCCCTATTTCAGAAACGAGAGACCGCATTTTCTGTGTAAATTGACGTGAAAATTCGAATGGCATCGAGAATTTCATCGAAAAGAATTTTGGAAGGGCATGGTTTCGACGCAAAGGTAAGTTTTCTCTCGGAAATAGACAGTTTTCGCATTTCAGGCGATAGTTTCGCACTTTTTCCAGATTTCCCTATTTCAGAAACGAGAGACCGCATTTTCCGTGTAAATTGACGTGAAAATTCGAATGGCATCGAGAATTTCATCGAAAAGAATTTTGGAAGGGCATGGTTTCGACGCAAAGGTAAGTTTTCTCTCTGAAATCGACAGATTTCGCATTTCAGGCGATAGTTTCGCACTTTTTCCAGATTTCCCTATTTCAGAAACGAGAGACCGCATTTTCCGTGTAAATTGACGTGAAAATTCGAATGGCATCGAGAATTTCATCGAAAAGAATTTTGGAAGGGCATGGTTTCGACGCAAAGGTAAGTTTTCTCTCTGAAATCGACAGATTTCGCATTTCAGGCGATAGTTTCGCACTTTTTCCAGATTTCCCTATTTCAGAAACGAGAGACCGCATTTTCCGTGTAAATTGACGTGAAAATTCGAATGGCATCGAGAATTTCATCGAAAAGAATTTTGGAAGGGCATGGTTTCGACGCAAAGGTAAGTTTTCTCTCTGAAATCGACAGATTTCGCATTTCAGGCGATAGTTTCGCACTTTTTCCAGATTTCCCTATTTCAGAAACGAGAGACCGCATTTTCCGTGTAAATTGACGTGAAAATTCGAATGGCATCGAGAATTTCATCGAAAAGAATTTTGGAAGGGCATGGTTTCGACGCAAAGGTAAGTTTTCTCTCTGAAATCGACAGATTTCGCATTTCAGGCGATAGTTTCGCACTTTTTCCAGATTTCCCTATTTCAGAAACGAGAGACCGCATTTTCCGTGTAAATTGACGTGAAAATTCGAATGGCATCGAGAATTTCATCGAAAAGAATTTTGGAAGGGCATGGTTTCGACGCAAAGGTAAGTTTTCTCTCTGAAATCGACAGATTTCGCATTTCAGGCGATAGTTTCGCACTTTTTCCAGATTTCCCTATTTCAGAAACGAGAGACCGCATTTTCCGTGTAAATTGACGTGAAAATTCGAATGGCATCGAGAATTTCATCGAAAAGAATTTTGGAAGGGCATGGTTTCGACGCAAAGGTAAGTTTTCTCTCTGAAATCGACAGATTTCGCATTTCAGGCGATAGTTTCGCACTTTTTCCAGATTTCCCTATTTCAGAAACGAGAGACCGCATTTTCCGTGTAAATTGACGTGAAAATTCGAATGGCATCGAGAATTTCATCGAAAAGAATTTTGGAAGGGCATGGTTTCGACGCAAAGGTAAGTTTTCTCTCGGAAATAGACAGTTTTCGCATTTCAGGCGATAGTTTCGCACTTTTTCCAGATTTCCCTATTTCAGAAACGAGAGACCGCATTTTCCGTGTAAATTGACGTGAAAATTCGAATGGCATCGAGAATTTCATCGAAAAGAATTTTGGAAGGGCATGGTTTCGACGCAAAGGTAAGTTTTCTCTCTGAAATCGACAGATTTCGCATTTCAGGCGATAGTTTCGCACTTTTTCCAGATTTCCCTATTTCAGAAACGAGAGACCGCATTTTCCGTGTAAATTGACGTGAAAATTCGAATGGCATCGAGAATTTCATCGAAAAGAATTTTGGAAGGGCATGGTTTCGACGCAAAGGTAAGTTTTCTCTCTGAAATCGACAGATTTCGCATTTCAGGCGATAGTTTCGCACTTTTTCCAGATTTCCCTATTTCAGAAACGAGAGACCGCATTTTCCGTGTAAATTGACGTGAAAATTCGAATGGCATCGAGAATTTCATCGAAAAGAATTTTGGAAGGGCATGGTTTCGACGCAAAGGTAAGTTTTCTCTCTGAAATCGACAGATTTCGCATTTCAGGCGATAGTTTCGCACTTTTTCCAGATTTCCCTATTTCAGAAACGAGAGACCGCATTTTCCGTGTAAATTGACGTGAAAATTCGAATGGCATCGAGAATTTCATCGAAAAGAATTTTGGAAGGGCATGGTTTCGACGCAAAGGTAAGTTTTCTCTCTGAAATCGACAGATTTCGCATTTCAGGCGATAGTTTCGCACTTTTTCCAGATTTCCCTATTTCAGAAACGAGAGACCGCATTTTCCGTGTAAATTGACGTGAAAATTCGAATGGCATCGAGAATTTCATCGAAAAGAATTTTGGAAGGGCATGGTTTCGACGCAAAGGTAAGTTTTCTCTCGGAAATAGACAGTTTTCGCATTTCAGGCGATAGTTTCGCACTTTTTCCAGATTTCCCTATTTCAGAAACGAGAGACCGCATTTTCCGTGTAAATTGACGTGAAAATTCGAATGGCATCGAGAATTTCATCGAAAAGAATTTTGGAAGGGCATGGTTTCGACGCAAAGGTAAGTTTTCTCTCTGAAATCGACAGATTTCGCATTTCAGGCGATAGTTTCGCACTTTTTCCAGATTTCCCTATTTCAGAAACGAGAGACCGCATTTTCCGTGTAAATTGACGTGAAAATTCGAATGGCATCGAGAATTTCATCGAAAAGAATTTTGGAAGGGCATGGTTTCGACGCAAAGGTAAGTTTTCTCTCTGAAATCGACAGATTTCGCATTTCAGGCGATAGTTTCGCACTTTTTCCAGATTTCCCTATTTCAGAAACGAGAGACCGCATTTTCCGTGTAAATTGACGTGAAAATTCGAATGGCATCGAGAATTTCATCGAAAAGAATTTTGGAAGGGCATGGTTTCGACGCAAAGGTAAGTTTTCTCTCTGAAATCGACAGATTTCGCATTTCAGGCGATAGTTTCGCACTTTTTCCAGATTTCCCTATTTCAGAAACGAGAGACCGCATTTTCCGTGTAAATTGACGTGAAAATTCGAATGGCATCGAGAATTTCATCGAAAAGAATTTTGGAAGGGCATGGTTTCGACGCAAAGGTAAGTTTTCTCTCTGAAATCGACAGATTTCGCATTTCAGGCGATAGTTTCGCACTTTTTCCAGATTTCCCTATTTCAGAAACGAGAGACCGCATTTTCCGTGTAAATTGACGTGAAAATTCGAATGGCATCGAGAATTTCATCGAAAAGAATTTTGGAAGGGCATGGTTTCGACGCAAAGGTAAGTTTTCTCTCTGAAATCGACAGATTTCGCATTTCAGGCGATAGTTTCGCACTTTTTCCAGATTTCCCTATTTCAGAAACGAGAGACCGCATTTTCCGTGTAAATTGACGTGAAAATTCGAATGGCATCGAGAATTTCATCGAAAAGAATTTTGGAAGGGCATGGTTTCGACGCAAAGGTAAGTTTTCTCTCTGAAATCGACAGATTTCGCATTTCAGGCGATAGTTTCGCACTTTTTCCAGATTTCCCTATTTCAGAAACGAGAGACCGCATTTTCCGTGTAAATTGACGTGAAAATTCGAATGGCATCGAGAATTTCATCGAAAAGAATTTTGGAAGGGCATGGTTTCGACGCAAAGGTAAGTTTTCTCTCTGAAATCGACAGATTTCGCATTTCAGGCGATAGTTTCGCACTTTTTCCAGATTTCCCTATTTCAGAAACGAGAGACCGCATTTTCCGTGTAAATTGACGTGAAAATTCGAATGGCATCGAGAATTTCATCGAAAAGAATTTTGGAAGGGCATGGTTTCGACGCAAAGGTAAGTTTTCTCTCGGAAATAGACAGTTTTCGCATTTCAGGCGATAGTTTCGCACTTTTTCCAGATTTCCCTATTTCAGAAACGAGAGACCGCATTTTCCGTGTAAATTGACGTGAAAATTCGAATGGCATCGAGAATTTCATCGAAAAGAATTTTGGAAGGGCATGGTTTCGACGCAAAGGTAAGTTTTCTCTCTGAAATCGACAGATTTCGCATTTCAGGCGATAGTTTCGCACTTTTTCCAGATTTCCCTATTTCAGAAACGAGAGACCGCATTTTCCGTGTAAATTGACGTGAAAATTCGAATGGCATCGAGAATTTCATCGAAAAGAATTTTGGAAGGGCATGGTTTCGACGCAAAGGTAAGTTTTCTCTCTGAAATCGACAGATTTCGCATTTCAGGCGATAGTTTCGCACTTTTTCCAGATTTCCCTATTTCAGAAACGAGAGACCGCATTTTCCGTGTAAATTGACGTGAAAATTCGAATGGCATCGAGAATTTCATCGAAAAGAATTTTGGAAGGGCATGGTTTCGACGCAAAGGTAAGTTTTCTCTCTGAAATCGACAGATTTCGCATTTCAGGCGATAGTTTCGCACTTTTTCCAGATTTCCCTATTTCAGAAACGAGAGACCGCATTTTCCGTGTAAATTGACGTGAAAATTCGAATGGCATCGAGAATTTCATCGAAAAGAATTTTGGAAGGGCATGGTTTCGACGCAAAGGTAAGTTTTCTCTCTGAAATCGACAGATTTCGCATTTCAGGCGATAGTTTCGCACTTTTTCCAGATTTCCCTATTTCAGAAACGAGAGACCGCATTTTCCGTTTAAATTGACGTGAAAATTCGAATGGCATCGAGAATTTCATCGAAAAGAATTTTGGAAGGGCATGGTTTCGACGCAAAGGTAAGTTTTCTCTCTGAAATCGACAGATTTCGCATTTCAGGCGATAGTTTCGCACTTTTTCCAGATTTCCCTATTTCAGAAACGAGAGACCGCATTTTCCGTGTAAATTGACGTGAAAATTCGAATGGCATCGAGAATTTCATCGAAAAGAATTTTGGAAGGGCATGGTTTCGACGCAAAGGTAAGTTTTCTCTCTGAAATCGACAGATTTCGCATTTCAGGCGATAGTTTCGCACTTTTTCCAGATTTCCCTATTTCAGAAACGAGAGACCGCATTTTCCGTGTAAATTGACGTGAAAATTCGAATGGCATCGAGAATTTCATCGAAAAGAATTTTGGAAGGGCATGGTTTCGACGCAAAGGTAAGTTTTCTCTCTGAAATCGACAGATTTCGCATTTCAGGCGATAGTTTCGCACTTTTTCCAGATTTCCCTATTTCAGAAACGAGAGACCGCATTTTCCGTGTAAATTGACGTGAAAATTCGAATGGCATCGAGAATTTCATCGAAAAGAATTTTGGAAGGGCATGGTTTCGACGCAAAGGTAAGTTTTCTCTCTGAAATCGACAGATTTCGCATTTCAGGCGAAAGTTTCGCACTTTTTCCAGATTTCCCTATTTCAGAAACGAGAGACCGCATTTTCCGTGTAAATTGACGTGAAAATTCGAATGGCATCGAGAATTTCATCGAAAAGAATTTTGGAAGGGCATGGTTTCGACGCAAAGGTAAGTTTTCTCTCGGAAATAGACAGTTTTCGCATTTCAGGCGATAGTTTCGCACTTTTTCCAGATTTCCCTATTTCAGAAACGAGAGACCGCATTTTCCGTGTAAATTGACGTGAAAATTCGAATGGCATCGAGAATTTCATCGAAAAGAATTTTGGAAGGGCATGGTTTCGACGCAAAGGTAAGTTTTCTCTCTGAAATCGACAGATTTCGCATTTCAGGCGATAGTTTCGCACTTTTTCCAGATTTCCCTATTTCAGAAACGAGAGACCGCATTTTCCGTGTAAATTGACGTGAAAATTCGAATGGCATCGAGAATTTCATCGAAAAGAATTTTGGAAGGGCATGGTTTCGACGCAAAGGTAAGTTTTCTCTCTGAAATCGACAGATTTCGCATTTCAGGCGATAGTTTCGCACTTTTTCCAGATTTCCCTATTTCAGAAACGAGAGACCGCATTTTCCGTGTAAATTGACGTGAAAATTCGAATGGCATCGAGAATTTCATCGAAAAGAATTTTGGAAGGGCATGGTTTCGACGCAAAAGTAAGTTTTCTCTCTGAAATCGACAGATTTCGCATTTCAGGCGATAGTTTCGCACTTTTTCCAGATTTCCCTATTTCAGAAACGAGAGACCGCATTTTCCGTGTAAATTGACGTGAAAATTCGAATGGCATCGAGAATTTCATCGAAAAGAATTTTGGAAGGGCATGGTTTCGACGCAAAGGTAAGTTTTCTCTCTGAAATCGACAGATTTCGCATTTCAGGCGATAGTTTCCCACTTTTTCCAGATTTCCCTATTTCAGAAACGAGAGACCGCATTTTCCGTGTAAATTGACGTGAAAATTCGAATGGCATCGAGAATTTCATCGAAAAGAATTTTGGAAGGGCATGGTTTCGACGCAAAGGTAAGTTTTCTCTCTGAAATCGACAGATTTCGCATTTCAGGCGATAGTTTCGCACTTTTTCCAGATTTCCCTATTTCAGAAACGAGAGACCGCATTTTCCGTGTAAATTGACGTGAAAATTCGAATGGCATCGAGAATTTCATCGAAAAGAATTTTGGAAGGGCATGGTTTCGACGCAAAGGTAAGTTTTCTCTCTGAAATCGACAGATTTCGCATTTCAGGCGATAGTTTCGCACTTTTTCCAGATTTCCCTATTTCAGAAACGAGAGACCGCATTTTCCGTGTAAATTGACGTGAAAATTCGAATGGCATCGAGAATTTCATCGAAAAGAATTTTGGAAGGGCATGGTTTCGACGCAAAGGTAAGTTTTCTCTCTGAAATCGACAGATTTCGCATTTCAGGCGATAGTTTCGCACTTTTTCCAGATTTTGTCACGTCCCGCGACGTCCACACGGCCGAGCACCTACCAGGCACCCGATGTGTACACCACGTCGCCCACGGAGCTACTGGGTCGAGCGGTACCCCCACCACAGCCGCACTCCTACCACGGCGGAGCCTCTACCTCAGCGGCACTGGCCACGCTCCGCGACGTGCACTCTGCGAGGTCCACGCAGCTAGTGAGTCGGACGGTACCCCCACCACAGTGCGCCCCTACCACGGCGGAGCCTTCTACCTCAGCGGCACCGGCCAAGCCCCGAGACGCGCGCTCGACGAGGCCTACGCAGCGTTTGAGTTGGACGGTACCCCCACCTCAACATCGACATCGTCGGTCGGAGCCGACACCGCAGCTGCACCGCGATTGGCCAGCATCACGCCACCGGCAGCCAGCCAATCACCACCGACCCCGGCACCCGCCAGCAGGGTATATAAAGCGAGCAGCGCGAGCCAGTCAGGCAGTCAAAATCAACCAGCCGACTACAGGCAGTCTAGTAGCCAGCTATCTCCGAACTTCTATTCCGGGCATGAGCCGCGGAATTCCTTTCACAATACGTGTCAACTACAAGCTCCTATCTCAAGCTACCGAGGTAGCACCACGAGGAACAACTCTCGTACCAATACTCTAAATTAACTTATCTCTATTAGCATCCTTTCTCAAGTAACATATTACATTAGTAGTTATATTTAACATCTCTATATTATAATTAATATTCCATCTCTCTAAACATTAAGCATAGTAGTTAGTATTATAAACCTGAATCACCTTAGACATATTGTATTCAAACCACGCGTGTCTCTAAGATATTATATAAATCTCGTATGTTATTAACGTTCACGATCAATGATTGTTTTTTTTTATGTTATACCTGACTGGTAGTCCATTCACAATTCTTCGTTTACATCCTTCTTCCAAGGATTAATTTTATGCATAACTGTGACCTGACTCGGTATTCACATTTAATACTCGCGAACTCTTAGCCATAATTCTTCATTGCCTTCTTTCTTCTTTCCCTTTTCCCGAGACGGTGGAGCTGTTTAGAAACTGCTTCGCGTCAGTCCCCTTGCACCTACTCCTATGGTCATCGGAGCGGTCCATATATCAGCTTCGAACCATTATCCTGTCAAGTCCAAGTAACCCGTCCCGAGACCGTGTGGGCAGTATCAAAGCTAGCCTCCGGGCTTTCCTCGATCAGCTTAAGAGGTAATGAAGGAATTATCCTAATTCGTAGATGCCAAGACGAGGCCACCGCGCCGGTCGCAAAAAGCAACTTGCTAAGCTCTTGCGGAGCTATCACCAGAAGGGGGAGTTTGACCCTAACATTTTTGAGAACTGGAACTCGTCGTCACGGACCACCACTCCTAACGATCCCCCGCCTTACAAGCCAGTCAAAATCACGTACGGCCCGTACCCGAACGTACCACCAATGTTGGATCTTAACCAGTGTCATCCCCAGGATCCGCGGGTCCCCTACCTCGTTAAGAAACGCGCCAAAATATTGTATGGCTCTTATTAGAATTAGTCTTCGACTTAGATCTTGAGATTTAGGTTAGAGAATTTATTCTTGTAGTAGAATTAGATAGCGTCCATAGATAATAAACCTAGAACGATAAAACCACTATCGATTTTACTTTAATTATCCCAACGTACATTCAAGACTCAACGTTCGTATTTCCATTCATCTCGAGTTCATCCTTACTTTCGTTATTCGAATAGTTCACATTGTACTTATACTTTTATTATTATTATCTACTCGCATTCATACTTACCTCCATTAACTTCAACATTACTTCAGCTTTCTCGTTATAAGACATTATATTAGCTTTTATAATTGTTCTTCGTTTCGTACTTATCTTCTCCCTCCCCTCACACCTTTATCTCTTGGACGCTGGAGCGGTCCTCATACTGCTTCGCGTCAATCGGCTCAGTGACCGTAGAATCCCTTTTTAAATTTGAACCGGACGCGAGTACTCGCCTTATTTGCCGGAAACGTGGGCAAACCTTTTGGGTTCTCCATACGGTGGCGACGTCGTCGGCGGTATATTTCCTGTTGTTCTGCGCAACCTCGTGTCAGGACGTAACAGATTTTAAGAAATATAACAGTGGTGACAGCGGTGGGATTCACTGTCATTGGCCGATAATTCTCAAAATCGTAATTTTCCCTTCCTTTTTTCCATTTCTCCAAAAGTCCTCCTAAATCACATATCACAATGTCTAACCCCAAGAAAACCGATACAATCCCTACGGAAGCAGACGTAGAGCAGTCCAATGAGGAAGTACAAGCCAAAAAGGCTTTCCTCAGTTCAAAATTGGATTCAATTCCACAGAAACAAGAGAGTTTAGAATCGCAGTACAGAATACACGGGCTTGGTAGACCGGCTACAAGCATGTACCGCGAAACCGATAGTCTTGATCCTTTGTCCAATATTAACCTAGCATCTCAGATCAATGACCTCAAGTACATGATCCGATCCTTAACCAAAGCCCTAGGAACTCCCACGAACCCTCCAACAATCAAAGAATCCCCGAGATCCGAACAACAAATAGGTTCACACCTCTCCGAGAATGACCCCTTCAACTACGCTACCATTGCCCCTCAAATATCCCTGAAGGATGCCCTTGAGATGGTGCCCTCCTTTGATGGTGGTAATATCTCTGCTCTTCAGTTCACTCGAGCCTGCAAACGCGCAAAGGACATGCTTCCCTCGCGCTCTGAACCTCAGTTAGCCAGGCTCCTGAGGAATCGTCTTCAAGGTCGAGCATATTTGGCCGTTGAAGACCACGTTTTCGAAACTGTCGACGAACTCGTGGCTAGATTGAAACAAGTATTTATGCCTGCCAAGGGCCCCCATCATTATCGCGGGGAATTAGTCAATATTTTTATGAAACGGAATGAACATATTTTAGACTACATCGGCCGCGTAAAGGACTTACGATCCGCGATTTTAGATGGGGAAAGAGAAAGATACAGCGCACTATATCCGGATAGGCAGAAGGAAACAGACGACCTTTGTCTGAAGTGTTTTATTAATGGTCTCCCTCCAGATTTCAGAGTCCAGGTCTCCATATCCGGATATGAAACCTTGGATCATGCATTCGACACGTCCATTCGCGTTAGCAAGATGATTGACCGCGATAATGCATTGTTCAATTATACTAGAGTCACAGACAACGCACGTTCCTCGTACAATCGTAGAGCCGATATTTGCCAGCTCTGTAATAGACAAGGGCATACAGCGTTAAATTGTCGCAGAGAAAGGGCCGCCATTGCCACCACAAACCCCAGTCCTGCCCCTAGACCTAATCATTCTCCTCCCTCCCCACCCGTGGGGACCACTCAGACCCTCTCGCGAAATCGCTACGGAACTAAAACTTGCAACTACTGCAAGAAGCCCGGTCACTTAATCGCGGAATGCCGTAAACGGGCCTACAATAACAACTTGAGGCAATCGGGAAACTCCTCCGGTCCCCTGGTATATCAGGACGCGAACCAGGACAGGACCGTTCCACAGCCGCGTCCGATACTCGCAATAACGACGAAATCGGCGGAAGATCCAAATACAGAATCGCAACAATCCAACTAAATACCTGTAGCTCAATACCCTCCGTACACCTAAGCTCGAAATCCTTTCGAAATCCGGTTAAATTCATGGTCGACACTGGCTCCGAACCCAACCTCCTCAAAGCAAGTCATATAACAGAACCAGGTTCCGTGAATAAAAATGAATATCTATTTCTCTCGGGTATCACGGAGGAAAATGTCAAAACCTTGGGAACAGTAATGGTAAACCTTTTCGAGCACGATGTCCTTTTCCATATCGTTCCCGACTCCTTCCCCATCGAGTACGGCGGAATATTGGGATCCGAATTCCTAAAAGAAAAATCAGTCAATATTTCCTACGACGACGAGTGCCTACGATTTCATGATATAACAATTCCATTCACAAATTTTAAGACGGTTGTCGTCCCTCCTAGGTCTAGCACTGTAATGTACGTAAATATTGCTAATCCCGAACTTAGTCAGGGCTATGTACCCAGGTTACACGCGTGCGCAGGAATATATTTAGGGGACACCGTAGTGTGCAATACAAATGGTCGAGGTTATTTGCGCGTGTTTAACACAAATGAAAAGGCGATCGAACTCGAAATACCCGTCATAAGGATCGAAGAATTTGAAGTCGGAATACCGGACTTAACCAGCGATAGTTTAAGCGAAACCTCTGTACATCTAGAACCTAACCCAATCTCCGAAAACACTAAATCTTGTACAAATTCAAAGACGATTTCAAAACCAAATCTAGATTCTAACTCAGTTTCCGAAATCTTTAAATCCTGTACGAATTCAAAGACGATTTCAAAACCAAATCTAGATTCTAACTCAGTTTCCGAAGTCTCTAAATCTTGTACAAATCCAAAGGCGATGTCAAAACCGAATCTTGACACTAAATCCGAAATCCCTAAATCATGCTCAACTTCGAAAGCAATGTCAAGGTCAAATCTCAATACTGCACCAATTTCTGAAATCCCAACGAAATCTAAATCATTACGAAAACCTACTTCTAGTACTAATTCTTGCTCTAACTCTAAGCAACCTCCATGGGGAAAATCGGAAACCAAATCCCGCGTACGTGCCTCGTTACCAGTGTACCATATAAGCAAAGCGGAACGAGAACGGATTGAAGAAATTAAGATGTCATTGAGATTCGACCATTTAAACGCAGAAGAGAAAAACAGTGTAATAAGTCTAATCGAGCAACATCATAGATTATTTCACTTACCTGACGATAAACTGGGAACAACCCACATGATAAGACACGGGATCATGACAACAGACAACCTTCCTGTAAACACTAAGCAATATCGGTTTCCGCCGATTCACAAGGAAGAAATCACGAAACAAATAACGGAATTATTAGATAATGACATAATTCGTCCTTCTCTCTCTCCATATAATTCTCCCTTGTGGATCGTGCCCAAGAAACCAGATAAAGACGGAAATAAGAGGTGGAGAATGGTAATTGATTATAGGACATTAAACGAGAAAACGGTCGGAGATGCTTATCCTCTGCCCAATATTAACGAAATCCTAGATCAGCTCGGAGGAGCTAAATATTTTTCAATTTTCGATTTGGCATCGGGGTTTCACCAAATCCCGATGGAAAAAAGAGACGCGGCTAAAACCGCATTCTCCACACCCTACGGCCACTATGAATTCACGAGGATGCCATTCGGGCTGAAAAACGCTCCCAGCACATTCCAAAGGTTGATGGACAACGTTCTCAGCGGGTTGCAAGGCGCCGAACTCTTTGTGTACCTAGATGATATTGTAGTATACGCCAGCTCGCTGAAAGAACATGAAATCAAATTCCAAAAACTAGCGGAACGATTAGACGCAGCGAACCTCAAGTTACAGCCAAGCAAATGCGAGTTCCTTCGAAAAGAAGTCGTGTATCTAGGCCACGTCATCACTGATTCCGGCGTGAAACCAGACCCGAGCAAAATCGAAGCAGTCAAAGGCTTCCCGATCCCACGCAACCCAAAGAATATTAAACAATTCCTCGGGTTAGCCGGATATTATAGACGCTTCATTCCTAATTTTTCGAAAATCGCGAAGCCACTTACGAATCTTCTCAAAAAGAAAGTCACATTTGCTTGGGGAAAAGAACAAAACGAATCTTTCGAATATCTGCGCGACGAACTCTGTAAACCCCCGATACTACAATTTCCTGACTTCAACATGGAATTCAACGTAACAACGGACGCTTCGGATTACGCCGTGGGGGGTGTGCTGAGTCAAGGCACCCCTGGGAAAGATCAGCCGATATCTTACGCCTCTCGCTTATTGTCACAAGCAGAACAAAATTATTCGACTATCGAGAAGGAGTTGCTAGCAATTATCTACTGCGTCCAGTACTTCAGACCTTACCTGTACGGCCACCGATTCACCCTCATCACGGATCATCAACCCCTCGTGTGGCTACACCGTGTAAAGGACCCCACATCAAGACTAGTTCGATGGCGTTTGAAACTCGCCGAATACGATTACAAGATCGTGTACCAACCAGGGAAGAGTAACTACGCTGCAGATGCTCTTTCACGCAACATAGGCAATAACGCCGAAACGGTTCCAATACGAAAAACCCTACCTATTCGCCGCCGATCACCAAGCGATTCCGACTCGGACGAGTCAATCTTCTCCTTCCCTGCAAGGAAGAAACGGAAATCCAATTCACCAGAAGAACCAGAAGAAGAAACACCTCAGCATCCTCTTGGAGACCCCGTCGCCATGGAAGAAACACCCCCGATAGTCACACGTTACGCTACGGCCCTCGATACACCACAGCCAGGATCTGAATCGGAAGATTCCCTGCCAGCCCCGACATCGTCACGTCTAATGGAGGAAAGCGTAATGGATATCGCGACCGGATCATCCAGTACAGAGAATCTTTTTTACCCGATCGATTGGGATGACACGCGAGACACGACCGAACATGAGGAAGTCGTAGAACTGCCATTAAGTCCGGATCGTTCCCACGAACGCAGAAGACCCTTCGTCGAGACACGAGATCCACTTTCCATTAGAAAAGACAACCTCGTCTATTTCACCACAGCCGAAGGTCAACCATGCTGCAACGGCTCCAAGAATCTTTCATCGTCCGAAACGCTGCCTGCCTGGAACGATGCTCTCCTGGGTAGAGCGCAAGTAACAGCAAGAAATCACCGTCACCTTGTTGGCCTCGTAGTAAAGGAGTCCACCTCTACTGAAATGACTCCCGAAATACTCGAAGAAGCCATCAGATGCCTAGTCAACGTTGTGGAGGAATTGGATCTAAAATCAATAAGCATCGCCAAAACGCCCGAAATCGATGGAATACCGTGGAAAACGATATTGCAGCTAATCACATCACATCTCGCTGGAACATCCACTCTCATAACGGTATGCCTACAACTGGTCCGGATCCCTACAGAAGAGCAACGCCGCGGGATAATCCAGGAGTACCATGAATCCACGTTTGGCGGTCACAAGGGCGTCACGAAAACCTATAAAAGAATCAGACATAACTACTTCTGGGAAGGTCTCAAGCAACAGGTACAGGAATTCGTCCAACAATGTCTGGAGTGTCAACGAAAAAAGTTGGTACGAGTGAAGACGAAGCAACCGATGATACTTACGGATACACCAGGTTCCGCATTCGATAAAGTCGCACTAGACATTGTCGGTCCTTTACCTACAACGAAGCAGGGGAACACCTATATTCTTACCATGCAAGACCTCCTCACCAAATATTCCGTAGCCGTCCCTATAGAGCAAGCTACCTCATTAAATATTGCTGACGCCTTTACTAAGGAATTCATCTGCCAGTTCGGGGCACCTAAAGCGATCCTTACCGACCAAGGATCAAATTTCATCAGCTCCTTTATGAAGTCAGTAACCAGGAGGTTTCGCATCAAGCAGTTCCGCACATCCGCATACCGACCGCAATCCAATGGATCTATCGAACGTTCGCACCACGTTCTAACCGAGTACCTGAAAATATTCGTCGACAAAAATCAGGAATGGGACGAATGGCTAAAAATGGCGACCTTCTCATACAACACGAGCGTTCACGAAGCCACCAGATACACACCTCACGAATTGGTGTTCGGGAAGGTAGCTAGAATGCCCTCTAGCGACGTCGCCATAGAAGATGAATTTGACGAAACTTACCTTGGGTACCTCACCGACCTCACGCTGAAAATAAGGGAGCTGCAAAACATGGCGCATGAAAATTTGACGGAGGCGAAAATCCGTTCAAAAGGATATTACGACAGACGCGTCAACGCCCACAACTTCCAGGCCGGAGAAAACGTCTTTATTCTGAAGGAACCAAGAAAGGACAAATTCGCGGACCACTACACGGGCCCCCACCGCATCTTGCAAGTGCTCCCGCACGGCAATCTGCGAGTTATCATGGACGGGCGAATTAAGGTAATCCACCCAAACAAAGCACGTAGATCACACGTCCCGCAAGCATAACTCACCGACAGAGGCAGCACACGCAGCCTCCTCCACACGGGTCTTCCCCACTACATGGACGCGGGGTATATCATCAAACCCAGCGGCTGAAACGATCATTAAAGTTTCGACAAGCAACTAGGAAGCATCATTGAAAATGTGCCGCTCTCGCTTCCTGTATCGTAATCCACTATCATTAGTGAGCTATAGGAGAACGCTGCTCGTTTTCCACCAGCATAGAGCAGTTTGCTCCCGAGGCACAATCTACGGTACCGACGCCGAATTGAATACCAACCTATGTGAAAAATGTTACAAACGCCTGGGTTGCATGAACCAGGTGGAGATATTTCGTGTGCATATAATGTACGACATGGAGTACCCGAGTCAACTCTGCGAAGCTTGCGGAGCGCATCTACTAAAGAGGCGCCCTATTATAGAATGCAGGGCCTGCCTAAAAATATTCAACGCCAGGACAAGCTTCTTCACGGGCAATGGATACTTACCAAACATCGAATCTATATTTTACACACCACCAAGATAAAGGAAAATTTGACCACCGTAGCAAAAATAACAACACGGACACAAGGAAATATCTTCAACATTCCCTTATTCTTAAGGAGGGGGGTGTCACGTCCCGCGACGTCCACACGGCCGAGCACCTACCAGGCACCCGATGTGTACACCACGTCGCCCACGGAGCTACTGGGTCGAGCGGTACCCCCACCACAGCCGCACTCCTACCACGGCGGAGCCTCTACCTCAGCGGCACTGGCCACGCTCCGCGACGTGCACTCTGCGAGGTCCACGCAGCTAGTGAGTCGGACGGTACCCCCACCACAGTGCGCCCCTACCACGGCGGAGCCTTCTACCTCAGCGGCACCGGCCAAGCCCCGAGACGCGCGCTCGACGAGGCCTACGCAGCGTTTGAGTTGGACGGTACCCCCACCTCAACATCGACATCGTCGGTCGGAGCCGACACCGCAGCTGCACCGCGATTGGCCAGCATCACGCCACCGGCAGCCAGCCAATCACCACCGACCCCGGCACCCGCCAGCAGGGTATATAAGGCGAGCAGCGCGAGCCAGTCAGGCAGTCAAAATCAACCAGCCGACTACAGGCAGTCTAGTAGCCAGCTATCTCCGAACTTCTATTCCGGGCATGAGCCGCGGAATTCCTTTCACAATACGTGTCAACTACAAGCTCCTATCTCAAGCTACCGAGGTAGCACCACGAGGAACAACTCTCGTACCAATACTCTAAATTAACTTATCTCTATTAGCATCCTTTCTCAAGTAACATATTACATTAGTAGTTATATTTAACATCTCTATATTATAATTAATATTCCATCTCTCTAAACATTAAGCATAGTAGTTAGTATTATAAACCTGAATCACCTTAGACATATTGTATTCAAACCACGCGTGTCTCTAAGATATTATATAAATCTCGTATGTTATTAACGTTCACGATCAATGATTGTTTTTTTTTATGTTATACCTGACTGGTAGTCCATTCACAATTCTTCGTTTACATCCTTCTTCCAAGGATTAATTTTATGCATAACTGTGACCTGACTCGGTATTCACATTTAATACTCGCGAACTCTTAGCCATAATTCTTCATTGCCTTCTTTCTTCTTTCCCTTTTCCCGAGACGGTGGAGCTGTTTAGAAACTGCTTCGCGTCAGTCCCCTTGCACCTACTCCTATGGTCATCGGAGCGGTCCATATATCAGCTTCGAACCATTATCCTGTCAAGTCCAAGTAACCCGTCCCGAGACCGTGTGGGCAGTATCAAAGCTAGCCTCCGGGCTTTCCTCGATCAGCTTAAGAGGTAATGAAGGAATTATCCTAATTCGTAGATGCCAAGACGAGGCCACCGCGCCGGTCGCAAAAAGCAACTTGCTAAGCTCTTGCGGAGCTATCACCAGAAGGGGGAGTTTGACCCTAACATTTTTGAGAACTGGAACTCGTCGTCACGGACCACCACTCCTAACGATCCCCCGCCTTACAAGCCAGTCAAAATCACGTACGGCCCGTACCCGAACGTACCACCAATGTTGGATCTTAACCAGTGTCATCCCCAGGATCCGCGGGTCCCCTACCTCGTTAAGAAACGCGCCAAAATATTGTATGGCTCTTATTAGAATTAGTCTTCGACTTAGATCTTGAGATTTAGGTTAGAGAATTTATTCTTGTAGTAGAATTAGATAGCGTCCATAGATAATAAACCTAGAACGATAAAACCACTATCGATTTTACTTTAATTATCCCAACGTACATTCAAGACTCAACGTTCGTATTTCCATTCATCTCGAGTTCATCCTTACTTTCGTTATTCGAATAGTTCACATTGTACTTATACTTTTATTATTATTATCTACTCGCATTCATACTTACCTCCATTAACTTCAACATTACTTCAGCTTTCTCGTTATAAGACATTATATTAGCTTTTATAATTGTTCTTCGTTTCGTACTTATCTTCTCCCTCCCCTCACACCTTTATCTCTTGGACGCTGGAGCGGTCCTCATACTGCTTCGCGTCAATCGGCTCAGTGACCGTAGAATCCCTTTTTAAATTTGAACCGGACGCGAGTACTCGCCTTATTTGCCGGAAACGTGGGCAAACCTTTTGGGTTCTCCATACGGTGGCGACGTCGTCGGCGGTATATTTCCTGTTGTTCTGCGCAACCTCGTGTCAGGACGTAACAGATTTTAAGAAATATAACAATTTCCCTATTTCAGAAACGAGAGACCGCATTTTCCGTGTAAATTGACGTGAAAATTCGAATGGCATCGAGAATTTCATCGAAAAGAATTTTGGAAGGGCATGGTTTCGACGCAAAGGTAAGTTTTCTCTCGGAAATAGACAGTTTTCGCATTTCAGGCGATAGTTTCGCACTTTTTCCAGATTTCCCTATTTCAGAAACGAGAGACCGCATTTTCCGTGTAAATTGACGTGAAAATTCGAATGGCATCGAGAATTTCATCGAAAAGAATTTTGGAAGGGCATGGTTTCGACGCAAAGGTAAGTTTTCTCTCTGAAATCGACAGATTTCGCATTTCAGGCGATAGTTTCGCACTTTTTCCAGATTTCCCTATTTCAGAAACGAGAGACCGCATTTTCCGTGTAAATTGACGTGAAAATTCGAATGGCATCGAGAATTTCATCGAAAAGAATTTTGGAAGGGCATGGTTTCGACGCAAAGGTAAGTTTTCTCTCTGAAATCGACAGATTTCGCATTTCAGGCGATAGTTTCGCACTTTTTCCAGATTTCCCTATTTCAGAAACGAGAGACCGCATTTTCCGTGTAAATTGACGTGAAAATTCGAATGGCATCGAGAATTTCATCGAAAAGAATTTTGGAAGGGCATGGTTTCGACGCAAAGGTAAGTTTTCTCTCTGAAATCGACAGATTTCGCATTTCAGGCGATAGTTTCGCACTTTTTCCAGATTTCCCTATTTCAGAAACGAGAGACCGCATTTTCCGTGTAAATTGACGTGAAAATTCGAATGGCATCGAGAATTTCATCGAAAAGAATTTTGGAAGGGCATGGTTTCGACGCAAAGGTAAGTTTTCTCTCTGAAATCGACAGATTTCGCATTTCAGGCGATAGTTTCGCACTTTTTCCAGATTTCCCTATTTCAGAAACGAGAGACCGCATTTTCCGTGTAAATTGACGTGAAAATTCGAATGGCATCGAGAATTTCATCGAAAAGAATTTTGGAAGGGCATGGTTTCGACGCAAAGGTAAGTTTTCTCTCTGAAATCGACAGATTTCGCATTTCAGGCGATAGTTTCGCACTTTTTCCAGATTTCCCTATTTCAGAAACAAGAGACCGCATTTTCCGTGTAAATTGACGTGAAAATTCGAATGGCATCGAGAATTTCATCGAAAAGAATTTTGGAAGGGCATGGTTTCGACGCAAAGGTAAGTTTTCTCTCTGAAATCGACAGATTTCGCATTTCAGGCGATAGTTTCGCACTTTTTCCAGATTTCCCTATTTCAGAAACGAGAGACCGCATTTTCCGTGTAAATTGACGTGAAAATTCGAATGGCATCGAGAATTTCATCGAAAAGAATTTTGGAAGGGCATGGTTTCGACGCAAAGGTAAGTTTTCTCTCTGAAATCGACAGATTTCGCATTTCAGGCGATAGTTTCGCACTTTTTCCAGATTTCCCTATTTCAGAAACGAGAGACCGCATTTTCCGTGTAAATTGACGTGAAAATTCGAATGGCATCGAGAATTTCATCGAAAAGAATTTTGGAAGGGCATGGTTTCGACGCAAAGGTAAGTTTTCTCTCTGAAATCGACAGATTTCGCATTTCAGGCGATAGTTTCGCACTTTTTCCAGATTTCCCTATTTCAGAAACGAGAGACCGCATTTTCCGTGTAAATTGACGTGAAAATTCGAATGGCATCGAGAATTTCATCGAAAAGAATTTTGGAAGGGCATGGTTTCGACGCAAAGGTAAGTTTTCTCTCTGAAATCGACAGATTTCGCATTTCAGGCGATAGTTTCGCACTTTTTCCAGATTTCCCTATTTCAGAAACGAGAGACCGCATTTTCCGTGTAAATTGACGTGAAAATTCGAATGGCATCGAGAATTTCATCGAAAAGAATTTTGGAAGGGCATGGTTTCGACGCAAAGGTAAGTTTTCTCTCTGAAATCGACAGATTTCGCATTTCAGGCGATAGTTTCGCACTTTTTCCAGATTTCCCTATTTCAGAAACGAGAGACCGCATTTTCCGTGTAAATTGACGTGAAAATTCGAATGGCATCGAGAATTTCATCGAAAAGAATTTTGGAAGGGCATGGTTTCGACGCAAAGGTAAGTTTTCTCTCTGAAATCGACAGATTTCGCATTTCAGGCGATAGTTTCGCACTTTTTCCAGATTTCCCTATTTCAGAAACGAGAGACCGCATTTTCCGTTTAAATTGACGTGAAAATTCGAATGGCATCGAGAATTTCATCGAAAAGAATTTTGGAAGGGCATGGTTTCGACGCAAAGGTAAGTTTTCTCTCTGAAATCGACAGATTTCGCATTTCAGGCGATAGTTTCGCACTTTTTCCAGATTTCCCTATTTCAGAAACGAGAGACCGCATTTTCCGTGTAAATTGACGTGAAAATTCGAATGGCATCGAGAATTTCATCGAAAAGAATTTTGGAAGGGCATGGTTTCGACGCAAAGGTAAGTTTTCTCTCTGAAATCGACAGATTTCGCATTTCAGGCGATAGTTTCGCACTTTTTCCAGATTTCCCTATTTCAGAAACGAGAGACCGCATTTTCCGTGTAAATTGACGTGAAAATTCGAATGGCATCGAGAATTTCATCGAAAAGAATTTTGGAAGGGCATGGTTTCGACGCAAAGGTAAGTTTTCTCTCTGAAATCGACAGATTTCGCATTTCAGGCGATAGTTTCGCACTTTTTCCAGATTTCCCTATTTCAGAAACGAGAGACCGCATTTTCCGTGTAAATTGACGTGAAAATTCGAATGGCATCGAGAATTTCATCGAAAAGAATTTTGGAAGGGCATGGTTTCGACGCAAAGGTAAGTTTTCTCTCTGAAATCGACAGATTTCGCATTTCAGGCGATAGTTTCGCACTTTTTCCAGATTTCCCTATTTCAGAAACGAGAGACCGCATTTTCCGTGTAAATTGACGTGAAAATTCGAATGGCATCGAGAATTTCATCGAAAAGAATTTTGGAAGGGCATGGTTTCGACGCAAAGGTAAGTTTTCTCTCTGAAATCGACAGATTTCGCATTTCAGGCGATAGTTTCGCACTTTTTCCAGATTTCCCTATTTCAGAAACGAGAGACCGCATTTTCCGTGTAAATTGACGTGAAAATTCGAATGGCATCGAGAATTTCATCGAAAAGAATTTTGGAAGGGCATGGTTTCGACGCAAAGGTAAGTTTTCTCTCTGAAATCGACAGATTTCGCATTTCAGGCGATAGTTTCGCACTTTTTCCAGATTTCCCTATTTCAGAAACGAGAGACCGCATTTTCCGTGTAAATTGACGTGAAAATTCGAATGGCATCGAGAATTTCATCGAAAAGAATTTTGGAAGGGCATGGTTTCGACGCAAAGGTAAGTTTTCTCTCTGAAATCGACAGATTTCGCATTTCAGGCGATAGTTTCGCACTTTTTCCAGATTTCCCTATTTCAGAAACGAGAGACCGCATTTTCCGTGTAAATTGACGTGAAAATTCGAATGGCATCGAGAATTTCATCGAAAAGAATTTTGGAAGGGCATGGTTTCGACGCAAAGGTAAGTTTTCTCTCTGAAATCGACAGATTTCGCATTTCAGGCGATAGTTTCGCACTTTTTCCAGATTTCCCTATTTCAGAAACGAGAGACCGCATTTTCCGTGTAAATTGACGTGAAAATTCGAATGGCATCGAGAATTTCATCGAAAAGAATTTTGGAAGGGCATGGTTTCGACGCAAAGGTAAGTTTTCTCTCTGAAATCGACAGATTTCGCATTTCAGGCGATAGTTTCGCACTTTTTCCAGATTTCCCTATTTCAGAAACGAGAGACCGCATTTTCCGTGTAAATTGACGTGAAAATTCGAATGGCATCGAGAATTTCATCGAAAAGAATTTTGGAAGGGCATGGTTTCGACGCAAAGGTAAGTTTTCTCTCTGAAATCGACAGATTTCGCATTTCAGGCGATAGTTTCGCACTTTTTCCAGATTTCCCTATTTCAGAAACGAGAGACCGCATTTTCCGTGTAAATTGACGTGAAAATTCGAATGGCATCGAGAATTTCATCGAAAAGAATTTTGGAAGGGCATGGTTTCGACGCAAAGGTAAGTTTTCTCTCTGAAATCGACAGATTTCGCATTTCAGGCGATAGTTTCGCACTTTTTCCAGATTTCCCTATTTCAGAAACGAGAGACCGCATTTTCCGTGTAAATTGACGTGAAAATTCGAATGGCATCGAGAATTTCATCGAAAAGAATTTTGGAAGGGCATGGTTTCGACGCAAAGGTAAGTTTTCTCTCTGAAATCGACAGATTTCGCATTTCAGGCGATAGTTTCGCACTTTTTCCAGATTTCCCTATTTCAGAAACGAGAGACCGCATTTTCCGTGTAAATTGACGTGAAAATTCGAATGGCATCGAGAATTTCATCGAAAAGAATTTTGGAAGGGCATCGTTTCGACGCAAAGGTAAGTTTTCTCTCGGAAATAGACAGTTTTCGCATTTCAGGCGATAGTTTCGCACTTTTTCCAGATTTCCCTATTTCAGAAACGAGAGACCGCATTTTCCGTGTAAATTGACGTGAAAATTCGAATGGCATCGAGAATTTCATCGAAAAGAATTTTGGAAGGGCATGGTTTCGACGCAAAGGTAAGTTTTCTCTCGGAAATCGACAGATTTCGCATTTCAGGCGATAGTTTCGCACTTTTTCCAGATTTCCCTATTTCAGAAACGAGAGACCGCATTTTCCGTGTAAATTGACGTGAAAATTCGAATGGCATCGAGAATTTCATCGAAAAGAATTTTGGAAGGGCATGGTTTCGACGCAAAGGTAAGTTTTCTCTCTGAAATCGACAGATTTCGCATTTCAGGCGATAGTTTCGCACTTTTTCCAGATTTCCCTATTTCAGAAACGAGAGACCGCATTTTCCGTGTAAATTGACGTGAAAATTCGAATGGCATCGAGAATTTCATCGAAAAGAATTTTGGAAGGGCATGGTTTCGACGCAAAGGTAAGTTTTCTCTCTGAAATCGACAGATTTCGCATTTCAGGCGATAGTTTCGCACTTTTTCCAGATTTCCCTATTTCAGAAACGAGAGACCGCATTTTCCGTGTAAATTGACGTGAAAATTCGAATGGCATCGAGAATTTCATCGAAAAGAATTTTGGAAGGGCATGGTTTCGACGCAAAGGTAAGTTTTCTCTCGGAAATAGACAGTTTTCGCAGTTCAGGCGATAGTTTCGCACTTTTTCCAGATTTCCCTATTTCAGAAACGAGAGACCGCATTTTCCGTGTAAATTGACGTGAAAATTCGAATGGCATCGAGAATTTCATCGAAAAGAATTTTGGAAGGGCATGGTTTCGACGCAAAGGTAAGTTTTCTCTCTGAAATCGACAGATTTCGCATTTCAGGCGATAGTTTCGCACTTTTTCCAGATTTCCCTATTTCAGAAACGAGAGACCGCATTTTCCGTGTAAATTGACGTGAAAATTCGAATGGCATCGAGAATTTCATCGAAAAGAATTTTGGAAGGGCATGGTTTCGACGCAAAGGTAAGTTTTCTCTCGGAAATAGACAGTTTTCGCAGTTCAGGCGATAGTTTCGCACTTTTTCCAGATTTCCCTATTTCAGAAACGAGAGACCGCATTTTCCGTGTAAATTGACGTGAAAATTCGAATGGCATCGAGAATTTCATCGAAAAGAATTTTGGAAGGGCATGGTTTCGACGCAAAGGTAAGTTTTCTCTCTGAAATCGACAGATTTCGCATTTCAGGCGATAGTTTCGCACTTTTTCCAGATTTCCCTATTTCAGAAACGAGAGACCGCATTTTCCGTGTAAATTGACGTGAAAATTCGAATGGCATCGAGAATTTCATCGAAAAGAATTTTGGAAGGGCATGGTTTCGACGCAAAGGTAAGTTTTCTCTCTGAAATCGACAGATTTCGCATTTCAGGCGATAGTTTCGCACTTTTTCCAGATTTCCCTATTTCAGAAACGAGAGACCGCATTTTCCGTGTAAATTGACGTGAAAATTCGAATGGCATCGAGAATTTCATCGAAAAGAATTTTGGAAGGGCATGGTTTCGACGCAAAGGTAAGTTTTCTCTCTGAAATCGACAGATTTCGCATTTCAGGCGATAGTTTCGCACTTTTTCCAGATTTCCCTATTTCAGAAACGAGAGACCGCATTTTCCGTGTAAATTGACGTGAAAATTCGAATGGCATCGAGAATTTCATCGAAAAGAATTTTGGAAGGGCATGGTTTCGACGCAAAGGTAAGTTTTCTCTCTGAAATCGACAGATTTCGCATTTCAGGCGATAGTTTCGCACTTTTTCCAGATTTCCCTATTTCAGAAACGAGAGACCGCATTTTCCGTGTAAATTGACGTGAAAATTCGAATGGCATCGAGAATTTCATCGAAAAGAATTTTGGAAGGGCATGGTTTCGACGCAAAGGTAAGTTTTCTCTCGGAAATAGACAGTTTTCGCATTTCAGGCGATAGTTTCGCACTTTTTCCAGATTTCCCTATTTCAGAAACGAGAGACCGCATTTTCCGTGTAAATTGACGTGAAAATTCGAATGGCATCGAGAATTTCATCGAAAAGAATTTTGGAAGGGCATGGTTTCGACGCAAAGGTAAGTTTTCTCTCGGAAATCGACAGATTTCGCATTTCAGGCGATAGTTTCGCACTTTTTCCAGATTTCCCTATTTCAGAAACGAGAGACCGCATTTTCCGTGTAAATTGACGTGAAAATTCGAATGGCATCGAGAATTTCATCGAAAAGAATTTTGGAAGGGCATGGTTTCGACGCAAAGGTAAGTTTTCTCTCTGAAATCGACAGATTTCGCATTTCAGGCGATAGTTTCGCACTTTTTCCAGATTTCCCTATTTCAGAAACGAGAGACCGCATTTTCCGTGTAAATTGACGTGAAAATTCGAATGGCATCGAGAATTTCATCGAAAAGAATTTTGGAAGGGCATGGTTTCGACGCAAAGGTAAGTTTTCTCTCTGAAATCGACAGATTTCGCATTTCAGGCGATAGTTTCGCACTTTTTCCAGATTTCCCTATTTCAGAAACGAGAGACCGCATTTTCCGTGTAAATTGACGTGAAAATTCGAATGGCATCGAGAATTTCATCGAAAAGAATTTTGGAAGGGCATGGTTTCGACGCAAAGGTAAGTTTTCTCTCGGAAATAGACAGTTTTCGCAGTTCAGGCGATAGTTTCGCACTTTTTCCAGATTTCCCTATTTCAGAAACGAGAGACCGCATTTTCCGTGTAAATTGACGTGAAAATTCGAATGGCATCGAGAATTTCATCGAAAAGAATTTTGGAAGGGCATGGTTTCGACGCAAAGGTAAGTTTTCTCTCTGAAATCGACAGATTTCGCATTTCAGGCGATAGTTTCGCACTTTTTCCAGATTTCCCTATTTCAGAAACGAGAGACCGCATTTTCCGTGTAAATTGACGTGAAAATTCGAATGGCATCGAGAATTTCATCGAAAAGAATTTTGGAAGGGCATGGTTTCGACGCAAAGGTAAGTTTTCTCTCTGAAATCGACAGATTTCGCATTTCAGGCGATAGTTTCGCACTTTTTCCAGATTTCCCTATTTCAGAAACGAGAGACCGCATTTTCCGTGTAAATTGACGTGAAAAATCGAATGGCATCGAGAATTTCATCGAAAAGAATTTTGGAAGGGCATGGTTTCGACGCAAAGGTAAGTTTTCTCTCTGAAATCGACAGATTTCGCATTTCAGGCGATAGTTTCGCACTTTTTCCAGATTTCCCTATTTCAGAAACGAGAGACCGCATTTTCCGTGTAAATTGACGTGAAAATTCGAATGGCATCGAGAATTTCATCGAAAAGAATTTTGGAAGGGCATGGTTTCGACGCAAAGGTAAGTTTTCTCTCTGAAATCGACAGATTTCGCATTTCAGGCGATAGTTTCGCACTTTTTCCAGATTTCCCTATTTCAGAAACGAGAGACCGCATTTTCCGTGTAAATTGACGTGAAAATTCGAATGGCATCGAGAATTTCATCGAAAAGAATTTTGGAAGGGCATGGTTTCGACGCAAAGGTAAGTTTTCTCTCTGAAATCGACAGATTTCGCATTTCAGGCGATAGTTTCGCACTTTTTCCAGATTTCCCTATTTCAGAAACGAGAGACCGCATTTTCCGTGTAAATTGACGTGAAAATTCGAATGGCATCGAGAATTTCATCGAAAAGAATTTTGGAAGGGCATGGTTTCGACGCAAAGGTAAGTTTTCTCTCGGAAATAGACAGTTTTCGCAGTTCAGGCGATAGTTTCGCACTTTTTCCAGATTTCCCTATTTCAGAAACGAGAGACCGCATTTTCCGTGTAAATTGACGTGAAAATTCGAATGGCATCGAGAATTTCATCGAAAAGAATTTTGGAAGGGCATGGTTTCGACGCAAAGGTAAGTTTTCTCTCTGAAATCGACAGATTTCGCATTTCAGGCGATAGTTTCGCACTTTTTCCAGATTTCCCTATTTCAGAAACGAGAGACCGCATTTTCCGTGTAAATTGACGTGAAAATTCGAATGGCATCGAGAATTTCATCGAAAAGAATTTTGGAAGGGCATGGTTTCGACGCAAAGGTAAGTTTTCTCTCTGAAATCGACAGATTTCGCATTTCAGGCGATAGTTTCGCACTTTTTCCAGATTTCCCTATTTCAGAAACGAGAGACCGCATTTTCCGTGTAAATTGACGTGAAAAATCGAATGGCATCGAGAATTTCATCGAAAAGAATTTTGGAAGGGCATGGTTTCGACGCAAAGGTAAGTTTTCTCTCTGAAATCGACAGATTTCGCATTTCAGGCGATAGTTTCGCACTTTTTCCAGATTTCCCTATTTCAGAAACGAGAGACCGCATTTTCCGTGTAAATTGACGTGAAAATTCGAATGGCATCGAGAATTTCATCGAAAAGAATTTTGGAAGGGCATGGTTTCGACGCAAAGGTAAGTTTTCTCTCTGAAATCGACAGATTTCGCATTTCAGGCGATAGTTTCGCACTTTTTCCAGATTTCCCTATTTCAGAAACGAGAGACCGCATTTTCCGTGTAAATTGACGTGAAAATTCGAATGGCATCAAGAATTTCATCGAAAAGAATTTTGGAAGGGCATGGTTTCGACGCAAAGGTAAGTTTTCTCTCTGAAATCGACAGATTTCGCATTTCAGGCGATAGTTTCGCACTTTTTCCAGATTTCCCTATTTCAGAAACGAGAGACCGCATTTTCCGTGTAAATTGACGTGAAAAATCGAATGGCATCGAGAATTTCATCGAAAAGAATTTTGGAAGGGCATGGTTTCGACGCAAAGGTAAGTTTTCTCTCTGAAATCGACAGATTTCGCATTTCAGGCGATAGTTTCGCACTTTTTCCAGATTTCCCTATTTCAGAAACGAGAGACCGCATTTTCCGTGTAAATTGACGTGAAAATTCGAATGGCATCGAGAATTTCATCGAAAAGAATTTTGGAAGGGCATGGTTTCGACGCAAAGGTAAGTTTTCTCTCTGAAATCGACAGATTTCGCATTTCAGGCGATAGTTTCGCACTTTTTCCAGATTTCCCTATTTCAGAAACGAGAGACCGCATTTTCCGTGTAAATTGACGTGAAAATTCGAATGGCATCGAGAATTTCATCGAAAAGAATTTTGGAAGGGCATGGTTTCGACGCAAAGGTAAGTTTTCTCTCTGAAATCGACAGATTTCGCATTTCAGGCGATAGTTTCGCACTTTTTCCAGATTTCCCTATTTCAGAAACGAGAGACCGCATTTTCCGTGTAAATTGACGTGAAAATTCGAATGGCATCGAGAATTTCATCGAAAAGAATTTTGGAAGGGCATGGTTTCGACGCAAAGGTAAGTTTTCTCTCTGAAATCGACAGATTTCGCATTTCAGGCGATAGTTTCGCACTTTTTCCAGATTTCCCTATTTCAGAAACGAGAGACCGCATTTTCCGTGTAAATTGACGTGAAAATTCGAATGGCATCGAGAATTTCATCGAAAAGAATTTTGGAAGGGCATGGTTTCGACGCAAAGGTAAGTTTTCTCTCTGAAATCGACAGATTTCGCATTTCAGGCGATAGTTTCGCACTTTTTCCAGATTTCCCTATTTCAGAAACGAGAGACCGCATTTTCCGTGTAAATTGACGTGAAAATTCGAATGGCATCGAGAATTTCATCGAAAAGAATTTTGGAAGGGCATGGTTTCGACGCAAAGGTAAGTTTTCTCTCTGAAATCGACAGATTTCGCATTTCAGGCGATAGTTTCGCACTTTTTCCAGATTTCCCTATTTCAGAAACGAGAGACCGCATTTTCCGTGTAAATTGACGTGAAAATTCGAATGGCATCGAGAATTTCATCGAAAAGAATTTTGGAAGGGCATGGTTTCGACGCAAAGGTAAGTTTTCTCTCTGAAATCGACAGATTTCGCATTTCAGGCGATAGTTTCGCACTTTTTCCAGATTTCCCTATTTCAGAAACGAGAGACCGCATTTTCCGTGTAAATTGACGTGAAAATTCGAATGGCATCGAGAATTTCATCGAAAAGAATTTTGGAAGGGCATGGTTTCGACGCAAAGGTAAGTTTTCTCTCTGAAATCGACAGATTTCGCATTTCAGGCGATAGTTTCGCACTTTTTCCAGATTTCCCTATTTCAGAAACGAGAGACCGCATTTTCCGTGTAAATTGACGTGAAAATTCGAATGGCATCGAGAATTTCATCGAAAAGAATTTTGGAAGGGCATGGTTTCGACGCAAAGGTAAGTTTTCTCTCGGAAATAGACAGTTTTCGCATTTCAGGCGATAGTTTCGCACTTTTTCCAGATTTCCCTATTTCAGAAACGAGAGACCGCATTTTCCGTGTAAATTGACGTGAAAATTCGAATGGCATCGAGAATTTCATCGAAAAGAATTTTGGAAGGGCATGGTTTCGACGCAAAGGTAAGTTTTCTCTCTGAAATCGACAGATTTCGCATTTCAGGCGATAGTTTCGCACTTTTTCCAGATTTCCCTATTTCAGAAACGAGAGACCGCATTTTCCGTGTAAATTGACGTGAAAATTCGAATGGCATCGAGAATTTCATCGAAAAGAATTTTGGAAGGGCATGGTTTCGACGCAAAGGTAAGTTTTCTCTCTGAAATCGACAGATTTCGCATTTCAGGCGATAGTTTCGCACTTTTTCCAGATTTCCCTATTTCAGAAACGAGAGACCGCATTTTCCGTGTAAATTGACGTGAAAATTCGAATGGCATCGAGAATTTCATCGAAAAGAATTTTGGAAGGGCATGGTTTCGACGCAAAGGTAAGTTTTCTCTCTGAAATCGACAGATTTCGCATTTCAGGCGATAGTTTCGCACTTTTTCCAGATTTCCCTATTTCAGAAACGAGAGACCGCATTTTCCGTGTAAATTGACGTGAAAATTCGAATGGCATCGAGAATTTCATCGAAAAGAATTTTGGAAGGGCATGGTTTCGACGCAAAGGTAAGTTTTCTCTCGGAAATAGACAGTTTTCGCAGTTCAGGCGATAGTTTCGCACTTTTTCCAGATTTCCCTATTTCAGAAACGAGAGACCGCATTTTCCGTGTAAATTGACGTGAAAATTCGAATGGCATCGAGAATTTCATCGAAAAGAATTTTGGAAGGGCATGGTTTCGACGCAAAGGTAAGTTTTCTCTCTGAAATCGACAGATTTCGCATTTCAGGCGATAGTTTCGCACTTTTTCCAGATTTCCCTATTTCAGAAACGAGAGACCGCATTTTCCGTGTAAATTGACGTGAAAATTCGAATGGCATCGAGAATTTCATCGAAAAGAATTTTGGAAGGGCATGGTTTCGACGCAAAGGTAAGTTTTCTCTCTGAAATCGACAGATTTCGCATTTCAGGCGATAGTTTCGCACTTTTTCCAGATTTCCCTATTTCAGAAACGAGAGACCGCATTTTCCGTGTAAATTGACGTGAAAAAATCGAATGGCATCGAGAATTTCATCGAAAAGAATTTTGGAAGGGCATGGTTTCGACGCAAAGGTAAGTTTTCTCTCTGAAATCGACAGATTTCGCATTTCAGGCGATAGTTTCGCACTTTTTCCAGATTTCCCTATTTCAGAAACGAGAGACCGCATTTTCCGTGTAAATTGACGTGAAAATTCGAATGGCATCGAGAATTTCATCGAAAAGAATTTTGGAAGGGCATGGTTTCGACGCAAAGGTAAGTTTTCTCTCTGAAATCGACAGATTTCGCATTTCAGGCGATAGTTTCGCACTTTTTCCAGATTTCCCTATTTCAGAAACGAGAGACCGCATTTTCCGTGTAAATTGACGTGAAAATTCGAATGGCATCGAGAATTTCATCGAAAAGAATTTTGTAAGGGCATGGTTTCGACGCAAAGGTAAGTTTTCTCTCTGAAATCGACAGATTTCGCATTTCAGGCGATAGTTTCGCACTTTTTCCAGATTTCCCTATTTCAGAAACGAGAGACCGCATTTTCCGTGTAAATTGACGTGAAAAATCGAATGGCATCGAGAATTTCATCGAAAAGAATTTTGGAAGGGCATGGTTTCGACGCAAAGGTAAGTTTTCTCTCTGAAATCGACAGATTTCGCATTTCAGGCGATAGTTTCGCACTTTTTCCAGATTTCCCTATTTCAGAAACGAGAGACCGCATTTTCCGTGTAAATTGACGTGAAAATTCGAATGGCATCGAGAATTTCATCGAAAAGAATTTTGGAAGGGCATGGTTTCGACGCAAAGGTAAGTTTTCTCTCTGAAATCGACAGATTTCGCATTTCAGGCGATAGTTTCGCACTTTTTCCAGATTTCCCTATTTCAGAAACGAGAGACCGCATTTTCCGTGTAAATTGACGTGAAAATTCGAATGGCATCGAGAATTTCATCGAAAAGAATTTTGGAAGGGCATGGTTTCGACGCAAAGGTAAGTTTTCTCTCTGAAATCGACAGATTTCGCATTTCAGGCGATAGTTTCGCACTTTTTCCAGATTTCCCTATTTCAGAAACGAGAGACCGCATTTTCCGTGTAAATTGACGTGAAAATTCGAATGGCATCGAGAATTTCATCGAAAAGAATTTTGGAAGGGCATGGTTTCGACGCAAAGGTAAGTTTTCTCTCTGAAATCGACAGATTTCGCATTTCAGGCGATAGTTTCGCACTTTTTCCAGATTTCCCTATTTCAGAAACGAGAGACCGCATTTTCCGTGTAAATTGACGTGAAAATTCGAATGGCATCGAGAATTTCATCGAAAAGAATTTTGGAAGGGCATGGTTTCGACGCAAAGGTAAGTTTTCTCTCTGAAATCGACAGATTTCGCATTTCAGGCGATAGTTTCGCACTTTTTCCAGATTTCCCTATTTCAGAAACGAGAGACCGCATTTTCCGTGTAAATTGACGTGAAAATTCGAATGGCATCGAGAATTTCATCGAAAAGAATTTTGGAAGGGCATGGTTTCGACGCAAAGGTAAGTTTTCTCTCTGAAATCGACAGATTTCGCATTTCAGGCGATAGTTTCGCACTTTTTCCAGATTTCCCTATTTCAGAAACGAGAGACCGCATTTTCCGTGTAAATTGACGTGAAAATTCGAATGGCATCGAGAATTTCATCGAAAAGAATTTTGGAAGGGCATGGTTTCGACGCAAAGGTAAGTTTTCTCTCTGAAATCGACAGATTTCGCATTTCAGGCGATAGTTTCGCACTTTTTCCAGATTTCCCTATTTCAGAAACGAGAGACCGCATTTTCCGTGTAAATTGACGTGAAAATTCGAATGGCATCGAGAATTTCATCGAAAAGAATTTTGGAAGGGCATGGTTTCGACGCAAAGGTAAGTTTTCTCTCTGAAATCGACAGATTTCGCATTTCAGGCGATAGTTTCGCACTTTTTCCAGATTTCCCTATTTCAGAAACGAGAGACCGCATTTTCCGTGTAAATTGACGTGAAAATTCGAATGGCATCGAGAATTTCATCGAAAAGAATTTTGGAAGGGCATGGTTTCGACGCAAAGGTAAGTTTTCTCTCTGAAATCGACAGATTTCGCATTTCAGGCGATAGTTTCGCACTTTTTCCAGATTTCCCTATTTCAGAAACGAGAGACCGCATTTTCCGTGTAAATTGACGTGAAAATTCGAATGGCATCGAGAATTTCATCGAAAAGAATTTTGGAAGGGCATGGTTTCGACGCAAAGGTAAGTTTTCTCTCTGAAATCGACAGATTTCGCATTTCAGGCGATAGTTTCGCACTTTTTCCAGATTTCCCTATTTCAGAAACGAGAGACCGCATTTTCCGTGTAAATTGACGTGAAAATTCGAATGGCATCGAGAATTTCATCGAAAAGAATTTTGGAAGGGCATGGTTTCGACGCAAAGGTAAGTTTTCTCTCTGAAATCGACAGATTTCGCATTTCAGGCGATAGTTTCGCACTTTTTCCAGATTTCCCTATTTCAGAAACGAGAGACCGCATTTTCCGTGTAAATTGACGTGAAAATTCGAATGGCATCGAGAATTTCATCGAAAAGAATTTTGGAAGGGCATGGTTTCGACGCAAAGGTAAGTTTTCTCTCTGAAATCGACAGATTTCGCATTTCAGGCGATAGTTTCGCACTTTTTCCAGATTTCCCTATTTCAGAAACGAGAGACCGCATTTTCCGTGTAAATTGACGTGAAAATTCGAATGGCATCGAGAATTTCATCGAAAAGAATTTTGGAAGGGCATGGTTTCGACGCAAAGGTAAGTTTTCTCTCTGAAATCGACAGATTTCGCATTTCAGGCGATAGTTTCGCACTTTTTCCAGATTTCCCTATTTCAGAAACGAGAGACCGCATTTTCCGTGTAAATTGACGTGAAAATTCGAATGGCATCGAGAATTTCATCGAAAAGAATTTTGGAAGGGCATGGTTTCGACGCAAAGGTAAGTTTTCTCTCTGAAATCGACAGATTTCGCATTTCAGGCGATAGTTTCGCACTTTTTCCAGATTTCCCTATTTCAGAAACGAGAGACCGCATTTTCCGTGTAAATTGACGTGAAAATTCGAATGGCATCGAGAATTTCATCGAAAAGAATTTTGGAAGGGCATGGTTTCGACGCAAAGGTAAGTTTTCTCTCTGAAATCGACAGATTTCGCATTTCAGGCGATAGTTTCGCACTTTTTCCAGATTTCCCTATTTCAGAAACGAGAGACCGCATTTTCCGTGTAAATTGACGTGAAAATTCGAATGGCATCGAGAATTTCATCGAAAAGAATTTTGGAAGGGCATGGTTTCGACGCAAAGGTAAGTTTTCTCTCTGAAATCGACAGATTTCGCATTTCAGGCGATAGTTTCGCACTTTTTCCAGATTTCCCTATTTCAGAAACGAGAGAACGCATTTTCCGTGTAAATTGACGTGAAAATTCGAATGGCATCGAGAATTTCATCGAAAAGAATTTTGGAAGGGCATGGTTTCGACGCAAAGGTAAGTTTTCTCTCTGAAATAGACAGTTTTCGCATTTCAGGCGATAGTTTCGCACTTTTTCCAGATTTCCCTATTTCAGAAACGAGAGACCGCATTTTCCGTGTAAATTGACGTGAAAATTCGAATGGCATCGAGAATTTCATCGAAAAGAATTTTGGAAGGGCATGGTTTCGACGCAAAGGTAAGTTTTCTCTCTGAAATCGACAGATTTCGCATTTCAGGCGATAGTTTCGCACTTTTTCCAGATTTCCCTATTTCAGAAACGAGAGACCGCATTTTCCGTGTAAATTGACGTGAAAATTCGAATGGCATCGAGAATTTCATCGAAAAGAATTTTGGAAGGGCATGGTTTCGACGCAAAGGTAAGTTTTCTCTCTGAAATCGACAGATTTCGCATTTCAGGCGATAGTTTCGCACTTTTTCCAGATTTCCCTATTTCAGAAACGAGAGACCGCATTTTCCGTGTAAATTGACGTGAAAATTCGAATGGCATCGAGAATTTCATCGAAAAGAATTTTGGAAGGGCATGGTTTCGACGCAAAGGTAAGTTTTCTCTCTGAAATCGACAGATTTCGCATTTCAGGCGATAGTTTCGCACTTTTTCCAGATTTCCCTATTTCAGAAACGAGAGACCGCATTTTCCGTGTAAATTGACGTGAAAATTCGAATGGCATCGAGAATTTCATCGAAAAGAATTTTGGAAGGGCATGGTTTCGACGCAAAGGTAAGTTTTCTCTCTGAAATCGACAGATTTCGCATTTCAGGCGATAGTTTCGCACTTTTTCCAGATTTCCCTATTTCAGAAACGAGAGACCGCATTTTCCGTGTAAATTGACGTGAAAATTCGAATGGCATCGAGAATTTCATCGAAAAGAATTTTGGAAGGGCATGGTTTCGACGCAAAGGTAAGTTTTCTCTCTGAAATCGACAGATTTCGCATTTCAGGCGATAGTTTCGCACTTTTTCCAGATTTCCCTATTTCAGAAACGAGAGACCGCATTTTCCGTGTAAATTGACGTGAAAATTCGAATGGCATCGAGAATTTCATCGAAAAGAATTTTGGAAGGGCATGGTTTCGACGCAAAGGTAAGTTTTCTCTCTGAAATCGACAGATTTCGCATTTCAGGCGATAGTTTCGCACTTTTTCCAGATTTCCCTATTTCAGAAACGAGAGACCGCATTTTCCGTGTAAATTGACGTGAAAATTCGAATGGCATCGAGAATTTCATCGAAAAGAATTTTGGAAGGGCATGGTTTCGACGCAAAGGTAAGTTTTCTCTCTGAAATCGACAGATTTCGCATTTCAGGCGATAGTTTCGCACTTTTTCCAGATTTCCCTATTTCAGAAACGAGAGACCGCATTTTCCGTGTAAATTGACGTGAAAATTCGAATGGCATCGAGAATTTCATCGAAAAGAATTTTGGAAGGGCATGGTTTCGACGCAAAGGTAAGTTTTCTCTCTGAAATCGACAGATTTCGCATTTCAGGCGATAGTTTCGCACTTTTTCCAGATTTCCCTATTTCAGTGTAACGTCCTGGACGTTTTGGTGATCAATCAAAATCGATTTTTCAATTGATAAGAGAAATCTGCAAATACACAAATTTCAAAAGGAATTTTTAGTCTTTCAAAATATTCTTACAAGTATGTCTTTCGCAGCCTAAAGATGTCAATAAACGTAAAACTAAGAGAACTTCTTAAATCTAGCGTGGAACTTATGTATGTGTGTATGTATATATGTGTACATATGTATGTGTGTGTCATATGCATACATATAAGAATGTATGTATCTGAATACATATGTGTGGGAATATTTATATATGAGTACGTAATTAAACATTCATTAATAATCAGTAAGATTAATCAATAGTTATCATAATCAATAACAAATAACGATATAGTAGTATTAGCTTTTATATGGAATCATTTGCGAATGTACGAACGAACTCTTCAAGCACATTTATTTCGAGATAAATTACAGTGTATACGTTTCTTAAAGATCAGCAAAACCGTGGTCCTTGAAGAGTCTGTAATTAGAATCTCCAGTAGTAGCATACGTGATCAACCATGAGAATAAGACAAAGGAATTTGCAAATGATATCATGTTCAGAATGTGGCGCGACTGCTCATCACATAGAGCATTCAATGTAAGTCACGTACTAGATAATAGCTCGCGCGGTCTTCCCAGCTGACGCTGCAAAAATAAGTCACGTACGAGATAACAGCTCGCGCGGTCTTCCCAGCTGACGCTGCAAAAATAAGGCACGTACGCTCGGAGTACCGAGGCCGATCTCACACATTCCGCTGACGCTGCAACGATAAGATAAGCGGCCGCGCTTTGGATTCTCGGAACGGAGAACGCCCGGCGTGCGACCGCTGAGTTAGCAATTAAGACACGCCTATAACTAGGCGGGAGTAGGAGCCAACAGGCAGTTGTATCAGCTACGTCGACCAGTGCACTTCGGATGTTAACGCGTGACAAGTGACAGTGAATCCGTACATAGGAGTCTGCCGCTAACGACAACTTCGATCAACAGTTAATGTAAGTCTTAATTAAAACTGGTCAGCGCTTAGGAAGCTGAAGTGTTAATTGAAGCAAATCCGGATCGGAAGTTTCGTGTCTGCGGGTCGCTCCGCTCCGTTTCATAAACCGTTGTCCTCCGAATTGACAGGCCGAGGTTGTGTTAGTTAGAGGGTCAATTTAATCCGTAATAATAACTGTCCAACGTCATTTAGTCGTTGATTTAAATCCGGAAAGCACTGTGTCGTTCGGAACTGTTCACTCCGTCTCTTTGACGTAAAACCTTTGTATTCATTTATTGAGAAACTATTACTCTGTTTTATTACTCTGTTTATTGATTGTACACGATTTGTATTTATATTTTAATAATTAATTACCTCTTATATTATTACTGAACTATAACATCGCATTCATCTCCTGATTATCTATTATTGTTATTTCCGACACACCAATCAAGCATTCCTTCCTGTATCCACCTTACTTACTAGTAATTACCTTTTATTTACATCCTTTTCGTACCCATCTGAATTCGATCCCACTTACCTTGTATCCGCAATCTCGATCCTAATTATTGAATTCGTGTAACGCATATTAGTCTAGAAATTAACGAGGTGCATTCTTGTTTTATTAGAACTGGTAGAATCAGCGCAACGAAAGCGCCTATAAGTGGTTGTTTTCGCGCTCGTAAAGAAGCGCCCCTTTCGCGGCAGACTTCTATAAAATAGAGAAGCACCCCTTATAACGAGGCAGACTTCCACGATTTAAAGAGCGCCTTTGCGACTGGGACGTTCACCCTTCTTCAAGGAAAGACTTCTTTGCGAGAGCCTACTGCGGCCTATTAGAATCTAACCTGAAGAGAGGAAATACGAATTACCAAAAATGCACTTCTTTAATTTAGATACCCAATGGTAAGAGATCAAGACGATATTTACTTACCTTTTAAATCTATTTGCTTAACCTAAAAACTAATTTAGGAAGCATTCATACACATACCTCACCTAACCTTAAATCTAAACCGTATAAATTATACTCATTACTTCATTAACATAATATTTACCTACCTTACCTTCCGTTAACCTCTACAGTTATTTTGGAACTCGTCGTATTTTATTCTAAATAAATCTTCCTTGCGGAGGTAAATAGTTCCGACCCTTACGCGATCAAGGTATTCCCGAGCGTCTAGTTCGTGTAGGCGAGCAAGCTCAAAATACCCAACCATATATGCACGTACCTTTCAACGTGAGGTTAATACCCGAGGGCAGTTAACTCTCCGGGAAGTTACGTTTCGCCGTTTTCTTGCGAGTCCGAACCCTTCAGGCCAGGACGTAACAAGTAGCGACGAAGTTTCTGGTGGCAGCGGTGGGATAGCATCGCGAAAGGTTTACAGCAATTGTTCCATATAAACACTGTTTAAATAGACCGAAAGCAACGAAATTTCTAAAAAAAAAAAAAACGAAAATTCTAAGTCATACGTCAGTAGACTACCTCAATTTCGAACGACTGCAGTGCCTCCCGAATATACGCGTAAGATAACTAATTGAGCCCTCCTAGCATGGCCACAAGCCGTAATCATACGGAAATGGAAACTCGCCCAAGGAGCAAATTAGACGCGGAAACAGCCCGCATACCAGAAAGGCTGGAGAGCCATGAGAGAGCGGTATCACCCGGAATAACACCTTTACCACCTGAAAGAACAACTCAAACCGACGGATTTGCAGAAATAGCTAAACTCCTTATGGAGCTGAAAGGCGAAGTGGAGCAACTAAAGGACTTACCCCGAAGATTGAACACTGTTGAAGACAGAATATCGGCGGCAACACCCACTGTAGACACGCCAACTCCACAGACACCCAACCGAAGGAACATAAGTCCACACCCCAGCAGTCACCCTAATCCAATCAGGATAAAGGATGCATTAGAAACAGTACCAAGGTTTGACGGTTACAAACCATCGGTTTTCCAATTTTTAAGAGCATGCGAGAAGGCACGGAGTATGCTCTCGCCGGATCTGGAACCCTACCTGATCAAGCTCCTCACCAACAAACTCGTTGGTAGAGCCGCGATGGTCATGGAAGACGTAGATGTTGACAACCTGGAGGATTTCGGCGACCACCTGAAGGAAGCTTTCGCGCCTTACCGGAACGTTAACCACTACCGGGGAGAATTGGGCAGCATCTATGAAAAGAACGGACAGCATATTCTGGATTACATTAATCGAGTAAAAGACTTAAAACTAGCGATTCTCGATGGAGAAAAGAAAAAGACGGGATACCTTTCAACGGAGATGGAAAGGGAGATTGAAGATGACGCCCTCCAAGCGTTCATTAAAGGGCTACCTACAGAACTCTATTTGAGGTTAAAATTGGAGTCCTATAAGACCTTAAAAGACGCTTTTAACAAGGCTATTCGCATCTTTCAAGAAATGGGAGAGCTTCGCGACCGCAACAGAGGACCGATGGAACACGCGGAGATAACTTTTGCCGAGGAATTGGAGCAGGACCCATCCAAGGATACGGAGACGTTCCCCGAGGAAGAACTCGAAGTGGAATATCAGAACGAAGCAGAATCGCTATTGTAAATCTGCAGCATGAGAATACTGTACCGTCCATTCTATTGGCATCCCCCGACCTGAAAACCACAACCCCGTTCATGATTGACTCAGGATCTGAACTAAATTTACCATATTGAGAACTGCACGATCGATTGGATAGAATCGAGGAATCCACCGCCTAACAATGTGTCCTGTGTTTGGACCTAAGAAAAACCCTACCCACAGCATCTGGTACATCAGGATGGTCTTCGAACACCTATTAAGCCGATCAAGATGTGTGTAAGGTTCATTCTACACCCACCCCGAAATAATATGGCACGATATATGCGAACCCTGTGCTTCTCAACTGGACGACAGCGACCGTGAAAATTTAGAACAACTGGAAATCCACATACTAAATGACACAACTATAAGGAAACTACAATGCGAGGTTTGTCAAAAAATTCTCTTGCAAGAACAATCCGTAGAATCCTGTGCCAAATGTATCCAACAACTTAACCAACGCGCAAGTCAAGTAACCGAATTCGGATATAGCGTCGACTCGCTCACTTTTAACCACCCCATAGACTGAGGAAACTAAAACATAAGACAACCCGACGTAGAATTTTTTCATTGTCATTCAAAATTCTTCTTATAAAGGGGGAGGTGTAACGTCCTGGACGTTTTGGTGATCAATCAAAATCGATTTTTCAATTGATAAGAGAAATCTGCAAATACACAAATTTCAAAAGGAATTTTTAGTCTTTCAAAATATTCTTACAAGTATGTCTTTCGCAGCCTAAAGATGTCAATAAACGTAAAACTAAGAGAACTTCTTAAATCTAGCGTGGAACTTATGTATGTGTGTATGTATATATGTGTACATATGTATGTGTGTGTCATATGCATACATATAAGAATGTATGTATCTGAATACATATGTGTGGGAATATTTATATATGAGTACGTAATTAAACATTCATTAATAATCAGTAAGATTAATCAATAGTTATCATAATCAATAACAAATAACGATATAGTAGTATTAGCTTTTATATGGAATCATTTGCGAATGTACGAACGAACTCTTCAAGCACATTTATTTCGAGATAAATTACAGTGTATACGTTTCTTAAAGATCAGCAAAACCGTGGTCCTTGAAGAGTCTGTAATTAGAATCTCCAGTAGTAGCATACGTGATCAACCATGAGAATAAGACAAAGGAATTTGCAAATGATATCATGTTCAGAATGTGGCGCGACTGCTCATCACATAGAGCATTCAATGTAAGTCACGTACTAGATAATAGCTCGCGCGGTCTTCCCAGCTGACGCTGCAAAAATAAGTCACGTACGAGATAACAGCTCGCGCGGTCTTCCCAGCTGACGCTGCAAAAATAAGGCACGTACGCTCGGAGTACCGAGGCCGATCTCACACATACCGCTGACGCTGCAACGATAAGATAAGCGGCCGCGCTTTGGATTCTCGGAACGGAGAACGCCCGGCGTGCGACCGCTGAGTTAGCAATTAAGACACGCCTATAACTAGGCGGGAGTAGGAGCCAACAGGCAGTTGTATCAGCTACGTCGACCAGTGCACTTCGGATGTTAACGCGTGACAAGTGACAGTGAATCCGTACATAGGAGTCTGCCGCTAACGACAACTTCGATCAACAGTTAATGTAAGTCTTAATTAAAACTGGTCAGCGCTTAGGAAGCTGAAGTGTTAATTGAAGCAAATCCGGATCGGAAGTTTCGTGTCTGCGGGTCGCTCCGCTCCGTTTCATAAACCGTTGTCCTCCGAATTGACAGGCCGAGGTTGTGTTAGTTAGAGGGTCAATTTAATCCGTAATAATAACTGTCCAACGTCATTTAGTCGTTGATTTAAATCCGGAAAGCACTGTGTCGTTCGGAACTGTTCACTCCGTCTCTTTGACGTAAAACCTTTGTATTCATTTATTGAGAAACTATTACTCTGTTTTATTACTCTGTTTATTGATTGTACACGATTTGCATTTATATTCTAATAATTAATTACCTTTCATATTATTACTGAACTCTAACATTGCATTCCTCTCCTGATTATCTTTTATTGTTATTTCCGACACACCAATCAAGTATTCCTTCCTGTATCCACCTTACTTACTATTAATTGCCTTTTATTTACATTCTGTCCGCACCCATCTGAATTCAATCCCACTTACCTTGTATCCGCAATCTCGATTCTAATTATTGAATTCGTGTAACGCATATTAGTCTAGAAATTAACGAGGTGCATTCTTGTTTTTATTAGAACCTGGTAGAATCTGCGCAACGAAAGCGCCTATAAGAGGTTGTTTTCGCGCTCGTAAAGAAGCGCCCCTTTCGCGGCAGACTTCTATAAAATAGAGAAGCACCCCTTATAACGAGGCAGACTTCCACGATTTAAAGAGCGCCTTTGCGACTGGGACGTTCACCCTTCTTCAAGGAAAGACTTCTTTGCGAGAGCCTACTGCGGCCTATTAGAATCTAACCTGAAGAGAGGAAATACGAATTACCAAAAATGCACTTCTTTAATTTAGATACCCAATGGTAAGAGATCAAGACGATATTTACTTACCTTTTAAATCTATTTGCTTAACCTAAAAACTAATTTAGGAAGCATTCATACACATACCTCACCTAACCTTAAATCTAAACCGTATAAATTATACTCATTACTTCATTAACATAATATTTACCTACCTTACCTTCCGTTAACCTCTACAGTTATTTTGGAACTCGTCGTATTTTATTCTAAATAAATCTTCCTTGCGGAGGTAAATAGTTCCGACCCTTACGCGATCAAGGTATTCCCGAGCGTCTAGTTCGTGTAGGCGAGCAAGCTCAAAATACCCAACCATATATGCACGTACCTTTCAACGTGAGGTTAATACCCGAGGGCAGTTAACTCTCCGGGAAGTTACGTTTCGCCGTTTTCTTGCGAGTCCGAACCCTTCAGGCCAGGACGTAACATCAGAAACGAGAGACCGCATTTTCCGTGTAAATTGACGTGAAAATTCGAATGGCATCGAGAATTTCATCGAAAAGAATTTTGGAAGGGCATGGTTTCGACGCAAAGGTAAGTTTTCTCTCGGAAATAGACAGTTTTCGCATTTCAGGCGATAGTTTCGCACTTTTTCCAGATTTCCCTATTTCAGAAACGAGAGACCGCATTTTCCGTGTAAATTGACGTGAAAATTCGAATGGCATCGAGAATTTCATCGAAAAGAATTTTGGAAGGGCATGGTTTCGACGCAAAGGTAAGTTTTCTCTCTGAAATCGACAGATTTCGCATTTCAGGCGATAGTTTCGCACTTTTTCCAGATTTCCCTATTTCAGAAACGAGAGACCGCATTTTCCGTGTAAATTGACGTGAAAATTCGAATGGCATCGAGAATTTCATCGAAAAGAATTTTGGAAGGGCATGGTTTCGACGCAAAGGTAAGTTTTCTCTCTGAAATCGACAGATTTCGCATTTCAGGCGATAGTTTCGCACTTTTTCCAGATTTCCCTATTTCAGAAACGAGAGACCGCATTTTCCGTGTAAATTGACGTGAAAATTCGAATGGCATCGAGAATTTCATCGAAAAGAATTTTGGAAGGGCATGGTTTCGACGCAAAGGTAAGTTTTCTCTCTGAAATCGACAGATTTCGCATTTCAGGCGATAGTTTCGCACTTTTTCCAGATTTCCCTATTTCAGAAACGAGAGACCGCATTTTCCGTGTAAATTGACGTGAAAATTCGAATGGCATCGAGAATTTCATCGAAAAGAATTTTGGAAGGGCATGGTTTCGACGCAAAGGTAAGTTTTCTCTCTGAAATCGACAGATTTCGCATTTCAGGCGATAGTTTCGCACTTTTTCCAGATTTCCCTATTTCAGAAACGAGAGACCGCATTTTTCGTGTAAATTGACGTGAAAATTCGAATGGCATCGAGAATTTCATCGAAAAGAATTTTGGAAGGGCATGGTTTCGACGCAAAGGTAAGTTTTCTCTCTGAAATCGACAGATTTCGCATTTCAGGCGATAGTTTCGCACTTTTTCCAGATTTCCCTATTTCAGTGTAACGTCCTGGACGTTTTGGTGATCAATCAAAATCGATTTTTCAATTGATAAGAGAAATCTGCAAATACACAAATTTCAAAAGGAATTTTTAGTCTTTCAAAATATTCTTACAAGTATGTCTTTCGCAGCCTAAAGATGTCAATAAACGTAAAACTAAGAGAACTTCTTAAATCTAGCGTGGAACTTATGTATGTGTGTATGTATATATGTGTACATATGTATGTGTGTGTCATATGCATACATATAAGAATGTATGTATCTGAATACATATGTGTGGGAATATTTATATATGAGTACGTAATTAAACATTCATTAATAATCAGTAAGATTAATCAATAGTTATCATAATCAATAACAAATAACGATATAGTAGTATTAGCTTTTATATGGAATCATTTGCGAATGTACGAACGAACTCTTCAAGCACATTTATTTCGAGATAAATTACAGTGTATACGTTTCTTAAAGATCAGCAAAACCGTGGTCCTTGAAGAGTCTGTAATTAGAATCTCCAGTAGTAGCATACGTGATCAACCATGAGAATAAGACAAAGGAATTTGCAAATGATATCATGTTCAGAATGTGGCGCGACTGCTCATCACATAGAGCATTCAATGTAAGTCACGTACTAGATAATAGTGTTACGTCCCAAGCTCGCGGAATTTAAGAGATTAGATGAATTTAAGATTTTTATATTCAAAGATCGCGACGCGAGATGGACGAGAGGGTGACCGCTTACTTTTTGGGGAAACCCCTGGGACGATCACGGTCAGTAAGGAGAATCGGTGTGTGAATTAATCCCGTGACGTTGTTAGGGCGTTGCCACTTACCTTAAGATGGCTTCTCTGGGTAATTGATTTGGCCATGGCTGATCCAGATGCCCTGTTCTACCTTGACTATTCGAGGTAGTTGTCGTATTGAAGGGTTGTTGTTGCTATCCGTTGAGGATTGGAGAAGTGTGCTGGAACTATCCTCGGTGGACTCTTGGAGCTGCCTAGGCGCTTCTTCGAATGTAATAGGAGTTAGGTGGTAAGGAGGTGGATCGACGGGTTCCTGGGTACAGGTTCCAATGTATGGATTGGTGGTGGCAGGCAGGTACTGGGCGCGGAGGAGCCTTTGTAACTGTGTTTTCCTGCCAGCACGACGGGTCTTCTTAGGCATTTGGTAATTGGTTGTGATGGATTGGATAATAGGAAATAATCGAGGTGGCTGGCGAGCCGGTCTTGCCCTCTCTGGCCAGGCCTCGATAGATGTATGAAGGATAATCAGGGTGTCTGGCGAGCCGGTCTTGCCCTCTCTGGCCAGATCCTGATAGATGAAGGAATAGTAATCAGGGTGTCTGGTGAGCCGGTCTTGCCCTCTCTGACCAGGTCCTGATGACTAGTGGATTTTGGAACTCAGATCAAATTGAGCCGGTCTTGCCCTCTCTAATTCGAATGAGCTTATGATTTATGGATGTAGGTTAAGGCTAAGATTCTAGGATTATGAGGTAGTATTATGATAGGAATAGTAATCAGGGTGTCTGGTGAGCCGGTCTTGCCCTCTCTGACCAGATCCTGATAACTAATGGAATTTGAAACTCAGATTAAGTTGAGCCGGTCTTGCCCTCTCTAACTTGAATGAGCTTCAGTGGATAGGAATAAGATCTATGATTTATGGATGGAAGTTAAGGAATAGAATTAAGGTTAAGGATGGAAATGGTTCACTGATTCTAAATAAGTCACACGCGTTTAAGAATAAAAAGAATATATATTAAACTTACTTAAAACTGTTTACAAAACTATAAACTAACTTAGATAATAATCGAATAATTAATTGAGATATAAGAATAACTGGATTAGAAGAATTTGTCGCGGCGGTGTCGCGGAGTCGAGAGGCTCGTATTCTCGCTAGGAGATTGAATTATGAATGAATGCGGTAGCGTCTGTATTGCTTCAGAGCGCTGGCTTGATTGAGGATCGACTGACTGACTGACTGATTGAGGATCGACTGACTGACTGACTGATTGAGGATCGACTGACTGACTGACTACCGGAGCGTGTGGGACCTATATTTATATGGGTAGAGTGTAGCGTGGCCCGGTGGTCCGCTATTGGTTCGCTCGCTCGCGGGCCCCTAATTGGCTGGGAGGCGTAGCTGACGCCGGAGTGTCCTGCTGGCTCTCTGCGGTCCGTGCGTGAGATATACTCACTGCCTGTTTTGCTCAGTCTGCGGAAGATCGTCGTGGAGGTCGGACGTCTGCTCAGCTCCTTGGTAGTTGGTGTCGGTAATAGATGGGTATCGATGACCGATGTTGGTAACGGATCGATAATCGATGTTGGTAATTGGTGAATGTCGGAAAATGATGGATGTTGATAACCGATGTCGGTAATGGATCGATAATCGATGTTGGTAATTGTTGGATGTCGGAAAATAATGGCTGTCGATAATGGATGTTTTTACATTGTATGAGGGTTTTTACGTTCGAGAGGTGTTCGTTGACTTAATAGTATTAACAATCTTGTGTTTGAAGAATAATTTACAATGTGTGGTTCTATGGTCGCCTCGCAAAACTTATCATCAGTCGGTAACTTACCATCAGTTGGTAAGGTAGATTTCTGTTTTACCGACGGTTGATAAGGAAGATTCCTGTTGCTAATTTATGCCGTCGCTTTAGTATAAGTCGGTAATGTAGGTTTCGTATTATCATTTATCGACGGTTTGTTGTTGGTAAAAGAAGTATTACAAAGAAAACTGTGTACCTACAACTAACTTAAAAGCGTTTTATCATAAGGTAATATATGAATTAATGGATATGCTTATGATGGTAATTATAAGTAGGTATAAATGTTAAAAGTAATGCGGGGTTGCTAGGCGGACGTTACACCCCCCCCCCTTATAATAGAAAAATGATGCGGATTATTTTTCGTTGTCGTTTTACATAACTAAATACATAGAGTTCGCCATCACTGATTCTGTTCTTCGAGTTTTGGGGTATGTGAGGGATCTTCTTTGTTCGAAATGTGGGATTTAGGGGAAGAACCAGTGGAATAACATATTTTTCCTTAAACGAATGTCTTAAGCTTATCTACATGAACTAGTTTGGTTTTTCGGCCGATTTTTATACGAACGTTTCGGTCGTTTATGATTTCGATTATTTCGTATGGACCGGTGTATTGGGCGTCTAATTTCCCGTGTTGAGGTTCTTTAACTAAATAGACAAGTTGACCAACGGTCACATTCCTCTCAGAGGCGCGTCGATCGTAATATTGTTTGGATCTATACTTAGAGAGATTGAGGTTTGTTTTCGCTGTGTTCTGTACATCGTGTATTTTGTGAAACAAGTTGGTTAAATAATGTGCGTATGTTTCGTTCGACTGTTCGTCGCCCAACGGATACGCAGAGGGCGCTCGCGCTTTTTCTCCAAAGACCAATTCGTGCGGTGTAAATTTTGTGGATTCGTGGACGCTAGTGTTATAGGAGAAAATGGCGAGGTCCGTCCATTCGTCCCAGTCTACTTGGTTACTTGTATAATTTTTTAAATATTCAGCAAGAACGTGGTGTGATCTTTCGAGTGATCCGTTACTTTGTGGGTGGAACGCGGTGGTCTGACAATGACCAATGCGGAATTTTTTCGTTATGGCTTTTATCACGCTGGAAGTGAAATTTGATCCCTGATCGGTGAGTATGGTGTGTGGAGAACCGAATTTACATATGAAGTTTTTAATAAATGCGTCGGCGATGTCTGGAGAAGTTGCTCGGGATAGAGGGATTGCAAGAGAATATTTAGTTAAGAGGTCTTGGATAGTGAGGATGTAAATATTGCCCTTTTGAGTTTCTGGGAGAGGTCCCATTATGTCAAGTGCCACCTTTTCGAAGGCGTGATCTGGAGTGTCCGTGATCTTCATCGGCAGTTTAGGCTTGACTCGAACGAGTTTGTTCAATTGACATTTTCGGCATTTAGATATGAAGTCCTGTACGTCCTTCTTTAGACCAGGCCAATAGAACCTTTGTTTAATCCGAAGGCATGTCTTCGTAATCCCTTTGTGACCTGCGGATGCGGAGCAATGATTTTCCTCGATAATTTTAATTTTATCTGTTTCCGATGGAACTTCGACTTTGCCGAAATGTAATATTATCCTGATATTCTCGTCGCTGAATACTTTTTCGATGAGTTCTCGAATATTCTGCCGTGAGAATGGATTAATGTTTCCGGCGGCGATACTGAGAATTCTTATCTCGAGTTCTCGAGTTACGTCCAACAGTGAACGCAGAGTCTCGATGACATCATCCTTCGTTGGCGGTACGGCAGTGTTTATTTGAACGGGAAGGCATATCAGCGGTCCGTGTTGAATGTCGTCGAAGACTTTTGCTCGCACAAAGGTTGCGTCTTTGAATGTCGGCAAGCGGTGTAAAATTTTTAGCTCGTTAGCGCCCTTATCGATCGGTTCGCCGTTTGTGGTGGTAAATACCGCGATAGCGTTCTCCGAGGTGGACAGTGCGTTTCTTGAATTTACTATTGTACATGTTGATTGACCATGAATTATAGGTGATGAAAAAACAGAGTCCTCGCTGGTACTAGAGCTAGCAGTTTCTTCGGATGATTGCGCGTGCGGTTGTGGTAGGATTTCAGTTTCTTCCGATATTATTATTGGGTTTTTATCTTGTTCGGGAATTTTGATTTTCGTAGGCGAAGAGAAAAGAGATTCGTCGGAGTCAGAGGAGAATGGTAGGATTTGAGCTGGATTTCTAGATAAGGCGTCAGCATTTACATTATATTTACCGGCTTTATAAATAATGTTGTACTCATATTCGGCGAGTTTTAGTCGCCATCTAATTAACCGTGACGTTGGATCTTTGACTGAATTCAGCCATACTAGAGGTTTATGGTCTGTGATGAGAGTGAATTTACTTCCATAAAGATAAGGCCTGAAATAATTTATGCTGTACACGATAGCTAAAAGTTCTTGTTCTATAGTACTGTAATTTTGTTCGGCTTTGTTGAGTAGACGAGAAGTGTAGGCGATTGGACGATCCTCACCAATTTTTCCTTGACTAAGGATACCTCCTATCGCGTATCCCGATGCGTCGGTAGTAACAATAAATCCTTTATTGAAATCGGGAAAATTTAGCACCGGTTCTTTACATAAGGCGTCGCGTAAGGTAATAAAAGATTTAGTCTGTTCTTCAGTCCATGTGAATTTTATATCCTTTTTTAAAAGGTTCGTGAGGGGTTTCGCCTTTTTCGAGAAGTCGGGGATAAATTTTCGATAATAACCAGCTAAGCCTAGGAATTGTTTGATCGCTCGAGGGTCACGCGGTTGCGGGAAGTTTTTGACCGCGTTAATTTTACCCGGATCTGGTTTTAAACCCTCCTCGCTCAGGATGTGCCCCAGGTAGGCGACTTCTTTTCGTAAAAATTCGCATTTGTCCGGCTGCAATTTAAGATTGGCCGAACGTAATCTTTCTATGAGTTTGTTGAATTTAATTTTATGCTCCTGAAGTGAGCTAGAATAGATAACAATGTCGTCGAGGTAGACGAACATTTCGTGTCCTTGAAGACCAGTTAAAACGTTGTCCATGAGTCGTTGGAACGTTGCTGGACCGTTACGGAGACCGAATGGCATACGCTTGAACTGGTAGTGTCCGTTCGGGGTGGAGAAGGCGGTCTTCTCCGCGTCGGACTTGTGCATGGGTATTTGGTGAAAACCAGAAGCAAGGTCAAAAATGGAAAAATGCTTGGCGCCACCGAGTTGGTCCAAGATTTCGTTTATATTAGGAAGTGGATATGCGTCGGCGGCAGTTTTGTCATTTAATTTTCTATAATCTATTACCATACGCCACCTTTTATTCCCTCTGGAGTCGGCCTTTTTGGGGACTACCCAAAGTGGTGAACTGTACGGGGATACTGATGGTTCTATAATATTATTCTGTAGTAATTCCTGAACCTGCCTTCTGATTTCCTCCTTATGCACGGGAGGATACCTGTCGATCGCTTGTCACTATTTTGTGCGAGATTGCTGAGGTGTGACCCAAGGGTTCCTCAGGGAGGTGGAATACGTCGGAGGCTTTGGAGATTAATTCGTGAACATGTTCGCGTTCCTCCGGATTTAAATGTTCTAGACGAAGAAGAGATTTTACGCTAGATACGCGTTCGCTAAGATCGCGTTGTCCAGAAGGACTTATCGTGTTGATTTCGGCTTTAGTGGATTCTGAGTGAAATTCTTGGATTTCGATTATTGGAATTGGAATACTAATATCCGTATCTGTGATGTTTATGGCCATTAATTGTCCGCGACCTCCAACGTTCCTTACAATAGCCTCTCCTAGGAGGAGCCCCTGGGTAACGTCGACCCGCGGTACATACCCTTCTTTCAGGTTATTAACGACCTTCACATGAATAATTTTTTTCGATCTTCTAGGGATCGTGACTTTGGAGTCGAGGAATGGGAAGGTCTTTCCCCTCCATTCCACGCTTTGATTCAGGAAATTAATTTTCGCGTTTCCCTCGAAGAAGGGTTGTCCTAAGATCCCTGCCTGCTTGATGGGAAACTGATTATCGACGATGTGGAATAATAAGGGGGTTTCACAGACGCTCAAAGTACACGTCCCTAAGGTGCGTACGAGACCATCCGTGATTCCCTTTAAAGATAACGGGCAATCCGTTTGAATTGGTACATGCGATTTAAGAAAATTTTTCTTTAATAGATTTAGCTGAGCTCCGGTATCCACCATAAAGTTGGTAGATGAATTAACTTCCGGAATCTCCAAAGAGATTTCGGGGACTTCGCGAGGTGAATTTACTCGGAATGTATGGATTCTTGTTGCGGGGATTCCGGCGTTTCCTCTATTGTTATTGGGCGGACTATTCGAGCGGCTGCCCCCTGCCCGGAGCCCGAGGGTGGAAGGGGGCGCCGATCGTTTCCCGGAATCCGTAGACTGTTATTGAATTCTCTTTTACGACATTCGTTAATTAAATGTCCTGGACGTTTGCAGTAATTACATGTTTTGCTTTCCTGCTTTATTATAGGCGAGACCAGGTGTGAAGCTACGGGTGATCTTACGCTGACCTGTTCGCGATGCGGTGCGCTACCTGCCCGGCATTGTTCTGCGGTGTGTCCGCTGCGAGAACACTTTGCACAGAACTGGAAATTCCCTGGTCGGCTCTGTTCTCGTGTTTTCCTAATTTGTTCGCGATCTAATTCTAACTCGCGATAGATTTCGCGGACTTTCGCGAAGTTTTCTGCTAGAGTACGGCACTGAGAAATTTTCAATTCGATCCTATACTCGTGGGGAAGCCCGCGACGAAGGGCTCGTAGGGCCATTTCGTCCAGCTCGTAGATTAACGAATCAGGTAGACGCCCTCGTGTTGCGAGTTCCGCGTCTATGATAGCGGACCGTATGTCCTTTATACGACCGATAAAATCGATAATATGCTCCTTGAATTTGAGACTGATATTACTAAGATCACCGCGGAGTTGATCTACGCTTTTACCTGAGCCAAATTCTAATGCAAGCGTGGAGAGTAGACGGGTCAAGTCCGACTTTTCCTCGTCCTCTATCGCGGCGTATGCACGTCCGTGCAATTTCGTAACGATAAATCTCGTAAGTGCGTTTTCTTGTCGCGGCGTGCTGAGGTCACGCGCTCGTTTGCATGCTCGAGCGAAATCTTTATATGGTATATTTGTACCATTAAAAACGGGAATCATATCCACGATGTCGCGAAGCGGGATAGGGTCGTGGTCGTGGTCGCGATTTCTGTTAGGGGACATGTCCATATGTTGACCGGTTGGTGCGATTAAAGGCGAATGAGATCTACTAGGATTTCTTATTTCGCGTCTTAAGGACTCTATTTGCGCGGCGAGTTCCGTAGTCGTGTCTTTTGCTTCCATTCGCGTATTTTCGAGAGCAGTTTTGTATTCGTTTATTTCGCGTTCCGCGATGGCGGTGCGTTCTTCGAGTTGTCTAACGTACGTAGATTTTTGTTGGAATTCGCGTTCCGCGCGTTGCTGCTTGCGGTTAAAATCTTCGCTTTGTTGCAATAATTGCTCGTGCTGCGATTTGAGACGTTCCTCCTTTTCGACGAGTTTTTTCCGCAGTTCATCGAATTCGGCGCGCGATTGCGCGTCGTCGACGGCGGTGCTTCGTCCGCGCGTCTCCATGCTTAATTTCGATGGACGCAAAATGTTGAATGATTTTTAGAAACGCGTGATATGATAATAAATTCGAGGTTGTACGTGTAAAAATTTGAGATCGCAGAGATTTAGGAGTTTGTTAACTAAGGTTTTTGAAATTTCAGAAGGGATTCGTCACCGACTTCCTAGCGTATCCCACCGCTGTCACCAGAAATGTGGCCCTGTTACGTCCCAAGCTCGCGGAATTTAAGAGATTAGATGAATTTAAGATTTTTATATTCAAAGATCGCGACGCGAGATGGACGAGAGGGTGACCGCTTACTTTTTGGGGAAACCCCTGGGACGATCACGGTCAGTAAGGAGAATCGGTGTGTGAATTAATCCCGTGACGTTGTTAGGGCGTTGCCACTTACCTTAAGATGGCTTCTCTGGGTAATTGATTTGGGCATGGCTGATCCAGATGCCCTGTTCTACCTTGACTATTCGAGGTAGTTGTCGTATTGAAGGGTTGTTGTTGCTATCCGTTGAGGATTGGAGAAGTGTGCTGGAACTATCCTCGGTGGACTCTTGGAGCTGCCTAGGCGCTTCTTCGAATGTAATAGGAGTTAGGTGGTAAGGAGGAGGATCGACGGGTTCCTGGGTACAGGTTCCAATGTATGGATTGGTGGTGGCAGGCAGGTACTGGGCGCGGAGGAGCCTTTGTAACTGTGTTTTCCTGCCAGCACGACGGGTCTTCTTAGGCATTTGGTAGTTGGTTGTGATGGATTGGATAATAGGAAATAATCGAGGTGGCTGGCGAGCCGGTCTTGCCCTCTCTGGCCAGGCCTCGATAGATGTAGGAAGGATAATCAGGGTGTCTGGCGAGCCGGTCTTGCCCTCTCTGGCCAGATCCTGATAGATGAAGGAATAGTAATCAGGGTGTCTGGTGAGCCGGTCTTGCCCTCTCTGACCAGGTCCTGATGACTAGTGGATTTTGGAACTCAGATCAAATTGAGCCGGTCTTGCCCTCTCTAATTCGAATGAGCTTATGATTTATGGATGTAGGTTAAGGCTAAGATTCTAGGATTATGAGGTAGTATTATGATAGGAATAGTAATCAGGGTGTCTGGTGAGCCGGTCTTGCCCTCTCTGACCAGATCCTGATAACTAATGGAATTTGAAACTCAGATTAAGTTGAGCCGGTCTTGCCCTCTCTAACTTGAATGAGCTTCAGTGGATAGGAATAAGATCTATGATTTATGGATGGAAGTTAAGGAATAGAATTAAGGTTAAGGATGGAAATGGTTCAATGATTCTAAATAAGTCACACGCGTTTAAGAATAAAAAGAATATATATTAAACTTACTTAAAACTGTTTACAAAACTATAAACTAACTTAGATAATAATCGAATAATTAATTGAGATATAAGAATAACTGGATTAGAAGAATTTGTCGCGGCGGTGTCGCGGAGTCGAGAGGCTCGTATTCTCGCTAGGAGATTGAATTATGAATGAATGCGGTAGCGTCTGTATTGCTTCAGAGCGCTGGCTTGATTGAGGATCGACTGACTGACTGACTGATTGAGGATCGACTGACTGACTGACTGATTGAGGATCGACTGACTGACTGACTACCGGAGCGTGTGGGACCTATATTTATATGGGTAGAGTGTAGCGTGGCCCGGTGGTCCGCTATTGGTTCGCTCGCTCGCGGGCCCCTAATTGGCTGGGAGGCGTAGCTGACGCCGGAGTGTCCTGCTGGCTCTCTGCGGTCCGTGCGTGAGATATACTCACTGCCTGTTTTGCTCAGTCTGCGGAAGATCGTCGTGGAGGTCGGACGTCTGCTCAGCTCCTTGGTAGTTGGTGTCGGTAATAGATGGGTATCGATGACCGATGTTGGTAACGGATCGATAATCGATGTTGGTAATTGGTGAATGTCGGAAAATGATGGATGTTGATAACCGATGTCGGTAATGGATCGATAATCGATGTTGGTAATTGTTGGATGTCGGAAAATAATGGCTGTCGATAATGGATGTTTTTACATTGTATGAGGGTTTTTACGTTCGAGAGGTGTTCGTTGACTTAATAGTATTAACAATCTTGTGTTTGAAGAATAATTTACAATGTGTGGTTCTATGGTCGCCTCGCAAAACTTATCATCAGTCGGTAACTTACCATCAGTTGGTAAGGTAGATTTCTGTTTTACCGACGGTTGATAAGGAAGATTCCTGTTGCTAATTTATGCCGTCGCTTTAGTATAAGTCGGTAATGTAGGTTTCGTATTATCATTTATCGACGGTTTGTTGTTGGTAAAAGAAGTATTACAAAGAAAACTGTGTACCTACAACTACCTTAAAAGCGTTTTATCATAAGGTAATATATGAATTAATGGATATGCTTATGATGGTAATTATAAGTAGGTATAAATGTTAAAAGTAATGCGGGGTTGCTAGGCGGACGTTACAATAGCTCGCGCGGTCTTCCCAGCTGACGCTGCAAAAATAAGTCACGTACGAGATAACAGCTCGCGCGGTCTTCCCAGCTGACGCTGCAAAAATAAGGCACGTACGCTCGGAGTACCGAGGCCGATCTCACACATACCGCTGACGCTGCAACGATAAGATAAGCGGCCGCGCTTTGGATTCTCGGAACGGAGAACGCCCGGCGTGCGACCGCTGAGTTAGCAATTAAGACACGCCTATAACTAGGCGGGAGTAGGAGCCAACAGGCAGTTGTATCAGCTACGTCGACCAGTGCACTTCGGATGTTAACGCGTGACAAGTGACAGTGAATCCGTACATAGGAGTCTGCCGCTAACGAGAACTTCGATCAACAGTTAATGTAAGTCTTAATTAAAACTGGTCAGCGCTTAGGAAGCTGAAGTGTTAATTGAAGCAAATCCGGATCGGAAGTTTCGTGTCTGCGGGTCGCTCCGCTCCGTTTCATAAACCGTTGTCCTCCGAATTGACAGGCCGAGGTTGTGTTAGTTAGAGGGTCAATTTAATCCGTAATAATAACTGTCCAACGTCATTTAGTCGTTGATTTAAATCCGGAAAGCACTGTGTCGTTCGGAACTGTTCACTCCGTCTCTTTGACGTAAAACCTTTGTATTCATTTATTGAGAAACTATTACTCTGTTTTATTACTCTGTTTATTGATTGTACACGATTTGCATTTATATTCTAATAATTAATTACCTTTCATATTATTACTGAACTCTAACATTGCATTCCTCTCCTGATTATCTTTTATTGTTATTTCCGACACACCAATCAAGTATTCCTTCCTGTATCCACCTTACTTACTATTAATTGCCTTTTATTTACATTCTGTCCGTACCCATCTGAATTCAATCCCACTTACCTTGTATCCGCAATCTCGATTCTAATTATTGAATTCGTGTAACGCATATTAGTCTAGAAATTAACGAGGTGCATTCTTGTTTTTATTAGAACCTGGTAGAATCTGCGCAACGAAAGCGCCTATAAGAGGTTGTTTTCGCGCTCGTAAAGAAGCGCCCCTTTCGCGGCAGACTTCTATAAAATAGAGAAGCACCCCTTATAACGAGGCAGACTTCCACGATTTAAAGAGCGCCTTTGCGACTGGGACGTTCACCCTTCTTCAAGGAAAGACTTCTTTGCGAGAGCCTACTGCGGCCTATTAGAATCTAACCTGAAGAGAGGAAATACGAATTACCAAAAATGCACTTCTTTAATTTAGATACCCAATGGTAAGAGATCAAGACGATATTTACTTACCTTTTAAATCTATTTGCTTAACCTAAAAACTAATTTAGGAAGCATTCATACACATACCTCACCTAACCTTAAATCTAAACCGTATAAATTATACTCATTACTTCATTAACATAATATTTACCTACCTTACCTTCCGTTAACCTCTACAGTTATTTTGGAACTCGTCGTATTTTATTCTAAATAAATCTTCCTTGCGGAGGTAAATAGTTCCGACCCTTACGCGATCAAGGTATTCCCGAGCGTCTAGTTCGTGTAGGCGAGCAAGCTCAAAATACCCAACCATATATGCACGTACCTTTCAACGTGAGGTTAATACCCGAGGGCAGTTAACTCTCCGGGAAGTTACGTTTCGCCGTTTTCTTGCGAGTCCGAACCCTTCAGGCCAGGACGTAACATCAGAAACGAGAGACCGCATTTTCCGTGTAAATTGACGTGAAAATTCGAATGGCATCGAGAATTTCATCGAAAAGAATTTTGGAAGGGCATGGTTTCGACGCAAAGGTAAGTTTTCTCTCTGAAATCGACAGATTTCGCATTTCAGGCGATAGTTTCGCACTTTTTCCAGATTTCCCTATTTCAGAAACGAGAGAACGCATTTTCCGTGTAAATTGACGTGAAAATTCGAATGGCATCGAGAATTTCATCGAAAAGAATTTTGGAAGGGCATGGTTTCGACGCAAAGGTAAGTTTTCTCTCGGAAATAGACAGTTTTCGCATTTCAGGCGATAGTTTCGCACTTTTTCCAGATTTCCCTATTTCAGAAACGAGAGACCGCATTTTCCGTGTAAATTGACGTGAAAATTCGAATGGCATCGAGAATTTCATCGAAAAGAATTTTGGAAGGGCATGGTTTCGACGCAAAGGTAAGTTTTCTCTCTGAAATCGACAGATTTCGCATTTCAGGCGATAGTTTCGCACTTTTTCCAGATTTCCCTATTTCAGAAACGAGAGACCGCATTTTCCGTGTAAATTGACGTGAAAATTCGAATGGCATCGAGAATTTCATCGAAAAGAATTTTGGAAGGGCATGGTTTCGACGCAAAGGTAAGTTTTCTCTCTGAAATCGACAGATTTCGCATTTCAGGCGATAGTTTCGCACTTTTTCCAGATTTCCCTATTTCAGAAACGAGAGACCGCATTTTCCGTGTAAATTGACGTGAAAATTCGAATGGCATCGAGAATTTCATCGAAAAGAATTTTGGAAGGGCATGGTTTCGACGCAAAGGTAAGTTTTCTCTCTGAAATCGACAGATTTCGCATTTCAGGCGATAGTTTCGCACTTTTTCCAGATTTCCCTATTTCAGAAACGAGAGACCGCATTTTCCGTGTAAATTGACGTGAAAATTCGAATGGCATCGAGAATTTCATCGAAAAGAATTTTGGAAGGGCATGGTTTCGACGCAAAGGTAAGTTTTCTCTCGGAAATAGACAGTTTTCGCATTTCAGGCGATAGTTTCGCACTTTTTCCAGATTTCCCTATTTCAGAAACGAGAGACCGCATTTTCCGTGTAAATTGACGTGAAAATTCGAATGGCATCGAGAATTTCATCGAAAAGAATTTTGGAAGGGCATGGTTTCGACGCAAAGGTAAGTTTTCTCTCGGAAATAGACAGTTTTCGCATTTCAGGCGATAGTTTCGCACTTTTTCCAGATTTCCCTATTTCAGAAACGAGAGACCGCATTTTCCGTGTAAATTGACGTGAAAAGTCGAATGGCATCGAGAATTTCATCGAAAAGAATTTTGGAAGGGCATGGTTTCGACGCAAAGGTAAGTTTTCTCTCTGAAATCGACAGATTTCGCATTTCAGGCGATAGTTTCGCACTTTTTCCAGATTTCCCTATTTCAGAAACGAGAGACCGCATTTTCCGTGTAAATTGACGTGAAAATTCGAATGTGTGACGGTCGCGTCACCCGGCACCCTTACATACACACATATACATATATACATATATATACATTTGTACATGAGCCTTCCCGAACATAGCCTTTACTAGGAAACCCTCTAAAAGAGAACAAGTAACTTAAAGAACAGAGCCTTCACTAGGAAACTCCCTAAAAGAGAACAAGTAGCTTAAACTCGTTACTAAAGCAATACGATACTCTGGAAGCCTCATCAAAGCTACGGAAGTCATTACTCACTTAAGAGATAAGATACCAAACCAAGCTACGGAAGTCATTACTCACTTAAGAAATAAGATACCGCTCTAATGAACTAAAACTCTGTACAGGAAATTATAAAATCCTTCTAAGGTAAGAGAGTACTTGAACTTCGACCAAGGCTCTTCGCAACAAACCATATATGGAGCTTCGACCAAGGCTTCTTCGCAACAGCCATAAAAGGCTCGTACAATTTAACAGAAAGGTTTTTAACTACCTCTCCGAAATCGTAAAAGTTATACCCTGCATTCGTATGACACACGCTACAAAGTCCACTTTTCTCCGAGTATAAATACGGGCCCCTTTGCCCAGTAAAGTCAGTAACGCGGTAGTTAGCAGTACAGTAACCAGTAACGGAGTAGTACAGCAAGAAGTAAGGAGTCAAGCGCGAAGTAACTCGATAGTCGGAAGAGTAAGAGTCAGTAGAAGTAACGAAGAATCAAACGCGAATCTAATATAACGCAGAGTGTGTCAAACGAATCAGGACAACGAGATCCATACGTAAGTTTAACCATTTGTACTTTAAGCCCAGCAATACCTGGCACATTGTAACGCACCATTGCATATATTAAATATATATATTTTTATACTTATGTTTAACCTAACATAAAGACTTTACACCACTGTTATCCTGCATGAACTGCATAATCTACGGAACGTAGATTCTAACGCATATGAATTGAACTTAGACTCTAACGCGTATTACCTTTGAAATTATAACGAGAATAAGAACGAGTCCCTACGTACCTCGAACATTTATTGAACATCACAGAGTTTCCCTTTGTACCTTAGTACTTAACCATAGCGAAACGATCCCCTACTTTAGTTACGACACCTCACGTACAGGCTCACGGTGAAGATAATCTCTTTTGATCAACGGTCTGATTTTCTACCTCACGAATCTTACAAACTCACGGTTTAACTCTCTATCGTACCAACCTAGAGTAACGGATACCATCACCATATCAACGCGAGATAAGAAAAGATCCACACGTAGAAACTTTAGACACCGACCTTACCGATCTGGGATCACGAGTATTCTACTCTTACCATCCGCAGTCTAAGGATCGAAAGATCATTAAATTTTGTATTAACCAACAGCCAGCGCGGGGCCGTGACACGATTTTTGGTGGCAGCGGTGGGATCTGTTTTTCGCTGCCAGAATAAAAACCTCTTTTCATTAACGTTAAAATCTGGTTAGGAGAGATCCTCTACGCTTGTTCAATATGCCTATCACACTAAAAGACAATGAAACCACAACACAAATCCAAGCTCGTCGCGAATACGCACCGACACAAAGCCCCACAATTGCCAGTGGCGGTGCACCACCACTTATACCGGGACTCGCTAGTACTTCAGGCACCGAAGCCATCATTATTCCTCAAATTACAATCAAAGACGCGATCGAAGCCGTACCAACGTTCGACGGAAGAGCACAAACATTCAGGGCATTTTCCGAAGGTTGCAAGGATGCTAAGGACATGATTCCTCCCCATGCAGAAATAAATCTAGTCAAATTAATTAAAAATCGCCTAAGAGGTAACGCTAAACATGTAGTTACCGGAAAAAGCTTCGTGACCATTGACTCCTTACTCGAATATTTGCAACACCGGTTCTCACCTCCAAAATCAATCTCCTGCCTACAAGGACAGTTAGGGACAATTACGCAATTCCCCTCAGAAGATGTAATTTCCTTCAGTTGCCGAGTGCAACACCTTCTCGACGACATAATCGAGACACATACTCGTATTACCAGAGAAGAAAACACAGCGTTTCGATATGATACGGAAATAGAGGCAATCAAATGTTTCTCGCGCGGTCTGAAAAGGAGCATACGCATAAATCCATCCATTCAGCGCACTTTAGACGACGCCATTCGCTCCGCGATAGAGGCCGAATCCGAAAGCTACCTCATTCAACAATTGCATGAGCGAATTAAGAAGGACGTCGACCGAGCGTATAGATCCGAAGAGAATGCTGTACGACCACAGCGACCGCGAGGAAACTGTTTCTTTTGCAACAAACCGGGTCATTCTGCCGAAACTTGCTGGCTAAAGGAAAGAAACGCACCACGAGGCAACTCGTCCAAGGGAAACGCATTCCAGGAGACTCCATCACCACGAAATACGTCGCAAAAAGTATGCCAATACTGCAACTTCAAAGGACACACAATAGATGAGTGTCGTAAGAAACGATACAACGAACAGCAGAATAGCCGACAAAATTCGGGAAACGGAGCTTCCCTCTCGCCGAACGACGCACGCCGAGAGGAATTATCACCGAGAGTCCGCGTCATAGGTCCCATAGAGGAACAAATACCGTCTACACAATAGATTGCCCGAACGAAGCACCGTCAATACTAATTTCAAAGCCAGAAAACCCACCTATCATTTTTATGATCGATACAGGAGCAGGAGTGAATTTAATTAAAGATAAACTCTATCGAAACAAAGAAGAATATTACAAAGGTTCAGTTAAAATTCGCGGAATAACCACAGGCACAGTATCAACGTTAGGACATGTATTTGTGAATATGTTTGGTATAATTTCAAAATTCCACGTCGTACCGGACGACTTTCCTATGCATCAAGAAGGTATAATCGGAACACCTTACTTAAAGGCAGCCGCAGCCAGTATAGATTACGAACAACAGTGCTTAATTCTTCACGATAAAACTATTCCATTTCTTCAAGATAACGTAATTCAACTACCTGCCCGTACTTCGAAATTAGTATTCATATCTTTAACGAACGACTCTCCAAATGAAGGCTACATGCCAAGCCTAAAAACAGACTCGCAAATTCTTTTGGGTAATGCAATTGTGAACAACTATAACGGTAAAGCAGAACTCTATGCTATCAATACCGGCAGTGAAGATATCACGCTAATCTTTCCTCCCGTACGACTACAAAGGTTGGAAGAAATAGCAGCCCCAAATACGGCTGAAAACACATGCTCACCAGCAGCAACTTCTATTTCGGATCAAGAGAATCCACCACGCAAGGAAAAACTGAAGCATTTTTCCAAAATCACTAGCTCACGAGAAGCTACTTCTATTTCGGATCAAGGGAATCCACCACGCAAGGAAAAACTGAAGCATTTTTCCAAAATCACTAGCTCACGAGAAGCTACTTCTATTTCGGATCAAGGGAATCCACCACGCAAGGAAAAACTGAAGCATTTTTCCAAAATCACTAGCTCACGAGAAGCTACTTCTAATTCGGATCGCAAGAATCCTCAAAGCAAGGAAAAGCAGAAGCACTTTTTCAAAAATTCAAAAGGAAGACACCATCAAAAGGAACAGAAGAGACAGACGGCAAAACGCGAAACGAACAAAGTTCCCGAAGCAAAGCCAGAACTTCAAGCCATTAGTTCAAATAAAAATTCATCTCTCACCGAGGTCGAGAGTTTAGAACCAAATGCCACTCGAAGCGATTCTCTCTCCTTAGTATCAAAGAAAAATGAACGGGTCGTCGAGATCGTCCCAGTTCTACACTCTTTTACTTCAAAGGATACGTCTTCCAATTCTACAAGCACTCACACTCCAAAACGAGTAAAAGAATTACTTCCGTTACTACGACTCGAGCACTTGAACTCCGAGGAACGCAACGAAGCGGAAAAGTTAATAACGGAATTCGCAGACAGATTCCACTTACCAGACGAAGCACTGGAAGCCACTACAAAGGCGCATCACAAAATAATTACGGTTGACGATACGCCAATTAATACGAAGCAATACCGCTACCCGCCGGTACATAAAGAAGAAATCCAGAGACAAGTCTCGGACATGCTAAACCAAGGTATAATACAAGAATCAGATTCCGCATACAATTCACCACTATGGGTAGTTCCAAAAAAACCCGATTCGCAAGGAAATAAACGCTGGCGATTAGTTATAGATTTTCGAACATTGAACGAAAAAACAAAAGGCGACGCCTACCCTCTGCCAAACATCACAGAAATCCTCGATCAACTAGGCGGAGCAAAATACTTTTCAATTTTCGACTTAGCCTCAGGATTCCACCAAATACCAATGGATCCACTAGACAAAAATAAAACTGCTTTTTCTACGCCGCATGGTCACTTCGAATATAACCGAATGCCATTTGGATTGAAGAACGCACCCGCCACGTTTCAGCGATTGATGGATCAAACCTTAACAGGTTTGCAAGGCAATGAAATGTTTGTTTATCTGGACGACATCGTAATATACGCAAAATCCCTAGAAGAACACGGAATCAAATTCCGGAAGCTCATAGAACGCCTTCGTAAAGCGAACCTTCAACTACAACCGGATAAATGCGAATTTCTACGAAAGGAAGTTACCTACCTTGGACACATAATTACTGAAAACGGTGTTCAACCCGACCCACGAAAAATAGAAGCAGTACAAAATTTTCCTATTCCAAAAAACGCCAAACATATTAAACAGTTTCTAGGACTAACAGGTTATTATCGAAGATTTATCATGGACTATTCTAAAACGGCAAAACCTTTAACGGAACTACTAAAGAAAAACAATGATTTCGCGTGGACGACGCCACAACAGAACGCTTTCGAAACACTAAGAAATATTCTTTGCGAACAACCAATACTCCAATATCCGGACTTTAACGAAACGTTTAACTTAACGACAGACGCCTCGGGATACGCAGTCGGCGCTGTTCTCAGCCAGGGACCCGTCGGTAAAGATCTACCAATAGCCTATGCGTCTCGTTTATTAAATGGAGCCGAGAAAAACTATTCAACTATTGAAAAAGAACTACTAGCAATAGTCTACGCAGTAAATCATTTTCGACCGTACATCTATGGGAAGAAATTCACACTTCTTACGGATCATCGTCCACTAGTCTGGCTACATAAAGTCAAAGACCCTACATCTCGTCTATTACGTTGGAGATTTAAATTAGACGAATACGAATACAATATCGTCTACAAGCAAGGCAAGGCTAACAGCAACGCCGACGCCCTTTCAAGAAATCCACCAGAGATTTGCACATTTCCATTAACAGAAATAGAACCTGACAGTGAAACATCCACAGAAGATATTTTCGATAGTCCATTTATTAATGCAAGGTTAACAAACCCACAAACTATTCCTGAAATTCAAGAAGAAGAGACAGAAGAGACTAACTCAATTCAGGACGAGGAAGAACCTCCGGATCAAATCGAAACATTCAAATCAACTGTTACGTCCCAAGCTCGCGGAATTTAAGAGATTAGATGAATTTAAGATTTTTATATTCAAAGATCGCGACGCGAGATGGACGAGAGGGTGACCGCTTACTTTTTGGGGAAACCCCTGGGACGATCACGGTCAGTAAGGAGAATCGGTGTGTGAATTAATCCCGTGACGTTGTTAGGGCGTTGCCACTTACCTTAAGATGGCTTCTCTGGGTAATTGATTTGGCCATGGCTGATCCAGATGCCCTGTTCTACCTTGACTATTCGAGGTAGTTGTCGTATTGAAGGGTTGTTGTTGCTATCCGTTGAGGATTGGAGAAGTGTGCTGGAACTATCCTCGGTGGACTCTTGGAGCTGCCTAGGCGCTTCTTCGAATGTAATAGGAGTTAGGTGGTAAGGAGGAGGATCGACGGGTTCCTGGGTACAGGTTCCAATGTATGGATTGGTGGTGGCAGGCAGGTACTGGGCGCGGAGGAGCCTTTGTAACTGTGTTTTCCTGCCAGCACGACGGGTCTTCTTAGGCATTTGGTAATTGGTTGTGATGGATTGGATAATAGGAAATAATCGAGGTGGCTGGCGAGCCGGTCTTGCCCTCTCTGGCCAGGCCTCGATAGATGTAGGAAGGATAATCAGGGTGTCTGGCGAGCCGGTCTTGCCCTCTCTGGCCAGATCCTGATAGATGAAGGAATAGTAATCAGGGTGTCTGGTGAGCCGGTCTTGCCCTCTCTGACCAGGTCCTGATGACTAGTGGATTTTGGAACTCAGATCAAATTGAGCCGGTCTTGCCCTCTCTAATTCGAATGAGCTTATGATTTATGGATGTAGGTTAAGGCTAAGATTCTAGGATTATGAGGTAGTATTATGATAGGAATAGTAATCAGGGTGTCTGGTGAGCCGGTCTTGCCCTCTCTGACCAGATCCTGATAACTAATGGAATTTGAAACTCAGATTAAGTTGAGCCGGTCTTGCCCTCTCTAACTTGAATGAGCTTCAGTGGATAGGAATAAGATCTATGATTTATGGATGGAAGTTAAGGAATAGAATTAAGGTTAAGGATGGAAATGGTTCACTGATTCTAAATAAGTCACACGCGTTTAAGAATAAAAAGAATATATATTAAACTTACTTAAAACTGTTTACAAAACTATAAACTAACTTAGATAATAATCGAATAATTAATTGAGATATAAGAATAACTGGATTAGAAGAATTTGTCGCGGCGGTGTCGCGGAGTCGAGAGGCTCGTATTCTCGCTAGGAGATTGAATTATGAATGAATGCGGTAGCGTCTGTATTGCTTCAGAGCGCTGGCTTGATTGAGGATCGACTGACTGACTGACTGATTGAGGATCGACTGACTGACTGACTGATTGAGGATCGACTGACTACCGGAGCGTGTGGGACCTATATTTATATGGGTAGAGTGTAGCGTGGCCCGGTGGTCCGCTATTGGTTCGCTCGCTCGCGGGCCCCTAATTGGCTGGGAGGCGTAGCTGACGCCGGAGTGTCCTGCTGGCTCTCTGCGGTCCGTGCGTGAGATATACTCACTGCCTGTTTTGCTCAGTCTGCGGAAGATCGTCGTGGAGGTCGGACGTCTGCTCAGCTCCTTGGTAGTTGGTGTCGGTAATAGATGGGTATCGATGACCGATGTTGGTAACGGATCGATAATCGATGTTGGTAATTGGTGAATGTCGGAAAATGATGGATGTTGATAACCGATGTCGGTAATGGATCGATAATCCATGTTGGTAATTGTTGGATGTCGGAAAATAATGGCTGTCGATAATGGATGTTTTTACATTGTATGAGGGTTTTTACGTTCGAGAGGTGTTCGTTGACTTAATAGTATTAACAATCTTGTGTTTGAAGAATAATTTACAATGTGTGGTTCTATGGTCGCCTCGCAAAACTTATCATCAGTCGGTAACTTACCATCAGTAGGTAAGGTAGATTTCTGTTTTACCGACGGTTGATAAGGAAGATTCCTGTTGCTAATTTATGCCGTCGCTTTAGTATAAGTCGGTAATGTAGGTTTCGTATTATCATTTATCGACGGTTTGTTGTTGGTAAAAGAAGTATTACAAAGAAAACTGTGTACCTACAACTAACTTAAAAGCGTTTTATCATAAGGTAATATATGAATTAATGGATATGCTTATGATGGTAATTATAAGTAGGTATAAATGTTAAAAGTAATGCGGGGTTGCTAGGCGGACGTTACACCCCCCCCCCCCCCTTATAATAGAAAAATGATGCGGATTATTTTTCGTTGTCGTTTTACATAACTAAATACATAGAGTTCGCCATCACTGATTCTGTTCTTCGAGTTTTGGGGTATGTGAGGGATCTTCTTTGTTCGAAATGTGGGATTTAGGGGAAGAACCAGTGGAATAACATATTTTTCCTTAAACGAATGTCTTAAGCTTATCTACATGAACTAGTTTGGTTTTTCGGCCGATTTTTATACGAACGTTTCGGTCGTTTATGATTTCGATTATTTCGTATGGACCGGTGTATTGGGCGTCTAATTTCCCGTGTTGAGGTTCTTTAACTAAATAGACAAGTTGACCAACGGTCACATTCCTCTCAGAGGCGCGTCGATCGTAATATTGTTTGGATCTATACTTAGAGAGATTGAGGTTTGTTTTCGCTGTGTTCTGTACATCGTGTATTTTGTGAAACAAGTTGGTTAAATAATGTGCGTATGTTTCGTTCGACTGTTCGTCGCCCAACGGATACGCAGAGGGCGCTCGCGCTTTTTCTCCAAAGACCAATTCGTGCGGTGTAAATTTTGTGGATTCGTGGACGCTAGTGTTATAGGAGAAAATGGCGAGGTCCGTCCATTCGTCCCAGTCTACTTGGTTACTTGTATAATTTTTTAAATATTCAGCAAGAACGTGGTGTGATCTTTCGAGTGATCCGTTACTTTGTGGGTGGAACGCGGTGGTCTGACAATGACCAATGCGGAATTTTTTCGTTATGGCTTTTATCACGCTGGAAGTGAAATTTGATCCCTGATCGGTGAGTATGGTGTGTGGAGAACCGAATTTACATATGAAGTTTTTAATAAATGCGTCGGCGATGTCTGGAGAAGTTGCTCGGGATAGAGGGATTGCAAGAGAATATTTAGTTAAGAGGTCTTGGATAGTGAGGATGTAAATATTGCCCTTTTGAGTTTCTGGGAGAGGTCCCATTATGTCAAGTGCCACCTTTTCGAAGGCGTGATCTGGAGTGTCCGTGATCTTCATCGGCAGTTTAGGCTTGACTCGAACGAGTTTGTTCAATTGACATTTTCGGCATTTAGATATGAAGTCCTGTACGTCCTTCTTTAGACCAGGCCAATAGAACCTTTGTTTAATCCGAAGGCATGTCTTCGTAATCCCTTTGTGACCTGCGGATGCGGAGCAATGATTTTCCTCGATAATTTTAATTTTATCTGTTTCCGATGGAACTTCGACTTTGCCGAAATGTAATATTATCCTGATATTCTCGTCGCTGAATACTTTTTCGATGAGTTCTCGAATATTCTGCCGTGAGAATGGATTAATGTTTCCGGCGGCGATACTGAGAATTCTTATCTCGAGTTCTCGAGTTACGTCCAACAGTGAACGCAGAGTCTCGATGACATCATCCTTCGTTGGCGGTACGGCAGTGTTTATTTGAACGGGAAGGCATATCAGCGGTCCGTGTTGAATGTCGTCGAAGACTTTTGCTCGCACAAAGGTTGCGTCTTTGAATGTCGGCAAGCGGTGTAAAATTTTTAGCTCGTTAGCGCCCTTATCGATCGGTTCGCCGTTTGTGGTGGTAAATACCGCGATAGCGTTCTCCGAGGTGGACAGTGCGTTTCTTGAATTTACTATTGTACATGTTGATTGACCATGAATTATAGGTGATGAAAAAACAGAGTCCTCGCTGGTACTAGAGCTAGCAGTTTCTTCGGATGATTGCGCGTGCGGTTGTGGTAGGATTTCAGTTTCTTCCGATATTATTATTGGGTTTTTATCTTGTTCGGGAATTTTGATTTTCGTAGGCGAAGAGAAAAGAGATTCGTCGGAGTCAGAGGAGAATGGTAGGATTTGAGCTGGATTTCTAGATAAGGCGTCAGCATTTACATTATATTTACCGGCTTTATAAATAATGTTGTACTCATATTCGGCGAGTTTTAGTCGCCATCTAATTAACCGTGACGTTGGATCTTTGACTGAATTCAGCCATACTAGAGGTTTATGGTCTGTGATGAGAGTGAATTTACTTCCATAAAGATAAGGCCTGAAATAATTTATGCTGTACACGATAGCTAAAAGTTCTTGTTCTATAGTACTGTAATTTTGTTCGGCTTTGTTGAGTAGACGAGAAGTGTAGGCGATTGGACGATCCTCACCAATTTTTCCTTGACTAAGGATACCTCCTATCGCGTATCCCGATGCGTCGGTAGTAACAATAAATCCTTTATTGAAATCGGGAAAATTTAGCACCGGTTCTTTACATAAGGCGTCGCGTAAGGTAATAAAAGATTTAGTCTGTTCTTCAGTCCATGTGAAATTTATATCCTTTTTTAAAAGGTTCGTGAGGGGTTTCGCCTTTTTCGAGAAGTCGGGGATAAATTTTCGATAATAACCAGCTAAGCCTAGGAATTGTTTGATCGCTCGAGGGTCACGCGGTTGCGGGAAGTTTTTGACCGCGTTAATTTTACCCGGATCTGGTTTTAAACCCTCCTCGCTCAGGATGTGCCCCAGGTAGGCGACTTCTTTTCGTAAAAATTCGCATTTGTCCGGCTGCAATTTAAGATTGGCCGAACGTAATCTTTCTATGAGTTTGTTGAATTTAATTTTATGCTCCTGAAGTGAGCTAGAATAGATAACAATGTCGTCGAGGTAGACGAACATTTCGTGTCCTTGAAGACCAGTTAAAACGTTGTCCATGAGTCGTTGGAACGTTGCTGGACCGTTACGGAGACCGAATGGCATACGCTTGAACTGGTAGTGTCCGTTCGGGGTGGAGAAGGCGGTCTTCTCCGCGTCGGACTTGTGCATGGGTATTTGGTGAAAACCAGAAGCAAGGTCAAAAATGGAAAAATGCTTGGCGCCACCGAGTTGGTCCAAGATTTCGTTTATATTAGGAAGTGGATATGCGTCGGCGGCAGTTTTGTCATTTAATTTTCTATAATCTATTACCATACGCCACCTTTTATTCCCTCTGGAGTCGGCCTTTTTGGGGACTACCCAAAGTGGTGAACTGTACGGGGATACTGATGGTTCTATAATATTATTCTGTAGTAATTCCTGAACCTGCCTTCTGATTTCCTCCTTATGCACGGGAGGATACCTGTACTGTTTTGTATTTACAGGTAGTCGATCGCTTGTCACTATTTTGTGCGAGATTGCTGAGGTGTGACCCAAGGGTTCCTCAGGGAGGTGGAATACGTCGGAGGCTTTGGAGATTAATTCGTGAACATGTTCGCGTTCCTCCGGATTTAAATGTTCTAGACGAAGAAGAGATTTTACGCTAGATACGCGTTCGCTAAGATCGCGTTGTCCAGAAGGACTTATCGTGTTGATTTCGGCTTTAGTGGATTCTGAGTGAAATTCTTGGATTTCGATTATTGGAATTGGAATACTAATATCCGTATCTGTGATGTTTATGGCCATTAATTGTCCGCGACCTCCAACGTTCCTTACAATAGCCTCTCCTAGGAGGAGCCCCTGGGTAACGTCGACCCGCGGTACATACCCTTCTTTCAGGTTATTAACGACCTTCACATGAATAATTTTTTTCGATCTTCTAGGGATCGTGACTTTGGAGTCGAGGAATGGGAAGGTCTTTCCCCTCCATTCCACGCTTTGATTCAGGAAATTAATTTTCGCGTTTCCCTCGAAGAAGGGTTGTCCTAAGATCCCTGCCTGCTTGATGGGAAACTGATTATCGACGATGTGGAATAATAAGGGGGTTTCACAGACGCTCAAAGTACACGTCCCTAAGGTGCGTACGAGACCATCCGTGATTCCCTTTAAAGATAACGGGCAATCCGTTTGAATTGGTACATGCGATTTAAGAAAATTTTTCTTTAATAGATTTAGCTGAGCTCCGGTATCCACCATAAAGTTGGTAGATGAATTAACTTCCGGAATCTCCAAAGAGATTTCGGGGACTTCGCGAGGTGAATTTACTCGGAATGTATGGATTCTTGTTGCGGGGATTCCGGCGTTTCCTCTATTGTTATTGGGCGGACTATTCGAGCGGCTGCCCCCTGCCCGGAGCCCGAGGGTGGAAGGGGGCGCCGATCGTTTCCCGGAATCCGTAGACTGTTATTGAATTCTCTTTTACGACATTCGTTAATTAAATGTCCTGGACGTTTGCAGTAATTACATGTTTTGCTTTCCTGCTTTATTATAGGCGAGACCAGGTGTGAAGCTACGGGTGATCTTACGCTGACCTGTTCGCGATGCGGTGCGCTACCTGCCCGGCATTGTTCTGCGGTGTGTCCGCTGCGAGAACACTTTGCACAGAACTGGAAATTCCCTGGTCGGCTCTGTTCTCGTGTTTTCCTAATTTGTTCGCGATCTAATTCTAACTCGCGATAGATTTCGCGGACTTTCGCGAAGTTTTCTGCTAGAGTACGGCACTGAGAAATTTTCAATTCGATCCTATACTCGTGGGGAAGCCCGCGACGAAGGGCTCGTAGGGCCATTTCGTCCAGCTCGTAGATTAACGAATCAGGTAGACGCCCTCGTGTTGCGAGTTCCGCGTCTATGATAGCGGACCGTATGTCCTTTATACGACCGATAAAATCGATAATATGCTCCTTGAATTTGAGACTGATATTACTAAGATCACCGCGGAGTTGATCTACGCTTTTACCTGAGCCAAATTCTAATGCAAGCGTGGAGAGTAGACGGGTCAAGTCCGACTTTTCCTCGTCCTCTATCGCGGCGTATGCACGTCCGTGCAATTTCGTAACGATAAATCTCGTAAGTGCGTTTTCTTGTCGCGGCGTGCTGAGGTCACGCGCTCGTTTGCATGCTCGAGCGAAATCTTTATATGGTATATTTGTACCATTAAAAACGGGAATCATATCCACGATGTCGCGAAGCGGGATAGGGTCGTGGTCGTGGTCGCGATTTCTGTTAGGGGACATGTCCATATGTTGACCGGTTGGTGCGATTAAAGGCGAATGAGATCTACTAGGATTTCTTATTTCGCGTCTTAAGGACTCTATTTGCGCGGCGAGTTCCGTAGTCGTGTCTTTTGCTTCCATTCGCGTATTTTCGAGAGCAGTTTTGTATTCGTTTATTTCGCGTTCCGCGATGGCGGTGCGTTCTTCGAGTTGTCTAACGTACGTAGATTTTTGTTGGAATTCGCGTTCCGCGCGTTGCTGCTTGCGGTTAAAATCTTCGCTTTGTTGCAATAATTGCTCGTGCTGCGATTTGAGACGTTCCTCCTTTTCGACGAGTTTTTTCCGCAGTTCATCGAATTCGGCGCGCGATTGCGCGTCGTCGACGGCGGTGCTTCGTCCGCGCGTCTCCATGCTTAATTTCGATGGACGCAAAATGTTGAATGATTTTTAGAAACGCGTGATATGATAATAAATTCGAGGTTGTACGTGTAAAAATTTGAGATCGCAGAGATTTAGGAGTTTGTTAACTAAGGTTTTTGAAATTTCAGAAGGGATTCGTCACCGACTTCCTAGCGTATCCCACCGCTGTCACCAGAAATGTGGCCCTGTTACGTCCCAAGCTCGCGGAATTTAAGAGATTAGATGAATTTAAGATTTTTATATTCAAAGATCGCGACGCGAGATGGACGAGAGGGTGACCGCTTACTTTTTGGGGAAACCCCTGGGACGATCACGGTCAGTAAGGAGAATCGGTGTGTGAATTAATCCCGTGACGTTGTTAGGGCGTTGCCACTTACCTTAAGATGGCTTCTCTGGGTAATTGATTTGGCCATGGCTGATCCAGATGCCCTGTTCTACCTTGACTATTCGAGGTAGTTGTCGTATTGAAGGGTTGTTGTTGCTATCCGTTGAGGATTGGAGAAGTGTGCTGGAACTATCCTCGGTGGACTCTTGGAGCTGCCTAGGCGCTTCTTCGAATGTAATAGGAGTTAGGTGGTAAGGAGGAGGATCGACGGGTTCCTGGGTACAGGTTCCAATGTATGGATTGGTGGTGGCAGGCAGGTACTGGGCGCGGAGGAGCCTTTGTAACTGTGTTTTCCTGCCAGCACGACGGGTCTTCTTAGGCATTTGGTAATTGGTTGTGATGGATTGGATAATAGGAAATAATCGAGGTGGCTGGCGAGCCGGTCTTGCCCTCTCTGGCCAGGCCTCGATAGATGTAGGAAGGATAATCAGGGTGTCTGGCGAGCCGGTCTTGCCCTCTCTGGCCAGATCCTGATAGATGAAGGAATAGTAATCAGGGTGTCTGGTGAGCCGGTCTTGCCCTCTCTGACCAGGTCCTGATGACTAGTGGATTTTGGAACTCAGATCAAATTGAGCCGGTCTTGCCCTCTCTAATTCGAATGAGCTTATGATTTATGGATGTAGGTTAAGGCTAAGATTCTAGGATTATGAGGTAGTATTATGATAGGAATAGTAATCAGGGTGTCTGGTGAGCCGGTCTTGCCCTCTCTGACCAGATCCTGATAACTAATGGAATTTGAAACTCAGATTAAGTTGAGCCGGTCTTGCCCTCTCTAACTTGAATGAGCTTCAGTGGATAGGAATAAGATCTATGATTTATGGATGGAAGTTAAGGAATAGAATTAAGGTTAAGGATGGAAATGGTTCACTGATTCTAAATAAGTCACACGCGTTTAAGAATAAAAAGAATATATATTAAACTTACTTAAAACTGTTTACAAAACTATAAACTAACTTAGATAATAATCGAATAATTAATTGAGATATAAGAATAACTGGATTAGAAGAATTTGTCGCGGCGGTGTCGCGGAGTCGAGAGGCTCGTATTCTCGCTAGGAGATTGAATTATGAATGAATGCGGTAGCGTCTGTATTGCTTCAGAGCGCTGGCTTGATTGAGGATCGACTGACTGACTGACTGATTGAGGATCGACTGACTGACTGACTGATTGAGGATCGACTGACTACCGGAGCGTGTGGGACCTATATTTATATGGGTAGAGTGTAGCATGGCCCGGTGGTCCGCTATTGGTTCGCTCGCTCGCGGGCCCCTAATTGGCTGGGAGGCGTAGCTGACGCCGGAGTGTCCTGCTGGCTCTCTGCGGTCCGTGCGTGAGATATACTCACTGCCTGTTTTGCTCAGTCTGCGGAAGATCGTCGTGGAGGTCGGACGTCTGCTCAGCTCCTTGGTAGTTGGTGTCGGTAATAGATGGGTATCGATGACCGATGTTGGTAACGGATCGATAATCGATGTTGGTAATTGGTGAATGTCGGAAAATGATGGATGTTGATAACCGATGTCGGTAATGGATCGATAATCGATGTTGGTAATTGTTGGATGTCGGAAAATAATGGCTGTCGATAATGGATGTTTTTACATTGTATGAGGGTTTTTACGTTCGAGAGGTGTTCGTTGACTTAATAGTATTAACAATCTTGTGTTTGAAGAATAATTTACAATGTGTGGTTCTATGGTCGACTCGCAAAACTTATCATCAGTCGGTAACTTACCATCAGTAGGTAAGGTAGATTTCTGTTTTACCGACGGTTGATAAGGAAGATTCCTGTTGCTAATTTATGCCGTCGCTTTAGTATAAGTCGGTAATGTAGGTTTCGTATTATCATTTATCGACGGTTTGTTGTTGGTAAAAGAAGTATTACAAAGAAAACTGTGTACCTACAACTAACTTAAAAGCGTTTTATCATAAGGTAATATATGAATTAATGGATATGCTTATGATGGTAATTATAAGTAGGTATAAATGTTAAAAGTAATGCGGGGTTGCTAGGCGGACGTTACACAACAGAACCAAAGTACATTCGAACACGTAACAACTTCTTACAAGCGAATACTGCAATATGTTTCGTAGACTGTAAAGGACAACCTGTCGATACAGGAAGCCAACTGCTCTATACTCACAAGATTATTAAATTTGATCCAACAAATTTACAGTCGGGAGAGATTACAAGAATTCAAAATAAATCAAAGTTCTATTATTTAATAGCAATACAAAGCACCGAATCATTGAAGCAAGCTTTTAATACCCTATACGAGTTATTAAAACATGATAATCAAACAAGAATTTCAATCTCCGAATCTCCAAAGGGAATACTTACCACCCCTTGGAATACCTTACAGACTGAACTACAAAACCTATCGTTACGAGACGTCAAAATATACGTACATTCGAACGAGATAAAAATTCCATTCCGCGAAGACATACTGGAGATTATACAAGAAAATCATAGCACGGTAATCGGAGGACATAAAGGAATGACTAAAACATACGCGCGTATCAAGGATAAATATTTCTGGGAAGGAATGAAACATGATATAAGGAGTTTCGTACGTCAATGCGGCAGTTGTCAAAAACGAAAACTAACTCGTGTAAAGACCAAACAGCCGATGTTAATCACGGATACGCCACCTGAGCCGTTCCATAAGGTAGCCCTCGATATCGTCGGACCTCTGCCAAACACCGCCCGCGATAACAACTACCTGCTAACCATACAAGACAACCTAACGAAATATTCCATGGCTATACCACTACGAGAGGCCACTTCAGTTCAAATAGCAGGTGCTTTCCTTAAACGCTTCATCTGTCTATTCGGGATTCCTACTTCTATTCTCACTGACCAAGGAACGCCATTCATCGGATCCTTTACGAGATCCTTAACCAAGCTGCTCGGAATAAAACAGCTAAAGTCCACTGCTTTCCATCCGCAAACAAATGGTTCCCTCGAGAGAAGCCATCACGTCCTGATCGAGTACCTAAAACATTTCGTAGATACGCACCACGAATGGGACGAATTAATCGAGCTTTGCATGTTCAGTTACAATACCAGTGTTCACGAAGCTACTAAATTCACGCCTTACGAATTAATTTACGGGAGGACTCCGAAATCCCCGATCGATAAAACCTTACATCCAGACGAAACATACCCTGAATACATTTCCAATCTCATAGACAAACTACATTCAATCAGGGAATTTGCAAAAATTAACTCCGACAAGGCTAAAGAGAAATCAAAGGAGTACTACGATAGGAAACAAAACGCTCGAAATTTTCAAGTACGCGACTGGGTCTATTTATTAAAAGGCAACAGACCGGGAAAATTTAGCGATCAGTACGAAGGACCTTACGAAATCACACAAGTCCTAACAGACGGAAACATTAAAATCCGTATACATAATCGAGAAAAAGTAGTTCACCCGAACCGATTAAAATTATCTTACGGCCATAGTTCCACGGCCTCATAAAATCGAACAAATAATTCTCTTTCTTTGTTCACAGATCTGAAGATCCAATCAACATGTACATCTACACCATTTTCTTCTATTTTTCTCTTACCAATGCTCTAATTGCCTACGACTGCGGTTCTCCTAATATGAATATAACTACAATGTCTTTAAAATCAATTGGTGAATGTAAGATTCCCTCTCAGAAACCTCATGTAGAAGAAAAGTATATTCAACTTCTACAATTATCAGAATTCTCAAACACACATGTAATGCAATGTAAAGTCGAAATAGATAGAACGATATTCCGATGCGGTTTGCTTTCCCATTTATCAGCAGTAACGCATGGAAGAATGGACTATGTAATGGAAATAAGCTCTGACGCATGTTTAAAAATGCATTTAACCCGCGCGTTTAATTTCGGTCAGAAGGATTTAATAACAGGCCTTCTCGCGAATAGCACCGTAACAAAAAGCGTTACAATTGCCGGAGAAATTAAACCCAATGGAGATTGCGACGGCGTTTTCTACTCAGACCCTTACGGCTCTTGGGAAAACGTCATTGTTCAAGCCATCGTAAAAATCACGCTCAGAGATTATTTCGCAACTAGTAGATCAGAAAGCAATAAAATCACGTTACTTTCTGGCACACAATGTACACTATCCGACGGTTTTTGCATGGACTTAGAAGGAGGAAATACATTTTGGAACTCCATTCCAAACAATCAATGTAAATTTAATAATTACGACGTTTTATTTGAAGGAAAAGCAAACAAAATCTTTGACAATCAAACAGAAAATACGGAAATCTACGCTATTACGACTCAAGACATTACCTTTGCCTTAACAAAGAAAGGGCAAATTAAAATCTGTAATTATATAATCACCAAAACCGAGCATCCAAAATTATTCATTTTAGAAACTAAACCAGGAGAATCGTTTGCTTTAAGAAAACCAATCGCAGTCAATAACTTAGACATCTTTACATATGTCAATAGTAAATTCATTTACCTAGAAAAGCATATCAAAACACAAATGACAAAACTATACAGAGATGTTATAATGCAACAATGTCAAGTAGAAAAACAAATGCTTGAAAACGCATTAACGTTAGCAAAAATAGTACCGGAAGACTTCGCGTACCAAGTCATGAACGGCCCAGGCCACATGTCGATAGTAGCAGGAGAAGTAATCCATATTGTAAAATGCGTACCCGTCACAGTAAAGCGACGCGAAACCCGACATTGTTATCAACAATTACCTGTATCTAGGGGAAATCATTCGCTATTTATGGCACCAAAAACCCATATTTTGTTAAAGACAGGAACGCAACACGATTGCAATCCTTACGTACCAAACATGTACCAATTGGATGGGATATGGTACAAAATATCGCCTAATGCAGCCTCAACAATACCACCTGAAGAATTGCAACCCGCGACGCAAAATAGTTGGACTTATTCAAATCCCGAATCACTAGCCACGTCTGGCATATACTCAACGGAAGAATTAAATAAATTACGAGATCACATTATGTTTCCCGTCGAAAAACCCGCTGTATTAAACACTATCGCTAGAAGCATGACCGGTCAAGACGCAGAAAAACAAGGGATATCATTCGTGAACCTACTCGACGAAGCTGCTCTAGAGAAGATCGCCAATTCAACCTGGAACAAACTGTGGGGAGTCTTCACAGGTTTCGGAACGTTCAGTGCAGGAATCCTGGGTCTTTGGATCACCGTGAAGCTAATCAAGTTCACGCTGGACACAGCACTCCACGGATATGCATTACATCAAATCTACGGCTGGAGCCTACATCTACTCGGCGCTGTCTGGGATAGCGTAACGAATATCCTGTTACATCTAAGCAATCAACCGCCAAGGACAACTTCAACCGGCACAAACACCGAAGCCGAAACCGAAGAAGAAGATAAGGAAACTAATCACAAAACTCCAACCACACCGCCAACCATCGAACCACTCGAGCAGGCAAGTATACAGGGTCAAGCGGTATATTACACGCGGATCGAATAATCGACCTCCACGAAGTCGAGTAATATTTAATTCTTCCATCCACCTCGAAAAATTATCGCGCTATGCGTTGCGTCTCAGCTGGCAAAGATAATCTAGAAACTAATACGATAAGTAGGCGAGCGACTGCAATGTTTAACTTTCTCATCCGCCGAAAAACCTTATCATCGCACAGTTGCGCTACAGCTGCCGAACTACTTCCAAGAAAACTAACTCGATAAGGGATATTTCTAGCTCCCATACGCTTCGAATTTTATCGTACTAACCGGTATCACGACCAAACCAAAACTTCCTACCGGGCAACATCTAAGACCCGATAAGACAGGGAAATGAATAGGGGCAGTACCTACGTTTCTAACGTATATAAAAAGGGTCTACAACAAGAGACACCACACCAGTCTAAAAGCCTCTGTCACCTCGACAACTTCTAAGACGCTTTCTAAGACAATTAATACGAAGATGCCAGTCACTGTGGAATGGGTCATGGACAACGCCACAGCAATCGCAGCCATCATCAACGCTGCTCCAGCTGTTCGAGAACTCGCAGACAGTACCTCGTCCAATGCAGGATACGTATATATGGACTCGCGAAGGCAGCAATACCCGATGCCGGCAAGGATCAAGCCAATATCCAGATACGAAGACGAATCGATAGATGAAATCAATCTGGATTTGTCATGGATGGACACCGACCACATTCAGGCCGATCTACTAGACGGGACGATCGAGGAAATTCTACGCGAAGTAGAAAACCTCCACACTAAGGAACGGATCATCGAGAAGGAACACTCGGAGATAGAGTCACCCCGTTGGCGCTTGCCCACTCCTACAAATTGTCCCTCTCCTAACAGTTTGACCTCCACCGAATCAGGGAACGGATCCTACCCGACGGCACCTGGAAGCCCCGAGATGATAGACATCTCCGCATCCGAAGATGAAGGACCAGAGCTGTATGAACAACCTCCACCACCCAGACAATACACCACGGAAGACACCGCAGATACCTCCACAAGGGACGTCATGCAGCCAATACCAGTACAGGCGTACAATATACCACCAACACCTCCAGTACCGATGCATCAGGAACCACCACCTTTCATGGATGACGTCATAATGGTAGCATCATACGATGTACCGATCGCACCGGCAATGGCTGTACATCAGGGACCGTACTACTATAGCGACACCCTGAGGAACCGCAACACGCTGTACGCGCAATACCAATCTCAGGTAGCACAGCAAGAAGAAATAGTGAGTACAACGTCATGCAGTGTTCCAACCTTGTTCGGAATATTTTGCCGATGGTCATGTATGCAAGGCACCCATCAAAATGGTACAGTAGAATCAAACAGCTTGGATTATATCCAATATTAAATATTGCGCCCCAAAATATTCATTCTCCCGTGTTTTTATTTTCTAATTAATAATTAATAAAAAAAAATCGTTCTATTATTTTTGGTTTGAACATGATACTTTATACACATATCTTTATTAATTTATTATTGCGTGCGATCTTTATAATAAGTATGACAAAAATTGTAACCTTACTTACTAACATTAATATAAAATAAATTATTGCTATAGTCCATATGCATACTGCATTCCAATACCTGAAAAATAAAAAAAAAATTATTATTATTTTCTTTACAAATACATACATATATATATATACGTCTCAGTCAAAAATCTAGAACCTTTTGACTTCTAATTTAAACTTGACTTTTCAATCAACTTTCAATGAAACTATAATTAATTAATTGGATAATCCGGATTAACTCTATAATCCAATTAGCAAAAAAATTTTTTCCGCCCCCACGTGGGCCCGGCCTGCAGTATATGCTTACTAACCTCACATGCGGACAAATTGTAAAGGGAAGAATTTTTCCTGCCTTTCGAATTCTGGAAAAATTCTTTCTTAGGGGGGGAGGTGTGACGGTCGCGTCACCCGGCACCCTTACATACACACATATACATATATACATATATATACATTTGTACATGAGCCTTCCAGAACATAGCCTTTACTAGGAAACCCTCTAAAAGAGAACAAGTAACTTAAAGAACAGAGCCTTCACTAGGAAACTCCCTAAAAGAGAACAAGTAGCTTAAACTCGTTACTAAAGCAATACGATACTCTGGAAGCCTCATCAAAGCTACGGAAGTCATTACTCACTTAAGAGATAAGATACCAAACCAAGCTACGGAAGTCATTACTCACTTAAGAAATAAGATACCGCTCTAATGAACTAAAACTCTGTACAGGAAATTATAAAATCCTTCTAAGGTAAGAGAGTACTTGAACTTCGACCAAGGCTCTTCGCAACAAACCATATATGGAGCTTCGACCAAGGCTTCTTCGCAACAGCCATAAAAGGCTCGTACAATTTAACAGAAAGGTTTTTAACTACCTCTCCGAAATCGTAAAAGTTATACCCTGCATTCGTATGACACACGCTACAAAGTCCACTTTTCTCCGAGTATAAATACGGGCCCCTTTGCCCAGTAAAGTCAGTAACGCGGTAGTTAGCAGTACAGTAACCAGTAACGGAGTAGTACAGCAAGAAGTAAGGAGTCAAGCGCGAAGTAACTCGATAGTCGGAAGAGTAAGAGTCAGTAGAAGTAACGAAGAATCAAACGCGAATCTAATATAACGCAGAGTGTGTCAAACGAATCAGGACAACGAGATCCATACGTAAGTTTAACCATTTGTACTTTAAGCCCAGCAATACCTGGCACATTGTAACGCACCATTGCATATATTAAATATATATATTTTTATACTTATGTTTAACCTAACATAAAGACTTTACACCACTGTTATCCTGCATGAACTGCATAATCTACGGAACGTAGATTCTAACGCATATGAATTGAACTTAGACTCTAACGCGTATTACCTTTGAAATTATAACGAGAATAAGAACGAGTCCCTACGTACCTCGAACATTTATTGAACATCACAGAGTTTCCCTTTGTACCTTAGTACTTAACCATAGCGAAACGATCCCCTACTTTAGTTACGACACCTCACGTACAGGCTCACGGTGAAGATAATCTCTTTTGATCAACGGTCTGATTTTCTACCTCACGAATCTTACAAACTCACGGTTTAACTCTCTATCGTACCAACCTAGAGTAACGGATACCATCACCATATCAACGCGAGATAAGAAAAGATCCACACGTAGAAACTTTAGACACCGACCTTACCGATCTGGGATCACGAGTATTCTACTCTTACCATCCGCAGTCTAAGGATCGAAAGATCATTAAATTTTGTATTAACCAACAGCCAGCGCGGGGCCGTGACAAATGGCATCGAGAATTTCATCGAAAAGAATTTTGGAAGGGCATGGTTTCGACGCAAAGGTAAGTTTTCTCTCTGAAATCGACAGATTTCGCATTTCAGGCGATAGTTTCGCACTTTTTCCAGATTTCCCTATTTCAGAAACGAGAGACCGCATTTTCCGTGTAAATTGACGTGAAAATTCGAATGGCATCGAGAATTTCATCGAAAAGAATTTTGGAAGGGCATGGTTTCGACGCAAAGGTAAGTTTTCTCTCTGAAATCGACAGATTTCGCATTTCAGGCGATAGTTTCGCACTTTTTCCAGATTTCCCTATTTCAGAAACGAGAGACCGCATTTTCCGTGTAAATTGACGTGAAAATTCGAATGGCATCGAGAATTTCATCGAAAAGAATTTTGGAAGGGCATGGTTTCGACGCAAAGGTAAGTTTTCTCTCTGAAATCGACAGATTTCGCATTTCAGGCGATAGTTTCGCACTTTTTCCAGATTTCCCTATTTCAGAAACGAGAGACCGCATTTTCCGTGTAAATTGACGTGAAAATTCGAATGGCATCGAGAATTTCATCGAAAAGAATTTTGGAAGGGCATGGTTTCGACGCAAAGGTAAGTTTTCTCTCTGAAATCGACAGATTTCGCATTTCAGGCGATAGTTTCGCACTTTTTCCAGATTTCCCTATTTCAGAAACGAGAGACCGCATTTTCCGTGTAAATTGACGTGAAAATTCGAATGGCATCGAGAATTTCATCGAAAAGAATTTTGGAAGGGCATGGTTTCGACGCAAAGGTAAGTTTTCTCTCGGAAATAGACAGTTTTCGCATTTCAGGCGATAGTTTCGCACTTTTTCCAGATTTCCCTATTTCAGAAACGAGAGACCGCATTTTCCGTGTAAATTGACGTGAAAATTCGAATGGCATCGAGAATTTCATCGAAAAGAATTTTGGAAGGGCATGGTTTCGACGCAAAGGTAAGTTTTCTCTCTGAAATCGACAGATTTCGCATTTCAGGCGATAGTTTCGCACTTTTTCCAGATTTCCCTATTTCAGAAACGAGAGACCGCATTTTCCGTGTAAATTGACGTGAAAATTCGAATGGCATCGAGAATTTCATCGAAAAGAATTTTGGAAGGGCATGGTTTCGACGCAAAGGTAAGTTTTCTCTCTGAAATCGACAGATTTCGCATTTCAGGCGATAGTTTCGCACTTTTTCCAGATTTCCCTATTTCAGAAACGAGAGACCGCATTTTCCGTGTAAATTGACGTGAAAATTCGAATGGCATCGAGAATTTCATCGAAAAGAATTTTGGAAGGGCATGGTTTCGACGCAAAGGTAAGTTTTCTCTCTGAAATCGACAGATTTCGCATTTCAGGCGATAGTTTCGCACTTTTTCCAGATTTCCCTATTTCAGAAACGAGAGACCGCATTTTCCGTGTAAATTGACGTGAAAATTCGAATGGCATCGAGAATTTCATCGAAAAGAATTTTGGAAGGGCATCGTTTCGACGCAAAGGTAAGTTTTCTCTCGGAAATAGACAGTTTTCGCATTTCAGGCGATAGTTTCGCACTTTTTCCAGATTTCCCTATTTCAGAAACGAGAGACCGCATTTTCCGTGTAAATTGACGTGAAAATTCGAATGGCATCGAGAATTTCATCGAAAAGAATTTTGGAAGGGCATGGTTTCGACGCAAAGGTAAGTTTTCTCTCTGAAATCGACAGATTTCGCATTTCAGGCGATAGTTTCGCACTTTTTCCAGATTTCCCTCTTTCAGAAACGAGAGACCGCATTTTCCGTGTAAATTGACGTGAAAATTCGAATGGCATCGAGAATTTCATCGAAAAGAATTTTGGAAGGGCATGGTTTCGACGCAAAGGTAAGTTTTCTCTCTGAAATCGACAGGTTTCGCATTTCAGGCGATAGTTTCGCACTTTTTCCAGATTTCCCTATTTCAGAAACGAGAGACCGCATTTTCCGTGTAAATTGACGTGAAAATTCGAATGGCATCGAGAATTTCATCGAAAAGAATTTTGGAAGGGCATGGTTTCGACGCAAAGGTAAGTTTTCTCTCTGAAATCGACAGATTTCGCATTTCAGGCGATAGTTTCGCACTTTTTCCAGATTTCCCTATTTCAGAAACGAGAGACCGCATTTTCCGTGTAAATTGACGTGAAAATTCGAATGGCATCGAGAATTTCATCGAAAAGAATTTTGGAAGGGCATGGTTTCGACGCAAAGGTAAGTTTTCTCTCTGAAATCGACAGATTTCGCATTTCAGGCGATAGTTTCGCACTTTTTCCAGATTTCCCTATTTCAGAAACGAGAGACCGCATTTTCCGTGTAAATTGACGTGAAAATTCGAATGGCATCGAGAATTTCATCGAAAAGAATTTTGGAAGGGCATGGTTTCGACGCAATGGTAAGTTTTCTCTCTGAAATCGACAGATTTCGCATTTCAGGCGATAGTTTCGCACTTTTTCCAGATTTCCCTATTTCAGAAACGAGAGACCGCATTTTCCGTGTAAATTGACGTGAAAATTCGAATGGCATCGAGAATTTCATCGAAAAGAATTTTGGAAGGGCATGGTTTCGACGCAAAGGTAAGTTTTCTCTCTGAAATCGACAGATTTCGCATTTCAGGCGATAGTTTCGCACTTTTTCCAGATTTCCCTATTTCAGAAACGAGAGACCGCATTTTCCGTGTAAATTGACGTGAAAATTCGAATGGCATCGAGAATTTCATCGAAAAGAATTTTGGAAGGGCATCGTTTCGACGCAAAGGTAAGTTTTCTCTCGGAAATAGACAGTTTTCGCATTTCAGGCGATAGTTTCGCACTTTTTCCAGATTTCCCTATTTCAGAAACGAGAGACCGCATTTTCCGTGTAAATTGACGTGAAAATTCGAATGGCATCGAGAATTTCATCGAAAAGAATTTTGGAAGGGCATGGTTTCGACGCAAAGGTAAGTTTTCTCTCTGAAATCGACAGATTTCGCATTTCAGGCGATAGTTTCGCACTTTTTCCAGATTTCCCTCTTTCAGAAACGAGAGACCGCATTTTCCGTGTAAATTGACGTGAAAATTCGAATGGCATCGAGAATTTCATCGAAAAGAATTTTGGAAGGGCATGGTTTCGACGCAAAGGTAAGTTTTCTCTCTGAAATCGACAGATTTCGCATTTCAGGCGATAGTTTCGCACTTTTTCCAGATTTCCCTATTTCAGAAACGAGAGACCGCATTTTCCGTGTAAATTGACGTGAAAATTCGAATGGCATCGAGAATTTCGTCGAAAAGAATTTTGGAAGGGCATGGTTTCGACGCAAAGGTAAGTTTTCTCTCTGAAATCGACAGATTTCGCATTTCAGGCGATAGTTTCGCACTTTTTCCAGATTTCCCTATTTCAGAAACGAGAGACCGCATTTTCCGTGTAAATTGACGTGAAAATTCGAATGGCATCGAGAATTTCGTCGAAAAGAATTTTGGAAGGGCATGGTTTCGACGCAAAGGTAAGTTTTCTCTCTGAAATCGACAGATTTCGCTATTCAGGCGATAGTTTCGCACTTTTTCCAGATTTCCCTATTTCAGAAACGAGAGACCGCATTTTCCGTGTAAATTGACGTGAAAATTCGAATGGCATCGAGAATTTCATCGAAAAGAATTTTGGAAGGGCATGGTTTCGACGCAAAGGTAAGTTTTCTCTCTGAAATCGACAGATTTCGCTATTCAGGCGATAGTTTCGCACTTTTTCCAGATTTCCCTATTTCAGAAACGAGAGACCGCATTTTCCGTGTAAATTGACGTGAAAATTCGAATGGCATCGAGAATTTCGTCGAAAAGAATTTTGGAAGGGCATGGTTTCGACGCAAAGGTAAGTTTTCTCTCTGAAATCGACAGATTTCGCATTTCAGGCGATAGTTTCGCACTTTTTCCAGATTTCCCTCTTTCAGAAACGAGAGACCGCATTTTCCGTGTAAATTGACGTGAAAATTCGAATGGCATCGAGAATTTCGTCGAAAAGAATTTTGGAAGGGCATGGTTTCGACGCAAAGGTAAGTTTTCTCTCTGAAATCGACAGATTTTCGCATTTCAGGCGATAGTTTCGCACTTTTTCCAGATTTCCCTATTTCAGAAACGAGAGACCGCATTTTCCGTGTAAATTGACGTGAAAATTCGAATGGCATCGAGAATTTCATCGAAAAGAATTTTGGAAGGGCATGGTTTCGACGCAAAGGTAAGTTTTCTCTCTGAAATCGACAGATTTCGCATTTCAGGCGATAGTTTCGCACTTTTTCCAGATTTCCCTATTTCAGAAACGAGAGACCGCATTTTCCGTGTAAATTGACGTGAAAATTCGAATGGCATCGAGAATTTCGTCGAAAAGAATTTTGGAAGGGCATGGTTTCGACGCAAAGGTAAGTTTTCTCTCTGAAATCGACAGATTTCGCATTTCAGGCGATAGTTTCGCACTTTTTCCAGATTTCCCTATTTCAGAAACGAGAGACCGCATTTTCCGTGTAAATTGACGTGAAAATTCGAATGGCATCGAGAATTTCGTCGAAAAGAATTTCGGAAGGGCATGGTTTCGACGCAAAGGTAAGTTTTCTCTCTGAAATCGACAGATTTCGCATTTCAGGCGATAGTTTCGCACTTTTTCCAGATTTCCCTATTTCAGAAACGAGAGACCGCATTTTCCGTGTAAATTGACGTGAAAATTCGAATGGCATCGAGAATTTCATCGAAAAGAATTTTGGAAGGGCATGGTTTCGACGCAAAGGTAAGTTTTCTCTCTGAAATCGACAGATTTCGCATTTCAGGCGATAGTTTCGCACTTTTTCCAGATTTCCCTATTTCAGAAACGAGATACCGCATTTTCCGTGTAAATTGACGTGAAAATTCGAATGGCATCGAGAATTTCATCGAAAAGAATTTTGGAAGGGCATGGTTTCGACGCAAAGGTAAGTTTTCTCTCTGAAATCGACAGATTTCGCTATTCAGGCGATAGTTTCGCACTTTTTCCAGATTTCCCTATTTCAGAAACGAGAGACCGCATTTTCCGTGTAAATTGACGTGAAAATTCGAATGGCATCGAGAATTTCATCGAAAAGAATTTTGGAAGGCATGGTTTCGACGCAAAGGTAAGTTTTCTCTCTGAAATCGACAGATTTCGCATTTCAGGCGATAGTTTCGCACTTTTTCCAGATTTCCTATTTCAGAAACGAGAGACCGCATTTTCCGTGTAAATTGACGTGAAAATTCGAATGGCATCGAGAATTTCGTCGAAAAGAATTTTGGAAGGGCATGGTTTCGACGCAAAGGTAAGTTTTCTCTCTGAAATCGACAGATTTCGCATTTCAGGCGATAGTTTCGCACTTTTTCCAGATTTCCCTATTTCAGAAACGAGAGACCGCATTTTCCGTGTAAATTGACGTGAAAATTCGAATGGCATCGAGAATTTCGTCGAAAAGAATTTTGGAAGGGCATGGTTTCGACGCAAAGGTAAGTTTTCTCTCTGAAATCGACAGATTTCGCATTTCAGGCGATAGTTTCGCACTTTTTCAGAAACGAGAGACCGCATTTTCCGTGTAAATTGACGTGAAAATTCGAATGGCATCGAGAATTTCGTCGAAAAGAATTTTGGAAGGGCATGGTTTCGACGCAAAGGTAAGTTTTCTCTCTGAAATCGACAGATTTCGCATTTCAGGCGATAGTTTCGCACTTTTTCCCAGATTTCCCTATTTCAGAAACGAGAGACCGCATTTTCCGTGTAAATTGACGTGAAAATTCGAATGGCATCGAGAATTTCGTCGAAAAGAATTTTGGAAGGGCATGGTTTCGACGCAAAGGTAAGTTTTCTCTCTGAAATCGACAGATTTCGCATTTCAGGCGATAGTTTCGCACTTTTTCCAGATTTCCCTATTTCAGAAACGAGAGACCGCATTTTCCGTGTAAATTGACGTGAAAATTCGAATGGCATCGAGAATTTCATCGAAAAGAATTTTGGAAGGGCATGGTTTCGACGCAAAGGTAAGTTTTCTCTCTGAAATCGACAGATTTCGCTATTCAGGCGATAGTTTCGCACTTTTTCCAGATTTACCTATTTCAGAAACGAGAGACCGCATTTTCCGTGTAAATTGACGTGAAAATTCGAATGGCATCGAGAATTTCGTCGAAAAGAATTTTGGAAGGGCATGGTTTCGACGCAAAGGTAAGTTTTCTCTCTGAAATCGACAGATTTCGCTATTCAGGCGATAGTTTCGCACTTTTTCCAGATTTCCCTATTTCAGAAACGAGAGACCGCATTTTCCGTGTAAATTGACGTGAAAATTCGAATGGCATCGAGAATTTCGTCGAAAAGAATTTTGGAAGGGCATGGTTTCGACGCAAAGGTAAGTTTTCTCTCTGAAATCGACAGATTTCGCATTTCAGGCGATAGTTTCGCACTTTTTCCAGATTTCCCTATTTCAGAAACGAGAGACCGCATTTTCCGTGTAAATTGACGTGAAAATTCGAATGGCATCGAGAATTTCGTCGAAAAGAATTTTGGAAGGGCATGGTTTCGACGCAAAGGTAAGTTTTCTCTCTGAAATCGACAGATTTCGCTATTCAGGCGATAGTTTCGCACTTTTTCCAGATTTCCCTATTTCAGAAACGAGAGACCGCATTTTCCGTGTAAATTGACGTGAAAATTCGAATGGCATCGAGAATTTCATCGAAAAGAATTTTGGAAGGGCATGGTTTCGACGCAAAGGTAAGTTTTCTCTCTGAAATCGACAGATTTCGCTATTCAGGCGATAGTTTCGCACTTTTTCCAGATTTCCCTATTTCAGAAACGAGAGACCGCATTTTCCGTGTAAATTGACGTGAAAATTCGAATGGCATCGAGAATTTCGTCGAAAAGAATTTTGAAGGGCATGGTTTCGACGCAAAGGTAAGTTTTCTCTCTGAAATCGACAGATTTCGCATTTCAGGCGATAGTTTCGCACTTTTTCCAGATTTCCCTATTTCAGAAACGAGAGACCGCATTTTCCGTGTAAATTGACGTGAAAATTCGAATGGCATCGAGAATTTCGTCGAAAAGAATTTTGGAAGGGCATGGTTTCGACGCAAAGGTAAGTTTTCTCTCTGAAATCGACAGATTTCGCATTTCAGGCGATAGTTTCGCACTTTTTCCAGATTTCCCTATTTCAGAAACGAGAGACCGCATTTTCCGTGTAAATTGACGTGAAAATTCGAATGGCATCGAGAATTTCATCGAAAAGAATTTTGGAAGGGCATGGTTTCGACGCAAAGGTAAGTTTTCTCTCTGAAATCGACAGATTTCGCTATTCAGGCGATAGTTTCGCACTTTTTCCAGATTTCCCTATTTCAGAAACGAGAGACCGCATTTTCCGTGTAAATTGACGTGAAAATTCGAATGGCATCGAGAATTTCGTCGAAAAGAATTTTGGAAGGGCATGGTTTCGACGCAAAGGTAAGTTTTCTCTCTGAAATCGACAGATTTCGCTATTCAGGCGATAGTTTCGCACTTTTTCCAGATTTCCCTATTTCAGAAACGAGAGACCGCATTTTCCGTGTAAATTGACGTGAAAATTCGAATGGCATCGAGAATTTCGTCGAAAAGAATTTTGGAAGGGCATGGTTTCGACGCAAAGGTAAGTTTTCTCTCTGAAATCGACAGATTTCGCATTTCAGGCGATAGTTTCGCACTTTTTCCAGATTTCCCTATTTCAGAAACGAGAGACCGCATTTTCCGTGTAAATTGACGTGAAAATTCGAATGGCATCGAGAATTTCGTCGAAAAGAATTTTGGAAGGGCATGGTTTCGACGCAAAGGTAAGTTTTCTCTCTGAAATCGACAGATTTCGCTATTCAGGCGATAGTTTCGCACTTTTTCCAGATTTCCCTATTTCAGAAACGAGAGACCCGCATTTTCCCGTGTAAATTGACGTGAAAATTCGAATGGCATCGAGAATTTCATCGAAAAGAATTTTGGAAGGGCATGGTTTCGACGCAAAGGTAAGTTTTCTCTCTGAAATCGGTCGATTTCGCTATTCAGGCGATAGTTTCGCACTTTTTCCAGATTTCCCTATTTCAGAAACGAGAGACCGCATTTTCCGTGTAAATTGACGTGAAAATTCGAATGGCATCGAGAATTTCGTCGAAAAGAATTTTGGAAGGGCATGGTTTCGACGCAAAGGTAAGTTTTCTCTCTGAAATCGACAGATTTCGCATTTCAGGCGATAGTTTCGCACTTTTTCCAGATTTCCCTATTTCAGAAACGAGAGACCGCATTTTCCGTGTAAATTGACGTGAAAATTCGAATGGCATCGAGAATTTCGTCGAAAAGAATTTTGGAAGGGCATGGTTTCGACGCAAAGGTAAGTTTTCTCTCTGAAATCGACAGATTTCGCATTTCAGGCGATAGTTTCGCACTTTTTCCAGATTTCCCTATTTCAGAAACGAGAGACCGCATTTTCCGTGTAAATTGACGTGAAAATTCGAATGGCATCGAGAATTTCATCGAAAAGAATTTTGGAAGGGCATGGTTTCGACGCAAAGGTAAGTTTTCTCTCTGAAATCGACAGATTTCGCTATTCAGGCGATAGTTTCGCACTTTTTCCAGATTTCCCCTATTTCAGAAACGAGAGACCGCATTTTCCGTGTAAATTGACGTGAAAATTCGAATGGCATCGAGAATTTCATCGAAAAGAATTTTGGAAGGGCATGGTTTCGACGCAAAGGTAAGTTTTCTCTCTGAAATCGACAGATTTCGCATTTCAGGCGATAGTTTCGCACTTTTTCCAGATTTCCCTATTTCAGAAACGAGAGACCGCATTTTCCGTGTAAATTGACGTGAAAATTCGAATGGCATCGAGAATTTCGTCGAAAAGAATTTTGGAAGGGCATGGTTTCGACGCAAAGGTAAGTTTTCTCTCTGAAATCGACAGATTTCGCTATTCAGGCGATAGTTTCGCACTTTTTCCAGATTTCCCTATTTCAGAAACGAGAGACCGCATTTTCCGTGTAAATTGACGTGAAAATTCGAATGGCATCGAGAATTTCATCGAAAAGAATTTTGGAAGGGCATGGTTTCGACGCAAAGGTAAGTTTTCTCTCTGAAATCGACAGATTTCGCTATTCAGGCGATAGTTTCGTACTTTTTCCAGATTTCCCTATTTCAGAAACGAGAGACCGCATTTTCCGTGTAAATTGACGTGAAAATTCGAATGGCATCGAGAATTTCGTCTAAAAGAATTTTGGAAGGGCATGGTTTCGACGCAAAGGTAAGTTTTCTCTCTGAAATCGACAGATTTCGCTATTCAGGCGATAGTTTCGCACTTTTTACAGATTTCCCTATTTCAGAAACGAGAGACCGCATTTTCCGTGTAAATTGACGTGAAAATTCGAATGGCATCGAGAATTTCGTCGAAAAGAATTTTGGAAGGGCATGGTTTCGACGCAAAGGTAAGTTTTCTCTCTGAAATCGACAGATTTCGCATTTCAGGCGATAGTTTCGCACTTTTTCCAGATTTCCCTATTTCAGAAACGAGAGACCGCATTTTCCGTGTAAATTGACGTGAAAATTCGAATGGCATCGAGAATTTCGTCGAAAAGAATTTTGGAAGGGCATGGTTTCGACGCAAAGGTAAGTTTTCTCTCTGAAATCGACAGATTTCGCATTTCAGGCGATAGTTTCGCACTTTTTCCAGATTTCCCTATTTCAGAAACGAGAGACCGCATTTTTCCGTGTAAATTGACGTGAAAATTCGAATGGCATCGAGAATTTCGTCGAAAAGAATTTTGGAAGGGCATGGTTTCGACGCAAAGGTAAGTTTTCTCTCTGAAATCGACAGATTTCGCTATTCAGGCGATAGTTTCGTACTTTTTCCAGATTTCCCTATTTCAGAAACGAGAGACCGCATTTTCCGTGTAAATTGACGTGAAAATTCGAATGGCATCGAGAATTTCATCGAAAAGAATTTTGGAAGGGCATGGTTTCGACGCAAAGGTAAGTTTTCTCTCTGAAATCGACAGATTTCGCATTTCAGGCGATAGTTTCGCACTTTTTCCAGATTTCCCTATTTCAGAAACGAGAGACCCGCATTTTCCGTGTAAATTGACGTGAAAATTCGAATGGCATCGAGAATTTCGTCGAAAAGAATTTTGGAAGGGCATGGTTTCGACGCAAAGGTAAGTTTTCTCTCTGAAATCGACAGATTTCGCATTTCAGGCGATAGTTTCGCACTTTTTCCAGATTTCCCTATTTCAGAAACGAGAGACCGCATTTTCCGTGTAAATTGACGTGAAAATTCGAATGGCATCGAGAATTTCGTCGAAAAGAATTTTGGAAGGGCATGGTTTCGACGCAAAGGTAAGTTTTCTCTCTGAAATCGACAGATTTCGCATTTCAGGCGATAGTTTCGCACTTTTTCCAGATTTCCCTATTTCAGAAACGAGAGACCGCATTTTCCGTGTAAATTGACGTGAAAATTCGAATGGCATCGAGAATTTCGTCGAAAAGAATTTTGGAAGGGCATGGTTTCGACGCAAAGGTAAGTTTTCTCTCTGAAATCGACAGATTCCGCATTTCAGGCGATAGTTTCGCACTTTTTCCAGATTTCCCTATTTCAGAAACGAGAGACCGCATTTTCCGTGTAAATTGACGTGAAAATTCGAATGGCATCGAGAATTTCGTCGAAAAGAATTTTGGAAGGGCATGGTTTCGACGCAAAGGTAAGTTTTCTCTCTGAAATCGACAGATTTCGCATTTCAGGCGATAGTTTCGCACTTTTTCCAGATTTCCCTATTTCAGAAACGAGAGACCGCATTTTCCGTGTAAATTGACGTGAAAATTCGAATGGCATCGAGAATTTCATCGAAAAGAATTTTGGAAGGGCATGGTTTCGACGCAAAGGTAAGTTTTCTCTCTGAAATCGACAGATTTCGCTATTCAGGCGATAGTTTCGCACTTTTTCCAGATTCCCTATTTCAGAAACGAGAGACCGCATTTCCGTGTAAATTGACGTGAAAATTCGAATGGCATCGAGAATTTCGTCGAAAAGAATTTTGGAAGGGCATGGTGTCGACGCAAAGGTAAGTTTTCTCTCTGAAATCGACAGATTTCGCTATTCAGGCGATAGTTTCGCACTTTTTCCAGATTTCCCTATTTCAGAAACGAGAGACCGCATTTTCCGTGTAAATTGACGTGAAAATTCGAATGGCATCGAGAATTTCGTCGAAAAGAATTTTGGAAGGGCATGGTTTCGACGCAAAGGTAAGTTTTCTCTCTGAAATCGACAGATTTCGCATTTCAGGCGATAGTTTCGCACTTTTTCCAGATTTCCCTATTTCAGAAACGAGAGACCGCATTTTCCGTGTAAATTGACGTCAAAATTCGAATGGCATCGAGAATTTTGTCGAAAAGAATTTTGGAAGGGCATGGTTTCGACGCAAAGGTAAGTTTTCTCTCTGAAATCGACAGATTTCGCTATTCAAGGCGATAGTTTCGCACTTTTTCCAGATTTCCCTATTTCAGAAACGAGAGACCGCATTTTCCGTGTAAATTGACGTGAAAATTCGAATGGCATCGAGAATTTCATCGAAAAGAATTTTGGAAGGGCATGGTTTCGACGCAAAGGTAAGTTTTCTCTCTGAAATCGACAGATTTCGCTATTCAGGCGATAGTTTCGCACTTTTTCCAGATTTCCCTATTTCGAGAAACGAGAGACCGCATTTTCCGTGTAAATTGACGTGAAAATTCGAATGGCATCGAGAATTTCGTCGAAAAGAATTTTGGAAGGGCATGGTTTCGACGCAAGGTAAGTTTTCTCTCTGAAATCGACAGATTTCGCATTTCAGGCGATAGTTTCGCACTTTTTCCAGATTTCCCTATTTCAGAAACGAGAGACCGCATTTTCCGTGTAAATTGACGTGAAAATTCGAATGGCATCGAGAATTTCGTCGAAAAGAATTTTGGAAGGGCATGGTTTCGACGCAAAGGTAAGTTTTCTCTCTGAAATCGACAGATTTCGCATTTCAGGCGATAGTTTCGCACTTTTTCCAGATTTCCCTATTTCAGAAACGAGAGACCGCATTTTCCGTGTAAATTGACGTGAAAATTCGAATGGCATCGAGAATTTCATCGAAAAGAATTTTGGAAGGGCATGGTTTCGACGCAAAGGTAAGTTTTCTCTCTGAAATCGACAGATTTCGCTATTCAGGCGATAGTTTCGCACTTTTTCCAGATTTCCCTATTTCAGAAACGAGAGACCGCATTTTCCGTGTAAATTGACGTGAAAATTCGAATGGCATCGAGAATTTCATCGAAAAGAATTTTGGAAGGGCATGGTTTAAGGTAAGTTTTCTCTCTGAAATCGACAGATTTCGCATTTCAGGCGATAGTTTCGCACTTTTTCCAGATTTCCCTATTTCAGAAACGAGAGACCGCATTTTCCGTGTAAATTGACGTGAAAATTCGAATGGCATCGAGAATTTCATCGAAAAGAATTTTGGAAGGGCATGGTTTCGACGCAAAGGTAAGTTTTCTCTCTGAAATCGACAGATTTCGCATTTCAGGCGATAGTTTCGCACTTTTTCCAGATTTCCCTATTTCAGAAACGAGAGACCGCATTTTCCGTGTAAATTGACGTGAAAATTCGAATGGCATCGAGAATTTCATCGAAAAGAATTTTGGAAGGGCATGGTTTCGACGCAAAGGTAAGTTTTCTCTCTGAAATCGACAGATTTCGCTATTCAGGCGATAGTTTCGCACTTTTTCCAGATTTCCCTATTTCAGAAACGAGAGACCGCATTTTCCGTGTAAATTGACGTGAAAATTCGAATGGCATCGAGAATTTCATCGAAAAGAATTTTGGAAGGGCATGGTTTCGACGCAAAGGTAAGTTTTCTCTCTGAAATCGACAGATTTCGCTATTCAGGCGATAGTTTCGCACTTTTTCCAGATTTCCCTATTTCAGAAACGAGAGACCGCATTTTCCGTGTAAATTGACGTGAAAATTCGAATGGCATCGAGAATTTCATCGAAAAGAATTTTGGAAGGGCATGGTTTCGACGCAAAGGTAAGTTTTCTCTCTGAAATCGACAGATTTCGCATTTCAGGCGATAGTTTCGCACTTTTTCCAGATTTCCCTATTTCAGAAACGAGAGACCGCATTTTCCGTGTAAATTGACGTGAAAATTCGAATGGCATCGAGAATTTCATCGAAAAGAATTTTGGAAGGGCATGGTTTCGACGCAAAGGTAAGTTTTCTCTCTGAAATCGACAGATTTCGCATTTCAGGCGATAGTTTCGCACTTTTTCCAGATTTCCCTATTTCAGAAACGAGAGACCGCATTTTCCGTGTAAATTGACGTGAAAATTCGAATGGCATCGAGAATTTCATCGAAAAGAATTTTGGAAGGGCATGGTTTCGACGCAAAGGTAAGTTTTCTCTCTGAAATCGACAGATTTCGCTATTCAGGCGATAGTTTCGCACTTTTTCCAGATTTCCCTATTTCAGAAACGAGAGACCGCATTTTCCGTGTAAATTGACGTGAAAATTCGAATGGCATCGAGAATTTCATCGAAAAGAATTTTGGAAGGGCATGGTTTCGACGCAAAGGTAAGTTTTCTCTCTGAAATCGACAGATTTCGCTATTCAGGCGATAGTTTCGCACTTTTTCCAGATTTCCCTATTTCAGAAACGAGAGACCGCATTTTCCGTGTAAATTGACGTGAAAATTCGAATGGCATCGAGAATTTCATCGAAAAGAATTTTGGAAGGGCATGGTTTCGACGCAAAGGTAAGTTTTCTCTCTGAAATCGACAGATTTCGCTATTCAGGCGATAGTTTCGCACTTTTTCCAGATTTCCCTATTTCAGAAACGAGAGACCGCATTTTCCGTGTAAATTGACGTGAAAATTCGAATGGCATCGAGAATTTCATCGAAAAGAATTTTGGAAGGGCATGGTTTCGACGCAAAGGTAAGTTTTCTCTCTGAAATCGACAGATTTCGCATTTCAGGCGATAGTTTCGCACTTTTTCCAGATTTCCCTATTTCAGAAACGAGAGACCGCATTTTCCGTGTAAATTGACGTGAAAATTCGAATGGCATCGAGAATTTCATCGAAAAGAATTTTGGAAGGGCATGGTTTCGACGCAAAGGTAAGTTTTCTCTCTGAAATCGACAGATTTCGCATTTCAGGCGATAGTTTCGCACTTTTTCCAGATTTCCCTATTTCAGAAACGAGAGACCGCATTTTCCGTGTAAATTGACGTGAAAATTCGAATGGCATCGAGAATTTCATCGAAAAGAATTTTGGAAGGGCATGGTTTCGACGCAAAGGTAAGTTTTCTCTCTGAAATCGACAGATTTCGCATTTCAGGCGATAGTTTCGCACTTTTTCCAGATTTCCCTATTTCAGAAACGAGAGACCGCATTTTCCGTGTAAATTGACGTGAAAATTCGAATGGCATCGAGAATTTCATCGAAAAGAATTTTGGAAGGGCATGGTTTCGACGCAAAGGTAAGTTTTCTCTCTGAAATCGACAGATTTCGCTATTCAGGCGATAGTTTCGCACTTTTTCCAGATTTCCCTATTTCAGAAACGAGAGACCGCATTTTCCGTGTAAATTGACGTGAAAATTCGAATGGCATCGAGAATTTCATCGAAAAGAATTTTGGAAGGGCATGGTTTCGACGCAAAGGTAAGTTTTCTCTCTGAAATCGACAGATTTCGCTATTCAGGCGATAGTTTCGCACTTTTTCCAGATTTCCCTATTTCAGAAACGAGAGACCGCATTTTCCGTGTAAATTGACGTGAAAATTCGAATGGCATCGAGAATTTCATCGAAAAGAATTTTGGAAGGGCATGGTTTCGACGCAAAGGTAAGTTTTCTCTCTGAAATCGACAGATTTCGCATTTCAGGCGATAGTTTCGCACTTTTTCCAGATTTCCCTATTTCAGAAACGAGAGACCGCATTTTCCGTGTAAATTGACGTGAAAATTCGAATGGCATCGAGAATTTCATCGAAAAGAATTTTGGAAGGGCATGGTTTCGACGCAAAGGTAAGTTTTCTCTCTGAAATCGACAGATTTCGCATTTCAGGCGATAGTTTCGCACTTTTTCCAGATTTCCCTATTTCAGAAACGAGAGACCGCATTTTCCGTGTTAAATTGACGTGAAAATTCGAATGGCATCGAGAATTTCATCGAAAAGAATTTTGGAAGGGCATGGTTTCGACGCAAAGGTAAGTTTTCTCTCTGAAATCGACAGATTTCGCTATTCAGGCGATAGTTTCGCACTTTTTCCAGATTTCCCTATTTCAGAAACGAGAGACCGCATTTTCCGTGTAAATTGACGTGAAAATTCGAATGGCATCGAGAATTTCATCGAAAAGAATTTTGGAAGGGCATGGTTTCGACGCAAAGGTAAGTTTTCTCTCTGAAATCGACAGATTTCGCATTTCAGGCGATAGTTTCGCACTTTTTCCAGATTTCCCTATTTCAGAAACGAGAGACCGCATTTTCCGTGTAAATTGACGTGAAAATTCGAATGGCATCGAGAATTTCATCGAAAAGAATTTTGGAAGGGCATGGTTTCGACGCAAAGGTAAGTTTTCTCTCTGAAATCGACAGATTTCGCTATTCAGGCGATAGTTTCGCACTTTTTCCAGATTTCCCTATTTCAGAAACGAGAGACCGCATTTTCCGTGTAAATTGACGTGAAAATTCGAATGGCATCGAGAATTTCATCGAAAAGAATTTTGGAAGGGCATGGTTTCGACGCAAAGGTAAGTTTTCTCTCTGAAATCGACAGATTTCGCTATTCAGGCGATAGTTTCGCACTTTTTCCAGATTTCCCTATTTCAGAAACGAGAGACCGCATTTTCCGTGTAAATTGACGTGAAAATTCGAATGGCATCGAGAATTTCATCGAAAAGAATTTTGGAAGGGCATGGTTTCGACGCAAAGGTAAGTTTTCTCTCTGAAATCGACAGATTTCGCATTTCAGGCGATAGTTTCGCACTTTTTCCAGATTTCCCTATTTCAGAAACGAGAGACCGCATTTTCCGTGTAAATTGACGTGAAAATTCGAATGGCATCGAGAATTTCATCGAAAAGAATTTTGGAAGGGCATGGTTTCGACGCAAAGGTAAGTTTTCTCTCTGAAATCGACAGATTTCGCATTTCAGGCGATAGTTTCGCACTTTTTCCAGATTTCCCTATTTCAGAAACGAGAGACCGCATTTTCCGTGTAAATTGACGTGAAAATTCGAATGGCATCGAGAATTTCATCGAAAAGAATTTTGGAAGGGCATGGTTTCGACGCAAAGGTAAGTTTTCTCTCTGAAATCGACAGATTTCGCATTTCAGGCGATAGTTTCGCACTTTTTCCAGATTTCCCTATTTCAGAAACGAGAGACCGCATTTTCCGTGTAAATTGACGTGAAAATTCGAATGGCATCGAGAATTTCATCGAAAAGAATTTTGGAAGGGCATGGTTTCGACGCAAAGGTAAGTTTTCTCTCTGAAATCGACAGATTTCGCTATTCAGGCGATAGTTTCGCACTTTTTCCAGATTTCCCTATTTCAGAAACGAGAGACCGCATTTTCCGTGTAAATTGACGTGAAAATTCGAATGGCATCGAGAATTTCATCGAAAAGAATTTTGGAAGGGCATGGTTTCGACGCAAAGGTAAGTTTTCTCTCTGAAATCGACAGATTTCGCTATTCAGGCGATAGTTTCGCACTTTTTCCAGATTTCCCTATTTCAGAAACGAGAGACCGCATTTTCCGTGTAAATTGACGTGAAAATTCGAATGGCATCGAGAATTTCATCGAAAAGAATTTTGGAAGGGCATGGTTTCGACGCAAAGGTAAGTTTTCTCTCTGAAATCGACAGATTTCGCATTTCAGGCGATAGTTTCGCACTTTTTCCAGATTTCCCTATTTCAGAAACGAGAGACCGCATTTTCCGTGTAAATTGACGTGAAAATTCGAATGGCATCGAGAATTTCATCGAAAAGAATTTTGGAAGGGCATGGTTTCGACGCAAAGGTAAGTTTTCTCTCTGAAATCGACAGATTTCGCATTTCAGGCGATAGTTTCGCACTTTTTCCAGATTTCCCTATTTCAGAAACGAGAGACCGCATTTTCCGTGTAAATTGACGTGAAAATTCGAATGGCATCGAGAATTTCATCGAAAAGAATTTTGGAAGGGCATGGTTTCGACGCAAAGGTAAGTTTTCTCTCTGAAATCGACAGATTTCGCTATTCAGGCGATAGTTTCGCACTTTTTCCAGATTTCCCTATTTCAGAAACGAGAGACCGCATTTTCCGTGTAAATTGACGTGAAAATTCGAATGGCATCGAGAATTTCATCGAAAAGAATTTTGGAAGGGCATGGTTTCGACGCAAAGGTAAGTTTTCTCTCTGAAATCGACAGATTTCGCTATTCAGGCGATAGTTTCGCACTTTTTCCAGATTTCCCTATTTCAGAAACGAGAGACCGCATTTTCCGTGTAAATTGACGTGAAAATTCGAATGGCATCGAGAATTTCATCGAAAAGAATTTTGGAAGGGCATGGTTTCGACGCAAAGGTAAGTTTTCTCTCTGAAATCGACAGATTTCGCATTTCAGGCGATAGTTTCGCACTTTTTCCAGATTTCCCTATTTCAGAAACGAGAGACCGCATTTTCCGTGTAAATTGACGTGAAAATTCGAATGGCATCGAGAATTTCATCGAAAAGAATTTTGGAAGGGCATGGTTTCGACGCAAAGGTAAGTTTTCTCTCTGAAATCGACAGATTTCGCTATTCAGGCGATAGTTTCGCACTTTTTCCAGATTTCCCTATTTCAGAAACGAGAGACCGCATTTTCCGTGTAAATTGACGTGAAAATTCGAATGGCATCGAGAATTTCATCGAAAAGAATTTTGGAAGGGCATGGTTTCGACGCAAAGGTAAGTTTTCTCTCTGAAATCGACAGATTTCGCTATTCAGGCGATAGTTTCGCACTTTTTCCAGATTTCCCTATTTCAGAAACGAGAGACCGCATTTTCCGTGTAAATTGACGTGAAAATTCGAATGGCATCGAGAATTTCATCGAAAAGAATTTTGGAAGGGCATGGTTTCGACGCAAAGGTAAGTTTTCTCTCTGAAATCGACAGATTTCGCATTTCAGGCGATAGTTTCGCACTTTTTCCAGATTTCCCTATTTCAGAAACGAGAGACCGCATTTTCCGTGTAAATTGACGTGAAAATTCGAATGGCATCGAGAATTTCATCGAAAAGAATTTTGGAAGGGCATGGTTTCGACGCAAAGGTAAGTTTTCTCTCTGAAATCGACAGATTTCGCATTTCAGGCGATAGTTTCGCACTTTTTCCAGATTTCCCTATTTCAGAAACGAGAGACCGCATTTTCCGTGTAAATTGACGTGAAAATTCGAATGGCATCGAGAATTTCATCGAAAAGAATTTTGGAAGGGCATGGTTTCGACGCAAACGTAAGTTTTCTCTCTGAAATCGACAGATTTCGCTATTCAGGCGATAGTTTCGCACTTTTTCCAGATTTCCCTATTTCAGAAACGAGAGACCGCATTTTCCGTGTAAATTGACGTGAAAATTCGAATGGCATCGAGAATTTCATCGAAAAGAATTTTGGAAGGGCATGGTTTCGACGCAAAGGTAAGTTTTCTCTCTGAAATCGACAGATTTCGCTATTCAGGCGATAGTTTCGCACTTTTTCCAGATTTCCCTATTTCAGAAACGAGAGACCGCATTTTCCGTGTAAATTGACGTGAAAATTCGAATGGCATCGAGAATTTCATCGAAAAGAATTTTGGAAGGGCATGGTTTCGACGCAAAGGTAAGTTTTCTCTCTGAAATCGACAGATTTCGCTATTCAGGCGATAGTTTCGCACTTTTTCCAGATTTCCCTATTTCAGAAACGAGAGACCGCATTTTCCGTGTAAATTGACGTGAAAATTCGAATGGCATCGAGAATTTCATCGAAAAGAATTTTGGAAGGGCATGGTTTCGACGCAAAGGTAAGTTTTCTCTCTGAAATCGACAGATTTCGCATTTCAGGCGATAGTTTCGCACTTTTTCCAGATTTCCCTATTTCAGAAACGAGAGACCGCATTTTCCGTGTAAATTGACGTGAAAATTCGAATGGCATCGAGAATTTCATCGAAAAGAATTTTGGAAGGGCATGGTTTCGACGCAAAGGTAAGTTTTCTCTCTGAAATCGACAGATTTCGCATTTCAGGCGATAGTTTCGCACTTTTTCCAGATTTCCCTATTTCAGAAACGAGAGACCGCATTTTCCGTGTAAATTGACGTGAAAATTCGAATGGCATCGAGAATTTCATCGAAAAGAATTTTGGAAGGGCATGGTTTCGACGCAAAGGTAAGTTTTCTCTCTGAAATCGACAGATTTCGCATTTCAGGCGATAGTTTCGCACTTTTTCCAGATTTCCCTATTTCAGAAACGAGAGACCGCATTTTCCGTGTAAATTGACGTGAAAATTCGAATGGCATCGAGAATTTCATCGAAAAGAATTTTGGAAGGGCATGGTTTCGACGCAAAGGTAAGTTTTCTCTCTGAAATCGACAGATTTCGCTATTCAGGCGATAGTTTCGCACTTTTTCCAGATTTCCCTATTTCAGAAACGAGAGACCGCATTTTCCGTGTAAATTGACGTGAAAATTCGAATGGCATCGAGAATTTCATCGAAAAGAATTTTGGAAGGGCATGGTTTCGACGCAAAGGTAAGTTTTCTCTCTGAAATCGACAGATTTCGCTATTCAGGCGATAGTTTCGCACTTTTTCCAGATTTCCCTATTTCAGAAACGAGAGACCGCATTTTCCGTGTAAATTGACGTGAAAATTCGAATGGCATCGAGAATTTCATCGAAAAGAATTTTGGAAGGGCATGGTTTCGACGCAAAGGTAAGTTTTCTCTCTGAAATCGACAGATTTCGCATTTCAGGCGATAGTTTCGCACTTTTTCCAGATTTCCCTATTTCAGAAACGAGAGACCGCATTTTCCGTGTAAATTGACGTGAAAATTCGAATGGCATCGAGAATTTCATCGAAAAGAATTTTGGAAGGGCATGGTTTCGACGCAAAGGTAAGTTTTCTCTCTGAAATCGACAGATTTCGCATTTCAGGCGATAGTTTCGCACTTTTTCCAGATTTCCCTATTTCAGAAACGAGAGACCGCATTTTCCGTGTAAATTGACGTGAAAATTCGAATGGCATCGAGAATTTCATCGAAAAGAATTTTGGAAGGGCATGGTTTCGACGCAAAGGTAAGTTTTCTCTCTGAAATCGACAGATTTCGCATTTCAGGCGATAGTTTCGCACTTTTTCCAGATTTCCCTATTTCAGAAACGAGAGACCGCATTTTCCGTGTAAATTGACGTGAAAATTCGAATGGCATCGAGAATTTCATCGAAAAGAATTTTGGAAGGGCATGGTTTCGACGCAAAGGTAAGTTTTCTCTCTGAAATCGACAGATTTCGCTATTCAGGCGATAGTTTCGCACTTTTTCCAGATTTCCCTATTTCAGAAACGAGAGACCGCATTTTCCGTGTAAATTGACGTGAAAATTCGAATGGCATCGAGAATTTCATCGAAAAGAATTTTGGAAGGGCATGGTTTCGACGCAAAGGTAAGTTTTCTCTCTGAAATCGACAGATTTCGCATTTCAGGCGATAGTTTCGCACTTTTTCCAGATTTCCCTATTTCAGAAACGAGAGACCGCATTTTCCGTGTAAATTGACGTGAAAATTCGAATGGCATCGAGAATTTCATCGAAAAGAATTTTGGAAGGGCATGGTTTCGACGCAAACGTAAGTTTTCTCTCTGAAATCGACAGATTTCGCTATTCAGGCGATAGTTTCGCACTTTTTCCAGATTTCCCTATTTCAGAAACGAGAGACCGCATTTTCCGTGTAAATTGACGTGAAAATTCGAATGGCATCGAGAATTTCATCGAAAAGAATTTTGGAAGGGCATGGTTTCGACGCAAAGGTAAGTTTTCTCTCTGAAATCGACAGATTTCGCTATTCAGGCGATAGTTTCGCACTTTTTCCAGATTTCCCTATTTCAGAAACGAGAGACCGCATTTTCCGTGTAAATTGACGTGAAAATTCGAATGGCATCGAGAATTTCATCGAAAAGAATTTTGGAAGGGCATGGTTTCGACGCAAAGGTAAGTTTTCTCTCTGAAATCGACAGATTTCGCTATTCAGGCGATAGTTTCGCACTTTTTCCAGATTTCCCTATTTCAGAAACGAGAGACCGCATTTTCCGTGTAAATTGACGTGAAAATTCGAATGGCATCGAGAATTTCATCGAAAAGAATTTTGGAAGGGCATGGTTTCGACGCAAAGGTAAGTTTTCTCTCTGAAATCGACAGATTTCGCATTTCAGGCGATAGTTTCGCACTTTTTCCAGATTTCCCTATTTCAGAAACGAGAGACCGCATTTTCCGTGTAAATTGACGTGAAAATTCGAATGGCATCGAGAATTTCATCGAAAAGAATTTTGGAAGGGCATGGTTTCGACGCAAAGGTAAGTTTTCTCTCTGAAATCGACAGATTTCGCATTTCAGGCGATAGTTTCGCACTTTTTCCAGATTTCCCTATTTCAGAAACGAGAGACCGCATTTTCCGTGTAAATTGACGTGAAAATTCGAATGGCATCGAGAATTTCATCGAAAAGAATTTTGGAAGGGCATGGTTTCGACGCAAAGGTAAGTTTTCTCTCTGAAATCGACAGATTTCGCTATTCAGGCGATAGTTTCGCACTTTTTCCAGATTTCCCTATTTCAGAAACGAGAGACCGCATTTTCCGTGTAAATTGACGTGAAAATTCGAATGGCATCGAGAATTTCATCGAAAAGAATTTTGGAAGGGCATGGTTTCGACGCAAAGGTAAGTTTTCTCTCTGAAATCGACAGATTTCGCTATTCAGGCGATAGTTTCGCACTTTTTCCAGATTTCCCTATTTCAGAAACGAGAGACCGCATTTTCCGTGTAAATTGACGTGAAAATTCGAATGGCATCGAGAATTTCATCGAAAAGAATTTTGGAAGGGCATGGTTTCGACGCAAAGGTAAGTTTTCTCTCTGAAATCGACAGATTTCGCATTTCAGGCGATAGTTTCGCACTTTTTCCAGATTTCCCTATTTCAGAAACGAGAGACCGCATTTTCCGTGTAAATTGACGTGAAAATTCGAATGGCATCGAGAATTTCATCGAAAAGAATTTTGGAAGGGCATGGTTTCGACGCAAAGGTAAGTTTTCTCTCTGAAATCGACAGATTTCGCATTTCAGGCGATAGTTTCGCACTTTTTCCAGATTTCCCTATTTCAGAAACGAGAGACCGCATTTTCCGTGTAAATTGACGTGAAAATTCGAATGGCATCGAGAATTTCATCGAAAAGAATTTTGGAAGGGCATGGTTTCGACGCAAAGGTAAGTTTTCTCTCTGAAATCGACAGATTTCGCTATTCAGGCGATAGTTTCGCACTTTTTCCAGATTTCCCTATTTCAGAAACGAGAGACCGCATTTTCCGTGTAAATTGACGTGAAAATTCGAATGGCATCGAGAATTTCATCGAAAAGAATTTTGGAAGGGCATGGTTTCGACGCAAAGGTAAGTTTTCTCTCTGAAATCGACAGATTTCGCTATTCAGGCGATAGTTTCGCACTTTTTCCAGATTTCCCTATTTCAGAAACGAGAGACCGCATTTTCCGTGTAAATTGACGTGAAAATTCGAATGGCATCGAGAATTTCATCGAAAAGAATTTTGGAAGGGCATGGTTTCGACGCAAAGGTAAGTTTTCTCTCTGAAATCGACAGATTTCGCATTTCAGGCGATAGTTTCGCACTTTTTCCAGATTTCCCTATTTCAGAAACGAGAGACCGCATTTTCCGTGTAAATTGACGTGAAAATTCGAATGGCATCGAGAATTTCATCGAAAAGAATGTCACGGCCCCGCGCTGGCTGTTGGTTAATACAAAATTCAATGATCTTTCGATCCTTAGACTGCGGATGGTAAGAGTAGAATACTCGTGATCCCAGATCGGTAAGGTCGGTGTCTAAAGTTTCTACGTGTGGATCTTTTCTTATCTCGCGTTGATATGGTGATGGTATCCGTTACTCTAGGTTGGTACGATAGAGAATTAAACCGTGAGTTTGTAAGATTCGTGAGGTAGAAAATCAGACCGTTGATCAAAAGAGATTATCTTCACCGTGAGCCTGTACGTGAGGTGTCGTAACTAAAGTAGGGGATCGTTTCGCTATGGTTAAGTACTAAAGTACAAAGGGAAACTCTGTGATGTTCAATAAATGTTCGAGGTACGTAGGGACTCGTTCTTATTCTCGTTATAATTTCAAAGGTAATACGCGTTAGAGTCTAAATTCAATTCATATGCGTTAGAATCTACGTTCCGTAGATTATGCAGTTCATGCAGGATAACAGTGGTGTAAAGTCTTTATGTTAGGTTAAACATAAGTATAAAAATATATATATTTAATATATGCAATGGTGCGTTACAATGTGCCAGGTATTGCTGGGCTTAAAGTACAAATGGTTAAACTTACGTATGGATCTCGTTGTCCTGATTCGTTTGACACACTCTGCGTTATATTAGATTCGCGTTTGATTCTTCGTTACTTCTACTGACTCTTACTCTTCCGACTATCGAGTTACTTCGCGCTTGACTCCTTACTTCTTGCTGTACTACTCCGTTACTGGTTACTGTACTGCTAACTACCGCGTTACTGGTTACTGTACTGCTAACTACCGCGTTACTGGTTACTGTACTGCTAACTACCGCGTTACTGGTTACTGTACTGCTAACTACCGCGTTACTGGTTACTGTACTGCTAACTACCGCGTTACTGACTTTACTGGGCAAAGGGGCCCGTATTTATACTCGGAGAAAAGTGGACTTTGTAGCGTGTGTCATACGAATGCAGGGTATAACTTTTACGATTTCGGAGAGGTAGTTAAAAACCTTTCTGTTAAATTGTACGAGCCTTTTATGGCTGTTGCGAAGAAGCCTTGGTCGAAGCTCCATATATGGTTTGTTGCGAAGAGCCTTGGTCGAAGTTCAAGTACTCTCTTACCTTAGAAGGATTTTATAATTTCCTGTACAGAGTTTTAGTTCGTTAGAGCGGTATCTTATTTCTTAAGTGAGTAATGACTTCCGTAGCTTGGTTTGGTATCTTATCTCTTAAGTGAGTAATGACTTCCGTAGCTTTGATGAGGCTTCCAGAGTATCGTATTGCTTTAGTAACGAGTTTAAGCTACTTGTTCTCTTTTAGGGAGTTTCCTAGTGAAGGCTCTGTTCTTTAAGTTACTTGTTCTCTTTTAGAGGGTTTCCTAGTAAAGGCTATGTTCTGGAAGGCTCATGTACAAATGTATATATATGTATATATGTATATGTGTGTATGTAAGGGTGCCGGGTGACGCGACCGTCACACCTCCCCCCCTAAGAAAGAATTTTTCCAGAATTCGAAAGGCAGGAAAAATTCTTCCCTTTACAATTTGTCCGCATGTGAGGTTAGTAAGCATATACTGCAGGCCGGGCCCACGTGGGGGCGGAAAAAATTTTTTGCTAATTGGATTATAGAGTTAATCCGGATTATCCAATTAATTAATTATAGTTTCATTGAAGGTTGATTGAAAAGTCAAGTTTAAATTAGAAGTCAAAAGGTTCTAGATTTTTGACTGAGACGTATATATATATATGTATGTATTTGTAAAGAAAATAATAATAATTTTTTTTTTATTTTTCAGGTATTGGAATGCAGTATGCATATGGACTATAGCAATAATTTATTTTATATTAATGTTAGTAAGTAAGGTTACAATTTTTGTCATACTTATTATAAAGATCGCACGCAATAATAAATTAATAAAGATATGTGTATAAAGTATCATGTTCAAACCAAAAATAATAGAACGATTTTTTTTTTATTAATTATTAATTAGAAAATAAAGACACGGGAGAATGAATATTTTGGGGCGCAATATTTAATATTGGATATAATCCAAGCTGTTTGATTCTACTGTACCATTTTGATGGGTGCCTTGCATACATGACCATCGGCAAAATATTCCGAACAAGGTTGGAACACTGCATGACGTTGTACTCACTATTTCTTCTTGCTGTGCTACCTGAGATTGGTATTGCGCGTACAGCGTGTTGCGGTTCCTCAGGGTGTCGCTATAGTAGTACGGTCCCTGATGTACAGCCATTGCCGGTGCGATCGGTACATCGTATGATGCTACCATTATGACGTCATCCATGAAAGGTGGTGGTTCCTGATGCATCGGTACTGGAGGTGCTGGTGGTATATTGTACGCCTGTACTGGTATTGGCTGCATGACGTCCCTTGTGGAGGTATCTGCGGTGTCTTCCGTGGTGTATTGTCTGGGTGGTGGAGGTTGTTCATACAGCTCTGGTCCTTCATCTTCGGATGCGGAGATGTCTATCATCTCGGGGCTTCCAGGTGCCGTCGGGTAGGATTCGTTCCCTGACTCGGTGGAGGTCAAACTGTTAGGAGAAGGACAATTTGTAGGAGTGGGCAAGCGCCAACGGGGTGACTCTATCTCCGAGTGTTCCTTCTCGATGATCCGTTCCTTAGTGTGGAGGTTTTCTACTTCGCGTAGAATTTCCTCGATCGTCCCGTCTAGTAGATCGGCCTGAATGTGGTCGGTGTCCATCCATGACAAATCCAGATTGATTTCATCTATCGATTCGTCTTCGTATCTGGATATTGGCTTGATCCTTGCCGGCATCGGGTATTGCTGCCTTCGCGAGTCCATATATACGTATCCTGCATTGGACGAGGTACTGTCTGCGAGTTCTCGAACAGCTGGAGCAGCGTTGATGATGGCTGCGATTGCTGTGGCGTTGTCCATGACCCATTCCACAGTGACTGGCATCTTCGTATTAATTGTCTTAGAAAGCGTCTTAGAAGTTGTCGAGGTGACAGAGGCTTTTAGACTGGTGTGGTGTCTCTTGTTGTAGACCCTTTTTATATACGTTAGAAACGTAGGTACTGCCCCTATTCATTTCCCTGTCTTATCGGGTCTTAGATGTTGCCCGGTAGGAAGTTTTGGTTTGGTCGTGATACCGGTTAGTACGATAAAATTCGAAGCGTATGGGAGCTAGAAATATCCCTTATCGAGTTAGTTTTCTTGGAAGTAGTTCGGCAGCTGTAGCGCAGCTGTGCGATGATAAGGTTTTTCGGCGGATGAGAAAGTTAAACATTGCAGTCGCTCGCCTACTTATCGTATTAGTTTCTAGATTATCTTTGCTAGCTGAGACGCAACGCATAGCGCGATAATTTTTCGAGGTGGATGGAAGAATTAAATATTACTCGACTTCGTGGAGGTCGATTATTCGATCCGCGTGTAATATACCGCTTGACCCTGTATACTTGCCTGCTCGAGTGGTTCGATGGTTGGCGGTGTGGTTGGAGTTTTGTGATTAGTTTCCTTATCTTCTTCTTCGGTTTCGGCTTCGGTGTTTGTGCCGGTTGAAGTTGTCCTTGGCGGTTGATTGCTTAGATGTAACAGGATATTCGTTACACTATCCCAGACAGCGCCGAGTAGATGTAGGCTCCAGCCGTAGATTTGATGTAATGCATATCCGTGGAGTGCTGTGTCCAGCGTGAACTTGATTAGCTTCACGGTGATCCAAAGACCCAGGATTTCTGCACTGAACGTTCCGAAACCTGTGAAGACTCCCCACAGTTTGTTCCAGGTTGAATTGGCGATCTTCTCTAGAGCAGCTTCGTCGAGTAGGTTCACGAATGATATCCCTTGTTTTTCTGCGTCTTGACCGGTCATGCTTCTAGCGATAGTGTTTAATACAGCGGGTTTTTCGACGGGAAACATGATGTGATCTCGTAATTTGTCTAATTCTTCCGTTGAGTATATGCCAGACGTGGCTAGTGATTCGGGATTTGAATAAGTCCAACTATTTTGTGTCGCGGGTTGCAATTCTTTAGGTGGTATTGTTGAGGCTGCATTAGGCGATATTTTGTACCATATCCCATCCAATTGGTACATGTTTGGTACGTAAGGATTGCAATCGTGTTGCGTTCCTGTCTTTAACAAAATATGGGTTTTTGGTGCCATAAATAGCGAATGATTTCCCCTAGATACAGGTAATTGTTGATAACAATGTCGGGTTTCGCGTCGTTTTACTGTGACGGGTACGCATTTTACAATATGGATTACTTCTCCTGCTACTATCGACATGTGGCCTGGGCCGTTCATGACTTGGTACGCGAAGTCTTCCGGTACTATTTTTGCTAACGTTAATGCGTTTTCAAGCATTTGTTTTTCTACTTGACATTGTTGCATTATAACATCTCTGTATAGTTTTGTCATTTGTGTTTTGATATGCTTTTCTAGGTAAATGAATTTACTATTGACATATGTAAAGATGTCTAAGTTATTGACTGCGATTGGTTTTCTTAAAGCAAACGATTCTCCTGGTTTAGTTTCTAAAATGAATAATTTTGGATGCTCGGTTTTGGTGATTATATAATTACAGATTTTAATTTGCCCTTTCTTTGTTAAGGCAAAGGTAATGTCTTGAGTCGTAATAGCGTAGATTTCCGTATTTTCTGTTTGATTGTCAAAGATTTTGTTTGCTTTTCCTTCAAATAAAACGTCGTAATTATTAAATTTACATTGATTGTTTGGAATGGAGTTCCAAAATGTATTTCCTCCTTCTAAGTCCATGCAAAAACCGTCGGATAGTGTACATTGTGTGCCAGAAAGTAACGTGATTTTATTGCTTTCTGATCTACTAGTTGCGAAATAATCTCTGAGCGTGATTTTTACGATGGCTTGAACAATGACGTCTTCCCAAGAGCCGTAAGGGTCTGAGTAGAAAACGCCGTCGCAATCTCCATTGGGTTTAATTTCTCCGGCAATTGTAACGCTTTTTGTTACGGTGCTATTCGCGAGAAGGCCTGTTATTAAATCCTTCTGACCGAAATTAAACGCGCGGGTTAAATGCATTTTTAAACATGCGTCAGAGCTTATTTCCATTACATAGTCCATTCTTCCATGCGTTACTGCTGATAAATGGGAAAGCAAACCGCATCGGAATATCGTTCTATCTATTTCGACTTTACATTGCATTACATGTGTGTTTGAGAATTCTGATAATTGTAGAAGTTGAATATACTTTTCTTCTACATGAGGTTTCTGAGAGGGAATCTTACATTCACCAATTGATTTTAAAGACATTGTAGTTATATTCATATTAGGAGAACCGCAGTCATAGGCAATTAGAGCATTGGTAAGAGAAAAATAGAAGAAAATGATATAGATGTACATGTTGATTGGATCTTCAGATCTGTGAACAAAGAAAGAGAATTATTTGTTCGATTTTATGAGGCCGTGGAACTATGGCCGTAAGATAATTTTAATCGGTTCGGGTGAACTACTTTTTCTCGATTATGTATACGGATTTTAATGTTTCCGTCTGTTAGGACTTGTGTGATTTCGTAAGGTCCTTCGTACTGATCGCTAAATTTTCCCGGTCTGTTGCCTTTTAATAAATAGACCCAGTCGCGTACTTGAAAATTTCGAGCGTTTTGTTTCCTATCGTAGTACTCCTTTGATTTCTCTTTAGCCTTGTCGGAGTTAATTTTTGCAAATTCCCTGATTGAATGTAGTTTGTCTATGAGATTGGAAATGTATTCAGGGTATGTTTCGTCTGGATGTAAGGTTTTATCGATCGGGGATTTCGGAGTCCTCCCGTAGATTAATTCGTAAGGCGTGAATTTAGTAGCTTCGTGAACACTGGTATTGTAACTGAACATGCAAAGCTCGATTAATTCGTCCCATTCGTGGTGTGTATCTACGAAATGTTTTAGGTACTCGATCAGGACGTGATGGCTTCTCTCGAGGGAACCATTTGTTTGCGGATGGAAAGCAGTGGACTTTAGCTGTTTTATTCCGAGCAGCTTGGTTAAGGATCTCGTAAAGGATCCGATGAATGGCGTTCCTTGGTCAGTGAGAATAGAAGTAGGAATCCCGAATTGACAGATGAAGCGTTTAAGGAAAGCACCTGCTATTTGAACTGAAGTGGCCTCTCGTAGTGGTATAGCCATGGAATATTTCGTTAGGTTGTCTTGTATGGTTAGCAGGTAGTTGTTATCGCGGGCGGTGTTTGGCAGAGGTCCGACGATATCGAGGGCTACCTTATGGAACGGCTCAGGTGGCGTATCCGTGATTAACATCGGCTGCTTGGTCTTTACACGAGTTAGTTTTCGTTTTTGACAACTGCCGCATTGACGTACGAAACTCCTTATATCATGTTTCATTCCTTCCCAGAAATATTTATCCTTGATACGCGCGTATGTTTTAGTCATTCCTTTATGTCCTCCGATTACCGTGCTATGATTTTCTTGTATAATCTCCAGTATGTCTTCGCGGAATGGAATTTTTATCTCGTTCGAATGTACGTATATTTTGACGTCTCGTAATGATAGGTTTTGTAGTTCAGTCTGTAAGGTATTCCAAGGGGTGGTAAGTATTCCCTTTGGAGATTCGGAGATTGAAATTCTTGTTTGATTATCATGTTTTAATAACTCGTATAGGGTATTAAAAGCTTGCTTCAATGATTCGGTGCTTTGTATTGCTATTAAATAATAGAACTTTGATTTATTTTGAATTCTTGTAATCTCTCCCGACTGTAAATTTGTTGGATCAAATTTAATAATCTTGTGAGTATAGAGCAGTTGGCTTCCTGTATCGACAGGTTGTCCTTTACAGTCTACGAAACATATTGCAGTATTCGCTTGTAAGAAGTTGTTACGTGTTCGAATGTACTTTGGTTCTGTTGATTTGAATGTTTCGATTTGATCCGGAGGTTCTTCCTCGTCCTGAATTGAATTAGTCTCTTCTGTCTCTTCTTCTTGAATTTCAGGAATAGTTTGTGGGTTTGTTAACCTTGCATTAATAAATGGACTATCGAAAATATCTTCTGTGGATGTTTCACTGTCAGGTTCTATTTCTGTTAATGGAAATGTGCAAATCTCTGGTGGATTTCTTGAAAGGGCGTCGGCGTTGCTGTTAGCCTTGCCTTGCTTGTAGACGATATTGTATTCGTATTCGTCTAATTTAAATCTCCAACGTAATAGACGAGATGTAGGGTCTTTGACTTTATGTAGCCAGACTAGTGGACGATGATCCGTAAGAAGTGTGAATTTCTTCCCATATATGTACGGTCGAAAATGATTTACTGCGTAGACTATTGCTAGTAGTTCTTTTTCAATAGTTGAATAGTTTTTCTCGGCTCCATTTAATAAACGAGACGCATAGGCTATTGGTAGATCTTTACCGACGGGTCCCTGGCTGAGAACAGCGCCGACTGCGTATCCCGAGGCGTCTGTCGTTAAGTTAAACGTTTCGTTAAAGTCCGGATATTGGAGTATTGGTTGTTCGCAAAGAATATTTCTTAGTGTTTCGAAAGCGTTCTGTTGTGGCGTCGTCCACGCGAAATCATTGTTTTTCTTTAGTAGTTCCGTTAAAGGTTTTGCCGTTTTAGAATAGTCCATGATAAATCTTCGATAATAACCTGTTAGTCCTAGAAACTGTTTAATATGTTTGGCGTTTTTTGGAATAGGAAAATTTTGTACTGCTTCTATTTTTCGTGGGTCGGGTTGAACACCGTTTTCAGTAATTATGTGTCCAAGGTAGGTAACTTCCTTTCGTAGAAATTCGCATTTATCCGGTTGTAGTTGAAGGTTCGCTTTACGAAGGCGTTCTATGAGCTTCCGGAATTTGATTCCGTGTTCTTCTAGGGATTTTGCGTATATTACGATGTCGTCCAGATAAACAAACATTTCATTGCCTTGCAAACCTGTTAAGGTTTGATCCATCAATCGCTGAAACGTGGCGGGTGCGTTCTTCAATCCAAATGGCATTCGGTTATATTCGAAGTGACCATGCGGCGTAGAAAAAGCAGTTTTATTTTTGTCTAGTGGATCCATTGGTATTTGGTGGAATCCTGAGGCTAAGTCGAAAATTGAAAAGTATTTTGCTCCGCCTAGTTGATCGAGGATTTCTGTGATGTTTGGCAGAGGGTAGGCGTCGCCTTTTGTTTTTTCGTTCAATGTTCGAAAATCTATAACTAATCGCCAGCGTTTATTTCCTTGCGAATCGGGTTTTTTGGGAACTACCCATAGTGGTGAATTGTATGCGGAATCTGATTCTTGTATTATACCTTGGTTTAGCATGTCCGAGACTTGTCTCTGGATTTCTTCTTTATGTACCGGCGGGTAGCGGTATTGCTTCGTATTAATTGGCGTATCGTCAACCGTAATTATTTTGTGATGCGCCTTTGTAGTAGCTTCCAGTGCTTCGTCTGGTAAGTGGAATCTGTCTGCGAATTCCGTTATTAACCTTTCCGCTTCGTTGCGTTCCTCGGAGTTCAAGTGCTCGAGTCGTAGTAACGGAAGTAATTCTTTTACTCGTTTTGGAGTGTGAGTGCTTGTAGAATTGGAAGACGTATCCTTTGAAGTAAAAGAGTGTAGAACTGGGACGATCTCGACGACCCGTTCATTTTTCTTTGATACTAAGGAGAGAGAATCGCTTCGAGTGGCATTTGGTTCTAAACTCTCGACCTCGGTGAGAGATGAATTTTTATTTGAACTAATGGCTTGAAGTTCTGGCTTTGCTTCGGGAACTTTGTTCGTTTCGCGTTTTGCCGTTTGTCTCTTCTGTTCCTTTTGATGGTGTCTTCCTTTTGAATTTTTGAAAAAGTGCTTCTGCTTTTCCTTGCTTTGAGGATTCTTGCGATCCGAATTAGAAGTAGCTTCTCGTGAGCTAGTGATTTTGGAAAAATGCTTCAGTTTTTCCTTGCGTGGTGGATTCCCTTGATCCGAAATAGAAGTAGCTTCTCGTGAGCTAGTGATTTTGGAAAAATGCTTCAGTTTTTCCTTGCGTGGTGGATTCCCTTGATCCGAAATAGAAGTAGCTTCTCGTGAGCTAGTGGTTTTGGAAAAATGCTTCAGTTTTTCCTTGCGTGGTGGATTCTCTTGATCCGAAATAGAAGTAGCTTCTCGTGAGCTAGTGATTTTGGAAAAATGCTTCAGTTTTTCCTTGCGTGGTGGATTCCCTTGATCCGAAATAGAAGTAGCTTCTCGTGAGCTAGTGATTTTGGAAAAATGCTTCAGTTTTTCCTTGCGTGGTGGATTCTCTTGATCCGAAATAGAAGTTGCTGCTGGTGAGCATGTGTTTTCAGCCGTATTTGGGGCTGCTATTTCTTCCAACCTTTGTAGTCGTACGGGAGGAAAGATTAGCGTGATATCTTCACTGCCGGTATTGATAGCATAGAGTTCTGCTTTACCGTTATAGTTGTTCACAATTGCATTACCCAAAAGAATTTGCGAGTCTGTTTTTAGGCTTGGCATGTAGCCTTCATTTGGAGAGTCGTTCGTTAAAGATATGAATACTAATTTCGAAGTACGGGCAGGTAGTTTAATTACGTTATCTTGAAGAAATGGAATAGTTTTATCGTGAAGAATTAAGCACTGTTGTTCGTAATCTATACTGGCTGCGGCTGCCTTTAAGTAAGGTGTTCCGATTATACCTTCTTGATGCATAGGAAAGTCGTCCGGTACGACGTGGAATTTTGAAATTATACCAAAAATATTCACAAATACATGTCCTAACGTTGATACTGTGCCTGTGGTTATTCCGCGAATTTTAACTGAACCTTTGTAATATTCTTCTTTGTTTCGATAGAGTTTATCTTTAATTAAATTCACTCCTGCTCCTGTATCGATCATAAAAATGATAGGTGGGTTTTCTGGCTTTGAAATTAGTATTGACGGTGCTTCGTTCGGGCAATCTATTGTGTAGACGGTATTTGTTCCTCTATGGGACCTATGACGCGGACTCTCGGTGATAATTCCTCTCGGCGTGCGTCGTTCGGCGAGAGGGAAGCTCCGTTTCCCGAATTTGGTCGGCTATTCTGCTGTTCGTTGTATCGTTTCTTACGACACTCATCTATTGTGTGTCCTTTGAAGTTGCAGTATTGGCATATTTTTTGTGACGTATTTCGTGGTGATGGAGTCTCCTGGAATGCGTTTCCCTTGGACGAGTTGCCTCGTGGTGCGTTTCTTTCCTTTAGCCAGCAAGTTTCGGCAGAATGACCCGGTTTGTTGCAAAAGAAACAGTTTCCTCGCGGTCGCTGTGGTCGTACAGCATTCTCTTCGGATCTATACGCTCGGTCGACGTCCTTCTTAATTCGCTCATGCAATTGTTGAATGAGGTAGCTTTCGGATTCGGCCTCTATCGCGGAGCGAATGGCGTCGTCTAAAGTGCGCTGAATGGATGGATTTATGCGTATGCTCCTTTTCAGACCGCGCGAGAAACATTTGATTGCCTCTATTTCCGTATCATATCGAAACGCTGTGTTTTCTTCTCTGGTAATACGAGTATGTGTCTCGATTATGTCGTCGAGAAGGTGTTGCACTCGGCAACTGAAGGAAATTACATCTTCTGAGGGGAATTGCGTAATTGTCCCTAACTGTCCTTGTAGGCAGGAGATTGATTTTAAAGGTGAGAACCGGTGTTGCAAATATTCGAGTAAGGAGTCAATGGTCACGAAGCTTTTTCCGGTAACTACATGTTTAGCGTTACCTCTTAGGCGATTTTTAATTAATTTGACTAGATTTATTTCTGCATGGGGAGGAATCATGTCCTTAGCATCCTTGCAACCTTCGGAAAATGCCCTGAATGTTTGTGCTCTTCCGTCGAACGTTGGTACGGCTTCGATCGCGTCTTTGATTGTAATTTGAGGAATAATGATGGCTTCGGTGCCTGAAGTACTAGCGAGTCCCGGTATAAGTGGTGGTGTACCGCCACTGGCAATTGTGGGGCTTTGTGTCGGTGCGTATTCGCGACGAGCTTGGATTTGTGTTGTGGTTTCATTGTCTTTTAGTGTGATAGGCATATTGAACAAGCGTAGAGGATCTCTCCTAACCAGATTTTAACGTTAATGAAAAGAGGTTTTTATTCTGCCACCAAAAATCGTGTCACGGCCCCGCGCTGGCTGTTGGTTAATACAAAATTTAATGATCTTTCGATCCTTAGACTGCGGATGGTAAGAGTAGAATACTCGTGATCCCAGATCGGTAAGGTCGGTGTCTAAAGTTTCTACGTGTGGATCTTTTCTTATCTCGCGTTGATATGGTGATGGTATCCGTTACTCTAGGTTGGTACGATAGAGAATTAAACCGTGAGTTTGTAAGATTCGTGAGGTAGAAAATCAGACCGTTGATCAAAAGAGATTATCTTCACCGTGAGCCTGTACGTGAGGTGTCGTAACTAAAGTAGGGGATCGTTTCGCTATGGTTAAGTACTAAGGTACAAAGGGAAACTCTGTGATGTTCAATAAATGTTCGAGGTACGTAGGGACTCGTTCTTATTCTCGTTATAATTTCAAAGGTAATACGCGTTAGAGTCTAAGTTCAATTCATATGCGTTAGAATCTACGTTCCGTAGATTATGCAGTTCATGCAGGATAACAGTGGTGTAAAGTCTTTATGTTAGGTTAAACATAAGTATAAAAATATATATATTTAATATATTCAATGGTGCGTTACAATGTGCCAGGTATTGCTGGGCTTAAAGTACAAATGGTTAAACTTACGTATGGATCTCGTTGTCCTGATTCGTTTGACACACTCTGCGTTATATTAGATTCGCGTTTGATTCTTCGTTACTTCTACTGACTCTTACTCTTCCGACTATCGAGTTACTTCGCGCTTGACTCCTTACTTCTTGCTGTACTACTCCGTTACTGGTTACTGTACTGCTAACTACCGCGTTACTGACTTTACTGGGCAAAGGGGCCCGTATTTATACTCGGAGAAAAGTGGACTTTGTAGCGTGTGTCATACGAATGCAGGGTATAACTTTTACGATTTCGGAGAGGTAGTTAAAAACCTTTCTGTTAAATTGTACGAGCCTTTTATGGCTGTTGCGAAGAAGCCTTGGTCGAAGCTCCATATATGGTTTGTTGCGAAGAGCCTTGGTCGAAGTTCAAGTACTCTCTTACATTAGAAGGATTTTATAATTTCCTGTACAGAGTTTTAGTTCATTAGAGCGGTATCTTATTTCTTAAGTGAGTAATGACTTCCGTAGCTTGGTTTGGTATCTTATCTCTTAAGTGAGTAATGACTTCCGTAGCTTTGATGAGGCTTCCAGAGTATCGTATTGCTTTAGTAACGAGTTTAAGCTACTTGTTCTCTTTTAGGGAGTTTCCTAGTGAAGGCTCTGTTCTTTAAGTTACTTGTTCTCTTTTAGAGGGTTTCCTAGTAAAGGCTATGTTCTGGAAGGCTCATGTACAAATGTATATATATGTATATATGTATATGTGTGTATGTAAGGGTGCCGGGTGACGCGACCGTCACAGTTTCGACGCAAAGGTAAGTTTTCTCTCTGAAATCGACAGATTTCGCATTTCAGGCGATAGTTTCGCACTTTTTCCAGATTTCCCTATTTCAGAAACGAGAGACCGCATTTTCCGTGTAAATTGACGTGAAAATTCGAATGGCATCGAGAATTTCATCGAACAGAATTTTGGAAGGGCATGGTTTCGACGCAAAGGTAAGTTTTCTCTCTGAAATCGACAGATTTCGCATTTCAGGCGATAGTTTCGCACTTTTTCCAGATTTCCCTATTTCAGAAACGAGAGACCGCATTTTCCGTGTAAATTGACGTGAAAATTCGAATGGCATCGAGAATTTCATCGAACAGAATTTTGGAAGGGCATGGTTTCGACGCAAAGGTAAGTTTTCTCTCTGAAATCGACAGATTTCGCATTTCAGGCGATAGTTTCGCACTTTTTCCAGATTTCCCTATTTCAGAAACGAGAGACCGCATTTTCCGTGTAAATTGACGTGAAAATTCGAATGGCATCGAGAATTTCATCGAAAAGAATTTTGGAAGGGCATGGTTTCGACGCAAAGGTAAGTTTTCTCTCTGAAATCGACAGATTTCGCATTTCAGGCGATAGTTTCGCACTTTTTCCAGATTTCCCTATTTCAGAAACGAGAGACCGCATTTTCCGTGTAAATTGACGTGAAAATTCGAATGGCATCGAGAATTTCATCGAAAAGAATTTTGGAAGGGCATGGTTTCGACGCAAAGGTAAGTTTTCTCTCCGAAATCGACAGATTTCGCATTTCAGGCGATAGTTTCGCACTTTTTCCAGATTTCCCTATTTCAGAAACGAGAGACCGCATTTTCCGTGTAAATTGACGTGAAAATTCGAATGGCATCGAGAATTTCATCGAAAAGAATTTTGGAAGGGCATGGTTTCGACGCAAAGGTAAGTTTTCTCTCTGAAATCGACAGATTTCGCATTTCAGGCGATAGTTTCGCACTTTTTCCAGATTTCCCTATTTCAGAAACGAGAGACCGCATTTTCCGTGTAAATTGACGTGAAAATTCGAATGGCATCGAGAATTTCATCGAAAAGAATTTTGGAAGGGCATGGTTTCGACGCAAAGGTAAGTTTTCTCTCTGAAATCGACAGATTTCGCATTTCAGGCGATAGTTTCGCACTTTTTCCAGATTTCCCTATTTCAGAAACGAGAGACCGCATTTTCCGTGTAAATTGACGTGAAAATTCGAATGGCATCGAGAATTTCATCGAAAAGAATTTTGGAAGGGCATGGTTTCGACGCAAAGGTAAGTTTTCTCTCTGAAATCGACAGATTTCGCATTTCAGGCGATAGTTTCGCACTTTTTCCAGATTTCCCTATTTCAGAAACGAGAGACCGCATTTTCCGTGTAAATTGACGTGAAAATTCGAATGGCATCGAGAATTTCATCGAAAAGAAATTTGGAAGGGCATGGTTTCGACGCAAAGGTAAGTTTTCTCTCTGAAATCGACAGATTTCGCATTTCAGGCGATAGTTTCGCACTTTTTCCAGATTTCCCTATTTCAGAAACGAGAGACCGCATTTTCCGTGTAAATTGACGTGAAAATTCGAATGGCATCGAGAATTTCATCGAAAAGAATTTTGGAAGGGCATGGTTTCCGACGCAAAGGTAAGTTTTCTCTCTGAAATCGACAGATTTCGCATTTCAGGCGATAGTTTCGCACTTTTTCCAGATTTCCCTATTTCAGAAACGAGAGACCGCATTTTCCGTGTAAATTGACGTGAAAATTCGAATGGCATCGAGAATTTCATCGAAAAGAATTTTGGAAGGGCATGGTTTCGACGCAAAGGTAAGTTTTCTCTCTGAAATCGACAGATTTCGCATTTCAGGCGATAGTTTCGCACTTTTTCCAGATTTCCCTATTTCAGAAACGAGAGACCGCATTTTCCGTGTAAATTGACGTGAAAATTCGAATGGCATCGAGAATTTCATCGAAAAGAATTTTGGAAGGGCATGGTTTCGACGCAAAGGTAAGTTTTCTCTCTGAAATCGACAGATTTCGCATTTCAGGCGATAGTTTCGCACTTTTTCCAGATTTCCCTATTTCAGAAACGAGAGACCGCATTTTCCGTGTAAATTGACGTGAAAATTCGAATGGCATCGAGAATTTCATCGAAAAGAATTTTGGAAGGGCATGGTTTCGACGCAAAGGTAAGTTTTCTCTCTGAAATCGACAGATTTCGCATTTCAGGCGATAGTTTCGCACTTTTTCCAGATTTCCCTATTTCAGAAACGAGAGACCGCATTTTCCGTGTAAATTGACGTGAAAATTCGAATGGCATCGAGAATTTCATCGAAAAGAATTTTGGAAGGGCATGGTTTCGACGCAAAGGTAAGTTTTCTCTCTGAAATCGACAGATTTCGCATATCAGGCGATAGTTTCGCACTTTTTCCAGATTTCCCTATTTCAGAAACGAGAGACCGCATTTTCCGTGTAAATTGACGTGAAAATTCGAATGGCATCGAGAATTTCATCGAAAAGAATTTTGGAAGGGCATGGTTTCGACGCAAAGGTAAGTTTTCTCTCTGAAATCGACAGATTTCGCATATCAGGCGATAGTTTCGCACTTTTTCCAGATTTCCCTATTTCAGAAACGAGAGACCGCATTTTCCGTGTAAATTGACGTGAAAATTCGAATGGCATCGAGAATTTCATCGAAAAGAATTTTGGAAGGGCATGGTTTCGACGCAAAGGTAAGTTTTCTCTCTGAAATCGACAGATTTCGCATATCAGGCGATAGTTTCGCACTTTTTCCAGATTTCCCTATTTCAGAAACGAGAGACCGCATTTTCCGTGTAAATTGACGTGAAAATTCGAATGGCATCGAGAATTTCATCGAAAAGAATTTTGGAAGGGCATGGTTTCGACGCAAAGGTAAGTTTTCTCTCTGAAATCGACAGATTTCGCATATCAGGCGATAGTTTCGCACTTTTTCCAGATTTCCCTATTTCAGAAACGAGAGACCGCATTTTCCGTGTAAATTGACGTGAAAATTCGAATGGCATCGAGAATTTCATCGAAAAGAATTTTGGAAGGGCATGGTTTCGACGCAAAGGTAAGTTTTCTCTCTGAAATCGACAGATTTCGCTATTCAGGCGATAGTTTCGCACTTTTTCCAGATTTCCCTATTTCAGAAACGAGAGACCGCATTTTCCGTGTAAATTGACGTGAAAATTCGAATGGCATCGAGAATTTCATCGAAAAGAATTTTGGAAGGGCATGGTTTCGACGCAAAGGTAAGTTTTCTCTCTGAAATCGACAGATTTCGCATATCAGGCGATAGTTTCGCACTTTTTCCAGATTTCCCTATTTCAGAAACGAGAGACCGCATTTTCCGTGTAAATTGACGTGAAAATTCGAATGGCATCGAGAATTTCATCGAAAAGAATTTTGGAAGGGCATGGTTTCGACGCAAAGGTAAGTTTTCTCTCTGAAATCGACAGATTTCGCATATCAGGCGATAGTTTCGCACTTTTTCCAGATTTCCCTATTTCAGAAACGAGAGACCGCATTTTCCGTGTAAATTGACGTGAAAATTCGAATGGCATCGAGAATTTCATCGAAAAGAATTTTGGAAGGGCATGGTTTCGACGCAAAGGTAAGTTTTCTCTCTGAAATCGACAGATTTCGCATTTCAGGCGATAGTTTCGCACTTTTTCCAGATTTCCCTATTTCAGAAACGAGAGACCGCATTTTCCGTGTAAATTGACGTGAAAATTCGAATGGCATCGAGAATTTCATCGAAAAGAATTTTGGAAGGGCATGGTTTCGACGCAAAGGTAAGTTTTCTCTCTGAAATCGACAGATTTCGCATTTCAGGCGATAGTTTCGCACTTTTTCCAGATTTCCCTATTTCAGAAACGAGAGACCGCATTTTCCGTGTAAATTGACGTGAAAATTCGAATGGCATCGAGAATTTCATCGAAAAGAATTTTGGAAGGGCATGGTTTCGACGCAAAGGTAAGTTTTCTCTCTGAAATCGACAGATTTCGCATTTCAGGCGATAGTTTCGCACTTTTTCCAGATTTCCCTATTTCAGAAACGAGAGACCGCATTTTCCGTGTAAATTGACGTGAAAATTCGAATGGCATCGAGAATTTCATCGAAAAGAATTTTGGAAGGGCATGGTTTCGACGCAAAGGTAAGTTTTCTCTCTGAAATCGACAGATTTCGCATTTCAGGCGATAGTTTCGCACTTTTTCCAGATTTCCCTATTTCAGAAACGAGAGACCGCATTTTCCGTGTAAATTGACGTGAAAATTCGAATGGCATCGAGAATTTCATCGAAAAGAATTTTGGAAGGGCATGGTTTCGACGCAAAGGTAAGTTTTCTCTCTGAAATCGACAGATTTCGCATTTCAGGCGATAGTTTCGCACTTTTTCCAGATTTCCCTATTTCAGAAACGAGAGACCGCATTTTCCGTGTAAATTGACGTGAAAATTCGAATGGCATCGAGAATTTCATCGAAAAGAATTTTGGAAGGGCATGGTTTCGACGCAAAGGTAAGTTTTCTCTCTGAAATCGACAGATTTCGCATTTCAGGCGATAGTTTCGCACTTTTTCCAGATTTCCCTATTTCAGAAACGAGAGACCGCATTTTCCGTGTAAATTGACGTGAAAATTCGAATGGCATCGAGAATTTCATCGAAAAGAATTTTGGAAGGGCATGGTTTCGACGCAAAGGTAAGTTTTCTCTCTGAAATCGACAGATTTCGCATTTCAGGCGATAGTTTCGCACTTTTTCCAGATTTCCCTATTTCAGAAACGAGAGACCGCATTTTCCGTGTAAATTGACGTGAAAATTCGAATGGCATCGAGAATTTCATCGAAAAGAATTTTGGAAGGGCATGGTTTCGACGCAAAGGTAAGTTTTCTCTCTGAAATCGACAGATTTCGCATTTCAGGCGATAGTTTCGCACTTTTTCCAGATTTCCCTATTTCAGAAACGAGAGACCGCATTTTCCGTGTAAATTGACGTGAAAATTCGAATGGCATCGAGAATTTCATCGAAAAGAATTTTGGAAGGGCATGGTTTCGACGCAAAGGTAAGTTTTCTCTCTGAAATCGACAGATTTCGCATATCAGGCGATAGTTTCGCACTTTTTCCAGATTTCCCTATTTCAGAAACGAGAGACCGCATTTTCCGTGTAAATTGACGTGAAAATTCGAATGGCATCAAGAATTTCATCGAAAAGAATTTTGGAAGGGCATGGTTTCGACGCAAAGGTAAGTTTTCTCTCTGAAATCGACAGATTTCGCATATCAGGCGATAGTTTCGCACTTTTTCCAGATTTCCCTATTTCAGAAACGAGAGACCGCATTTTCCGTGTAAATTGACGTGAAAATTCGAATGGCATCGAGAATTTCATCGAAAAGAATTTTGGAAGGGCATGGTTTCGACGCAAAGGTAAGTTTTCTCTCTGAAATCGACAGATTTCGCATATCAGGCGATAGTTTCGCACTTTTTCCAGATTTCCCTATTTCAGAAACGAGAGACCGCATTTTCCGTGTAAATTGACGTGAAAATTCGAATGGCATCGAGAATTTCATCGAAAAGAATTTTGGAAGGGCATGGTTTCGACGCAAAGGTAAGTTTTCTCTCTGAAATCGACAGATTTCGCATATCAGGCGATAGTTTCGCACTTTTTCCAGATTTCCCTATTTCAGAAACGAGAGACCGCATTTTCCGTGTAAATTGACGTGAAAATTCGAATGGCATCGAGAATTTCATCGAAAAGAATTTTGGAAGGGCATGGTTTCGACGCAAAGGTAAGTTTTCTCTCTGAAATCGACAGATTTCGCATATCAGGCGATAGTTTCGCACTTTTTCCAGATTTCCCTATTTCAGAAACGAGAGACCGCATTTTCCGTGTAAATTGACGTGAAAATTCGAATGGCATCGAGAATTTCATCGAAAAGAATTTTGGAAGGGCATGGTTTCGACGCAAAGGTAAGTTTTCTCTCTGAAATCGACAGATTTCGCATATCAGGCGATAGTTTCGCACTTTTTCCAGATTTCCCTATTTCAGAAACGAGAGACCGCATTTTCCGTGTAAATTGACGTGAAAATTCGAATGGCATCGAGAATTTCATCGAAAAGAATTTTGGAAGGGCATGGTTTCGACGCAAAGGTAAGTTTTCTCTCTGAAATCGACAGATTTCGCATATCAGGCGATAGTTTCGCACTTTTTCCAGATTTCCCTATTTCAGAAACGAGAGACCGCATTTTCCGTGTAAATTGACGTGAAAATTCGAATGGCATCGAGAATTTCATCGAAAAGAATTTTGGAAGGGCATGGTTTCGACGCAAAGGTAAGTTTTCTCTCTGAAATCGACAGATTTCGCATATCAGGCGATAGTTTCGCACTTTTTCCAGATTTCCCTATTTCAGAAACGAGAGACCGCATTTTCCGTGTAAATTGACGTGAAAATTCGAATGGCATCGAGAATTTCATCGAAAAGAATTTTGGAAGGGCATGGTTTCGACGCAAAGGTAAGTTTTCTCTCTGAAATCGACAGATTTCGCATATCAGGCGATAGTTTCGCACTTTTTCCAGATTTCCCTATTTCAGAAACGAGAGACCGCATTTTCCGTGTAAATTGACGTGAAAATTCGAATGGCATCGAGAATTTCATCGAAAAGAATTTTGGAAGGGCATGGTTTCGACGCAAAGGTAAGTTTTCTCTCTGAAATCGACAGATTTCGCTATTCAGGCGATAGTTTCGCACTTTTTCCAGATTTCCCTATTTCAGAAACGAGAGACCGCATTTTCCGTGTAAATTGACGTGAAAATTCGAATGGCATCGAGAATTTCATCGAAAAGAATTTTGGAAGGGCATGGTTTCGACGCAAAGGTAAGTTTTCTCTCTGAAATCGACAGATTTCGCATATCAGGCGATAGTTTCGCACTTTTTCCAGATTTCCCTATTTCAGAAACGAGAGACCGCATTTTCCGTGTAAATTGACGTGAAAATTCGAATGGCATCGAGAATTTCATCGAAAAGAATTTTGGAAGGGCATGGTTTCGACGCAAAGGTAAGTTTTCTCTCTGAAATCGACAGATTTCGCATATCAGGCGATAGTTTCGCACTTTTTCCAGATTTCCCTATTTCAGAAACGAGAGACCGCATTTTCCGTGTAAATTGACGTGAAAATTCGAATGGCATCGAGAATTTCATCGAAAAGAATTTTGGAAGGGCATGGTTTCGACGCAAAGGTAAGTTTTCTCTCTGAAATCGACAGATTTCGCTATTCAGGCGATAGTTTCGCACTTTTTCCAGATTTCCCTATTTCAGAAACGAGAGACCGCATTTTCCGTGTAAATTGACGTGAAAATTCGAATGGCATCGAGAATTTCATCGAAAAGAATTTTGGAAGGGCATGGTTTCGACGCAAAGGTAAGTTTTCTCTCTGAAATCGACAGATTTCGCATATCAGGCGATAGTTTCGCACTTTTTCCAGATTTCCCTATTTCAGAAACGAGAGACCGCATTTTCCGTGTAAATTGACGTGAAAATTCGAATGGCATCGAGAATTTCATCGAAAAGAATTTTGGAAGGGCATGGTTTCGACGCAAAGGTAAGTTTTCTCTCTGAAATCGACAGATTTCGCTATTCAGGCGATAGTTTCGCACTTTTTCCAGATTTCCCTATTTCTGAAACGAGAGACCGCATTTTCCGTGTAAATTGACGTGAAAATTCAAATGGCATCGAGAATTTCATCGAAAAGAATTTTGGAAGGGCATGGTTTCGACGCAAAGGTAAGTTTTCTCTCTGAAATCGACAGATTTCGCATATCAGGCGATAGTTTCGCACTTTTTCCAGATTTCCCTATTTCAGAAACGAGAGACCGCATTTTCCGTGTAAATTGACGTGAAAATTCGAATGGCATCGAGAATTTCATCGAAAAGAATTTTGGAAGGGCATGGTTTCGACGCAAAGGTAAGTTTTCTCTCTGAAATCGACAGATTTCGCATATCAGGCGATAGTTTCGCACTTTTTCCAGATTTCCCTATTTCAGAAACGAGAGACCGCATTTTCCGTGTAAATTGACGTGAAAATTCGAATGGCATCGAGAATTTCATCGAAAAGAATTTTGGAAGGGCATGGTTTCGACGCAAAGGTAAGTTTTCTCTCTGAAATCGACAGATTTCGCATATCAGGCGATAGTTTCGCACTTTTTCCAGATTTCCCTATTTCAGAAACGAGAGACCGCATTTTCCGTGTAAATTGACGTGAAAATTCGAATGGCATCGAGAATTTCATCGAAAAGAATTTTGGAAGGGCATGGTTTCGACGCAAAGGTAAGTTTTCTCTCTGAAATCGACAGATTTCGCATATCAGGCGATAGTTTCGCACTTTTTCCAGATTTCCCTATTTCAGAAACGAGAGACCGCATTTTCCGTGTAAATTGACGTGAAAATTCGAATGGCATCGAGAATTTCATCGAAAAGAATTTTGGAAGGGCATGGTTTCGACGCAAAGGTAAGTTTTCTCTCTGAAATCGACAGATTTCGCATATCAGGCGATAGTTTCGCACTTTTTCCAGATTTCCCTATTTCAGAAACGAGAGACCGCATTTTCCGTGTAAATTGACGTGAAAATTCGAATGGCATCGAGAATTTCATCGAAAAGAATTTTGGAAGGGCATGGTTTCGACGCAAAGGTAAGTTTTCTCTCTGAAATCGACAGATTTCGCATATCAGGCGATAGTTTCGCACTTTTTCCAGATTTCCCTATTTCAGAAACGAGAGACCGCATTTTCCGTGTAAATTGACGTGAAAATTCGAATGGCATCGAGAATTTCATCGAAAAGAATTTTGGAAGGGCATGGTTTCGACGCAAAGGTAAGTTTTCTCTCTGAAATCGACAGATTTCGCTATTCAGGCGATAGTTTCGCACTTTTTCCAGATTTCCCTATTTCAGAAACGAGAGACCGCATTTTCCGTGTAAATTGACGTGAAAATTCGAATGGCATCGAGAATTTCATCGAAAAGAATTTTGGAAGGGCATGGTTTCGACGCAAAGGTAAGTTTTCTCTCTGAAATCGACAGATTTCGCATATCAGGCGATAGTTTCGCACTTTTTCCAGATTTCCCTATTTCAGAAACGAGAGACCGCATTTTCCGTGTAAATTGACGTGAAAATTCGAATGGCATCGAGAATTTCATCGAAAAGAATTTTGGAAGGGCATGGTTTCGACGCAAAGGTAAGTTTTCTCTCTGAAATCGACAGATTTCGCATATCAGGCGATAGTTTCGCACTTTTTCCAGATTTCCCTATTTCAGAAACGAGAGACCGCATTTTCCGTGTAAATTGACGTGAAAATTCGAATGGCATCGAGAATTTCATCGAAAAGAATTTTGGAAGGGCATGGTTTCGACGCAAAGGTAAGTTTTCTCTCTGAAATCGACAGATTTCGCATATCAGGCGATAGTTTCGCACTTTTTCCAGATTTCCCTATTTCAGAAACGAGAGACCGCATTTTCCGTGTAAATTGACGTGAAAATTCGAATGGCATCGAGAATTTCATCGAAAAGAATTTTGGAAGGGCATGGTTTCGACGCAAAGGTAAGTTTTCTCTCTGAAATCGACAGATTTCGCATATCAGGCGATAGTTTCGCACTTTTTCCAGATTTCCCTATTTCAGAAACGAGAGACCGCATTTTCCGTGTAAATTGACGTGAAAATTCGAATGGCATCGAGAATTTCATCGAAAAGAATTTTGGAAGGGCATGGTTTCGACGCAAAGGTAAGTTTTCTCTCTGAAATCGACAGATTTCGCATATCAGGCGATAGTTTCGCACTTTTTCCAGATTTCCCTATTTCAGAAACGAGAGACCGCATTTTCCGTGTAAATTGACGTGAAAATTCGAATGGCATCGAGAATTTCATCGAAAAGAATTTTGGAAGGGCATGGTTTCGACGCAAAGGTAAGTTTTCTCTCTGAAATCGACAGATTTCGCTATTCAGGCGATAGTTTCGCACTTTTTCCAGATTTCCCTATTTCAGAAACGAGACCCCGCATTTTCCGTGTAAATTGACGTGAAAATTCGAATGGCATCGAGAATTTCATCGAAAAGAATTTTGGAAGGGCATGGTTTCGACGCAAAGGTAAGTTTTCTCTCTGAAATCGACAGATTTCGCATATCAGGCGATAGTTTCGCACTTTTTCCAGATTTCCCTATTTCAGAAACGAGAGACCGCATTTTCCGTGTAAATTGACGTGAAAATTCGAATGGCATCGAGAATTTCATCGAAAAGAATTTTGGAAGGGCATGGTTTCGACGCAAAGGTAAGTTTTCTCTCTGAAATCGACAGATTTCGCATATCAGGCGATAGTTTCGCACTTTTTCCAGATTTCCCTATTTCAGAAACGAGAGACCGCATTTTCCGTGTAAATTGACGTGAAAATTCGAATGGCATCGAGAATTTCATCGAAAAGAATTTTGGAAGGGCATGGTTTCGACGCAAAGGTAAGTTTTCTCTCTGAAATCGACAGATTTCGCATATCAGGCGATAGTTTCGCACTTTTTCCAGATTTCCCTATTTCAGAAACGAGAGACCGCATTTTCCGTGTAAATTGACGTGAAAATTCGAATGGCATCGAGAATTTCATCGAAAAGAATTTTGGAAGGGCATGGTTTCGACGCAAAGGTAAGTTTTCTCTCTGAAATCGACAGATTTCGCTATTCAGGCGATAGTTTCGCACTTTTTCCAGATTTCCCTATTTCAGAAACGAGAGACCGCATTTTCCGTGTAAATTGACGTGAAAATTCGAATGGCATCGAGAATTTCATCGAAAAGAATTTTGGAAGGGCATGGTTTCGACGCAAAGGTAAGTTTTCTCTCTGAAATCGACAGATTTCGCATATCAGGCGATAGTTTCGCACTTTTTCCAGATTTCCCTATTTCAGAAACGAGAGACCGCATTTTCCGTGTAAATTGACGTGAAAATTCGAATGGCATCGAGAATTTCATCGAAAAGAATTTTGGAAGGGCATGGTTTCGACGCAAAGGTAAGTTTTCTCTCTGAAATCGACAGATTTCGCATATTGTCACGTCCCGCCATGACGTAACACTTGAGAAAACATGACATCTGGGCATGGTTTCCGCACCTGGTTAACACCAAGAATAAGGGGAAATTGCAAAAAACCCGAAACTCAAACATGAATTTTTGCCCATTTTTGAAACCGCGAAATCCTTATGCAAATTAACACGTAAAAGTGGAAAATGGTAAGACAGCGCTTACCAAAATTTTACTCTTGCAAAAATTATTTTGCTTCCGATCCGAACGAAACTCAGGTACTGAAGAGCGATCGACCCCCACTACTCAACACCAAAGTCGCTCCCCCGCACGTCCCCTAGAACCGCCGGCAGAGCCATCGATATTCGTGCACTTGTACCTACACTCTGATCCTAGGGTAACATGCGCAACTCACACGGTATATGACCTTTAAACAATGGAAGTATGACAGCTGGACGTTTCACCATATACCGTCGCCAAAAGGGCCGGTCTATGGGGGGGGGGGAATGGGGGGGGTCTAATAAAGGAGTTCGAGATATAGTTTTTAAGCAAAGTACGTACTTACCTGGGCTATTTCCAATTTGCTTCAGGATGTGCACCCCACGAGTTCGCCGATCCAGTGACCGTCGGTCGGGAAGTGACCACCCTGGAGATGAGCACCACCAAGACAACCCGTCAACGTTCTTTGAAGGGTCGATGTTGCAGTTCCATGTGATGGTATACTTCCACCAGCTCTACTGCTCCTACGGAAATGTCTACATCAATGACGATGATCGTGGGATCTGTGGCGAGTGCTACCTCACCCGGGGGCAACCTCCTGAGTACGAATACTTCGACGTCCATGCGATGTACAACAACCTCATCAACCATGGCTACTGCGAAGATTGCGGATGGCCAGCAACAACCGTGCGGCCAGTCGTCATGTGTGAGGAGTGTCTTCACGCACTTGTACGCCACAGCGGAGACGTCGCACGCCATTACGAAAACCCAGCACTAACCCTTTATTACAACCACATAACCGACAATATGTTTGTCGGGCCGATACGCGTAAGACGCCATTTGCCAACCGGAACTACGTCACAGTGAAGTAACGAGGAAGGTAGCAGCACTGAGCCCAACACCAGCGCCCCAACGGATGTACTCCACGCCTTAACGAACAAAATGGCGACGCCATAGTCAACGCGGGAAGGATGACGTCAATTTTCCCCCACGCCACCAACCACCGCGCGAGCCATGAGTCCCCACCTACCTGCGAAGCATAACCCCCACCTACCTGCGAAGCATAACCCCCACCCACCTACGAAGCATAATCCCCACTAACGAGTTTTTCGGGTATAAATACGGGCACATAAGCCGGAAGGATCATTCTATATCCTAATCTCTAAAATCTAAAATCAACTTCTTCTACAAAACTTACGCCTTAAGGATTGAACTTAGAATTCTCTCACTATAACAAGGTACTTAAAATCTTTAATTTCTACAAATTAGAACTTAGAATTCTCTCACTACAGCAAGGTGCTTAAAATCTTTAACTTCTACAAACTTAGAACTCAGAATTCTCCTTCCGTGCTATTGCGAAATTATATAATAAGGTATTGTTAGGAAATAATTGTATATGATTGTTAATTTCTTTCACTTATCAAATTACTATTACGTTAATTAGTATTAGTTAGTATATTGTTAAATATTAGGAGTAAGGGAATAGTTTATTAAATAAATTTTGTATGAATCACTACGATTCCTGGTATTCTTCCAAGTTCCTTCACACCGCGCGGATAACCTAAAATTTGGATTACAATAATTAATCATCAAGTTAAAACTTAAATTACATTAATTAATAACGAACGAGCTACTATTTCCTCATTTGCTTTTTACGTATCTCAGTCGAACCTCCCCTTGGAACTCTGTTGCGGTCATTACTCCGGCAACAAGTTATTCCCTTGTTCCACAATTATTCACCCGACCTTGTAATTGCGTTGCGGTCACTAATCCAGCATCGAATTACTCCTTCAAACCTAAAATAATAAACGTAATAAGTAATGACGAAATGGGTGTAAATTATAGGAAATGACTCGACCGGGACACCGTGGTGGAAGGAAACATTATCTGAGAAAATTGTGGCGTATTTATAATCAAGCGAGGGAGTTTGACCCGTCCGTGTTCTCCGCCCCTGCGGTGCGAAAAGCGAAACAAATCGAGTACAAACCTGTGCCTCTCTCTCTCGCTCCCACTGTTCCGCCGTTGCTCGATCCAGGGAAGTGCCACCCGAAGGATCCCCGGGTTCCTTACTTAACAAAGAAACGCGAGGAAATTCTTAAGAACAATTATTAATAAATAAACCTCTTCTTTATTCTTAATTAACGTTAATTCAGTTACTTACCCCCTATCCGGAATTCCCTGACATCCGCGTTGAAATTAACATTAATAATAACGGAATACTATAACCGATAAAAACATTAACCTATCGAAACAATTACTATATTATTTACACATTACCTGAAACCGTCGTATATCCGTGTATACTTAACGCCAGACCTAAATAAACAAAGAATTTGTTGAATAATTTAAGACCCTAACTTATATTAATTCGTTGCTACTTACCTGTCATTCAAACTTCTAAGCGAACCCCCATTGGTGGATCCAATAAGAATCGATCTTCCTCACTAGTCACTAGAGGGGGCCGTTGCAGGTACCGCGGTCGCCGCTCTACACTGAAACGACATAATTCATGCCCCACGTGGCCGCCACGTGCTCGCCTAATTTATCACATTTTACGAAATAAATACCGGTCGCGTGCACTTGCCTTTTACCGTATATCAAGGGCAGTGTCCTTAGGGCTCACTCCGCGGTGGCAAGTCGTCGTCGGTCACATATTTCTGTACAAAATTCACTCGGGACGTAACAGAAATATAAAACTGGTGACAGCGGTGGGATACGCCATTAGTTCTAACACGGCTAGTAAGTTGGCGGCGCGCCTATCTCGCGGGCTGAGACTATAGAGTATCTAGACAGGCGTATATGCATATATATAACACATCTGTATACATATATATATAATCAACGTAAACCTATAATCGTTAAATAAACATATTCAGACACGTTCCTTTTACAATTCGCTATAGAATATAGTATTAAATATCACGCTGATTCACTCGATATAGGAAGTCGCGGTAACAAACGTTCCATTTGTTTATAAAATTGAAAAAACAATTAAATAAACAAATTCTTTGCAAATAATTTTTTCCATTAATTCTTCAACGCCCCTGATTAGTATTTTACCCCGTGAAGTGTGATCGAACTTCTCTTACAATAATTAGCGATAGTTAAAGTTTGTATACGGACGTTTGTTGTCGTACACGAAAAATACAATTATCCAGTAAAATAGTATATTAAATTACCCGTAAATAAACTCTTGAGGAGGAAACAACCACGTCCTCTTCATTTTTCTTTTCTTTTTCACTTCTATCACCACATTAATAAACTATGGCAAATTCTTCGGAGCGCGATGATTTTCCAACAGTGGAAGACGTGGTCGGATATAATGCGCAACTAGAGGCAAACGAAACACTACTTCGCGAAAGATTGCAAACGATTAAGAAAATTCAGAGCGACATTGAAAATCAATATAAAATAGCCTTTGGTAGAGACGTCGATGATGATATCCCATCGAACGTTAACTTAGTACAGGAATTAAACGATATCAAATCTATGATTCATTCTCTCACGAAATCCCTGCCGACGGAAGATTCACGGGTACGATTTAAGGAATCACCGAAACCATGTCGAAGTAATTATGCAAGTCCTGACGGGGACGCTGAATCGCTAAATTACCCTCCCATAATTCCTCAGCTATCGCTTAAGGACGCCCTAGAAATGGTGCCCTTCTTCGACGGGAAAAATATGCCCGTTCTGCAATTTGCTAGAGCATGTAAGCGCGCTAAAGACATGATACATCCCCGCGCAGAACCTCAATTAGCGAGACTTTTACGGAATCGTCTTCAAGAACACGCATATTTAGCAGTAGAAGATTACGTATTCGATAATGTAGATGAGCTTGTGGACCGTTTAAAACATATATTTATGCCAGCTAGAAACGCTCATCACTTTCGAGGCGAATTGGCGAATATATATATGAAACGCCACGAGCATATTTTAGATTACATTGGACGCGTTAAGGATTTTCGTTCTGCAATTTTGGATGGGGAAAAGGGAAGATACGGCTTAATGCACGCAGATTTTAAGGGGGAAATAGACGAGCTTTGCCTAGAATCATTTATTAGAGGATTGCCACCAGATTTTAGAATTCAAGTATCGCTAGCGGGCTATGATGGCCTTGAAACCGCTTTTGATACAGCCATTAGAGTACATAGAACGATAGAACGGGATAATTCTTTATTCAATAATAATAGGGTCTCGACTATCGCTAAGGATATTAACCGAACGGAGAATCGCGTTAGTGCTTGTCAATCGTGCAATAAACAAGGCCGAGTAGCAACAAATTACCGTGGAGAGTCACATGGTGCCCCCGCCAGTGCTCCTAGTCCCGCGTCACTGGGCAAAACCACCCCTTCTTCCCCGCCTAGAGATCACGCGATGTCACGTGACCGTAACGGTTACGAAACAAAGACGTGTAATTACTGTAAGAAGCCCGGGCACGTGATAGCCGAGTGTCGCAAACGGGCGTATAACAATAGCCTTAGGCAATCGGGAAACGCGACGAGTCCCCTGGTATTAACGGACGCAAACCAGACAAGGACAGAGACAAAACCGCGTCCAATCCACAAAATAACTACCGAAAAAACGCCAAACCCAACCAACGAGTCACCACAATCCGACTAAATAAAAATAGCTCGATCCCCTCGATTCAAATATGCTCCGAATCCCTAAAAATCCCTGTCGAATTTATGGTAGATACTGGTTCCGAACCTAATCTTTTAAAATTAAGTCGAGTTAATTTCCCTGATAATATTAACAAATTCGATATCCTATACCTATCCGGCATTACCGAGGAGAACGTACAAACCCTCGGGACATATACAATAAACCTCTTCAATCATGAAGTTATATTTCATGTCGTACCCGATGCGTTCCCCATCGAGCACGGTGGAATTTTGGGATCCGAATTTCTGAGAGAAAAAGGCGTAAATATTTCATATGACGACGAATGCCTACGGTTTCACGATGTAACTATCCCCTTTTCAAATTATAAAACCGTCGTCATTCCCGCTAGGTCGAACGCGGTCATGTATGTAAACATTGCTAATCCCGAGCTCAGCGAAGGCTACATTCCGCGGCTATACACGTGCGATGGTGTATTATTAGGAAATACCGTTGTTCGCAATTCTAAAGGCCGAGCGTGTTTACGCGTAATAAATACAAATGAATTCGAGGTCGAATTAGAAATACCTACAATAAAATTACAAGAGTTCGATACTATATTAGGAGAGCAACGCGATTCCCCTACGAGAACGAAATCTATACAAAACTCCGATAAAACAATTGTTGCGAACAACAATGATATTAATCACTCCGAATGCGCTCTCGAATCGATTTCGGAACCATCAAAATCCATTCCAAAATCAAGTCTCTATCGCGAATCGGACCCAAAATCAACCTCGAAAACTAAATCAGACTCAAATCTAGATACAAAAGCTAAATCCGAAATCGATTCGAGTCCAGTTCCTCTTTCCGAATCAATCGCAAAAATTAAGTTGCATAATCGAAACAAACTAAATCGTAACTTACAATCAGTACCTGAATCGTCGAGCGAGCCAAGTTGGGTGCTCTTTTCTAAACCAGACCCAAAACGAACCCGGACCACCGGGGAGAGTCGGAAAGCAGGAAACCGTTTACTGCATGTGTTGCATGTCGGCGCAAAAGATCGCGAAAGAATTAATGAAATAAAAGACGCGCTACGCCTCGATCATTTAAATCCGGAAGAGAGGAACAGCGTAGAGAATTTAATCGAGCAATATCATCGCGTGTTTCACTTACCTAGCGATCGATTAGACGCGACCGACGTCCTGAAACACGCGATAATAACGACCGATGGTATGCCTGTAAACACCAAACAATATCGGTTTCCACCGATCCACAAGGAGGAAATTACAAAACAAGTAACGGAATTGTTACACAATGACATTATAAAACCTTCTTTGTCTCCATACAATTCCCCGTTGTGGATCGTGCCGAAAAAACCGGATCAGGACGGAAATAAGAGGTGGAGGATGGTGATAGATTATAGGGCGTTAAATGAAAAAACTATAGGGGACGCCTACCCCCTCCCTAACATTAACGAAATCCTGGATCAGCTCGGAGGAGCTAAGTACTTCTCGATATTTGATCTAGCGTCGGGATTTCACCAAATACCGATGGATGAGAAGGATGCACCAAAAACTGCCTTCTCCACCCCTTACGGCCACTACGAATTCACGCGAATGCCTTTTGGATTAAAAAACGCTCCTAGTACGTTCCAGCGATTGATGGATAACGTGCTGTCGGGTTTACAAGGCATCGAATTGTTTGTTTATCTTGATGACATTGTCTTGTACGCCAGCTCCCTACAAGAACACGAAACAAAGTTTAGGAAGTTGGCTGAACGTTTACATTCCGCTAATCTCCATTTACAACCAAGTAAATGTGAATTTCTTAGAAAAGAAGTCGTATATCTCGGACACGTAATAACGGATGAAGGCGTGAAACCTGATCCAAAGAAAATCCAAGCTGTCAAAGAATTTCCAGTTCCACGTACCCCGAAGAACATTAAACAATTTCTCGGCCTTGCAGGATACTACCGGCGGTTTATCCCAAATTTTTCTAAAATTGCAAAACCACTTACGAATCTCCTCAAAAAGAATGTCACATTTACTTGGTCTAAGGAACAAATAGAATCGTTCGAATACTTACGAGATGAATTATGTAAACCACCGATATTGCAGTTCCCAAATTTTAAAATCGAATTCAACATAACGACTGATGCATCCGACTACGCCATCGGCGGCGTCTTAAGTCAGGGAGAACCTGGAAAAGATTTACCTGTATGCTACGCCTCACGTTTATTAACACAACCGGAGCGAAACTACTCGACCATTGAAAAGGAACTATTAGCTATCGTTTATTGCGTACAATATTTCCGACCTTACATATACGGCCGAAAATTCACTCTTATTACGGACCATCAACCTCTCGTCTGGCTGCATCGTGTGAAGGATCCAACGTCAAGGTTAATCCGCTGGAGACTCAAGCTCGCGGAGTACGAATACAAGATCGTCTACCAACCTGGAAAAAGCAATAAGGCAGCCGACGCTCTATCGAGAAATACAGTAGGATACATGGATTCCGAAACAATTCGGAAGGTACTACCCATCAGACACCGAACGACGAGCGATTCTGACACGGATGAATCCATATTCTCGTTCCCCCCCAGGAAGAGAACGAAGACGGATGTACAGGACGAACTACCGGCAGGAAACAGCCCGCTTCTCGCAGGATGCTCCTCTCACACCGACGGTCCACCAAACACCTCACCTAAAATCATGGACGTTGATAATATCCTACAAAACAACGAGATACTCACCTTTCATCCGACGACGTCTTCAACTCCCGTTGAATTTAGGGCACGAATAACTCAATTATGGGACGAAGACACTGGAGAATCTGAAAACGAAAGCGAGGTTAGACCACGGTTCGAAGCTAATTCTTTCGCACTCCCTGACTGGAACGATACGATAAACGAAGTACCGTACGAAGACACAGCAGAGCCACAAATAGAAACGGGCATTCGTTTCTCAAACCAGAGTAATACTGTAGAAATCCGCGATTCACTTTCCATCAGAAGAGATAACCTCGTGTACTTCCTCACGTGCAAGGGGCAGCCATTTTGCGATGGATCAAAGCACCTAGCGACATCTAAGATGTTACCGACGCACGGGAATATTACCCTGGGTAGGTCGAGCGTGGTAATGCAGAACCGTCGGTATTTTATCGGCCTCCCCGTAAAAGAATCTCTCGCCGTCAGAACAGATCCAGGAATCCTAGAAGAAACAATTAAAAGTTTAGTAGACGTCGTACAGGAATTAGGGCTAAAATCAATAAGTATGGCTAAAACCCCAGAGATAGACGGGATACCGTGGAAACTAATACTACGATTGATCACATCACATCTTTCCGAAACCTCAATCAAGGTTATCATATGCCTCCAACTCGTCAAAACACCAACAGAAGATCAGCGTGGCACCATCATTCAGGAATACCAGGAATCGGCTTTTGGCGGACACAAAGGAGTGACGAAGACCTACAGAAGGATAAGACATAATTATTATTGGGACGGTCTAAAACAACAAGTACAAACGTACGTTCAACAATGCCTCGAATGCCAAAGGAAAAAATTAGTTAGAGTGAAAACGAAGCAACCAATGGTACTTACCGACACGCCGGGCTCCGCCTTTGATAAGGTCGCACTCGATATAGTAGGACCCTTTCCTACAACAAAAAACGGATACACATACATCCTCACCATTCAAGATCTCTTGACGAAATATTCAATAGCGGTACCTTTGACACATGCGACGTCACTAAATATTGCCGATGGCTTCACAAAAGAATTCATTTGCCTCTTCGGCGCACCCAAGGCCATTCTCACTGATCAAGGCTCAAACTTCATAAGCTCTTTCATGAGGGCGGTAACCAGGAAATTTCGTATTAAGCAATTTCGAACAACTGCTTATCACCCACAATCCAATGGCTCCATCGAACGCTCACACCACGTGTTGACGGAATATCTAAAGATGTACGTCGACCGTAACCATGAATGGGACGAATGGCTTAAGATGGCCACGTTCTCGTACAACACCAGCGTCCATGAGGGAACACGTCACACCCCTCATGAATTAGTTTTCGGAAAGATAGCTCGCATGCCTTGCAGTGACGTACCTATAGAAGACGAATTGGACGAATCGTATATAGGATATTTGGGACAGCTCACTCTGAGAATAAGAGAATTACAAAACGCAGCCCACCGAAATCTAACTGAAGCAAAAATACGATCCAAAAGATATTACGATCGCCGGGTTAACGCACAGAATTTTCGAGAGGGAGAAAATATATTTCTATTAAAAGAACCGAGGAAAGGAAAATTCGCCGACCACTACACCGGTCCGCACCGTATATTGAAGATTCTCCCGAACGGAAACTTAAGATTAAACGTCGACGGTCGAATAAAAACCGTCCATCCGAACAAAGCGCGTAGATCTAAGGTTACCTAAGCACCATCACAACACAACATGAGAATGTGTACTGCGTACAACATTCTCAGAATTAGGGGGGGAATGTCACGTCCCGCCATGACGTAACACTTGAGAAAACATGACATCTGGGCATGGTTTCCGCACCTGGTTAACACCAAGAATAAGGGGAAATTGCAAAAAACCCGAAACTCAAACATGAATTTTTGCCCATTTTTGAAACCGCGAAATCCTTATGCAAATTAACACGTAAAAGTGGAAAATGGTAAGACAGCGCTTACCAAAATTTTACTCTTGCAAAAATTATTTTGCTTCCGATCCGAACGAAACTCAGGTACTGAAGAGCGATCGACCCCCACTACTCAACACCAAAGTCGCTCCCCCGCACGTCCCCTAGAACCGCCGGCAGAGCCATCGATATTCGTGCACTTGTACCTACACTCTGATCCTAGGGTAACATGCGCAACTCACACGGTATATGACCTTTAAACAATGGAAGTATGACAGCTGGACGTTTCACCATATACCGTCGCCAAAATGGCCGGTCTATGGGGGGGGGAATGGGGGGGGGTCTAATAAAGGAGTTCGAGATATAGTTTTTAAGCAAAGTACGTACTTACCTGGGCTATTTCCAATTTGCTTCAGGATGTGCACCCCACGAGTTCGCCGATCCAGTGACCGTCGGTCGGGAAGTGACCACCCTGGAGATGAGCACCACCAAGACAACCCGTCAACGTTCTTTGAAGGGTCGATGTTGCAGTTCCATGTGATGGTATACTTCCACCAGCTCTACTGCTCCTACGGAAATGTCTACATCAATGACGATGATCGTGGGATCTGTGGCGAGTGCTACCTCACCCGGGGGCAACCTCCTGAGTACGAATACTTCGACGTCCATGCGATGTACAACAACCTCATCAACCATGGCTACTGCGAAGATTGCGGATGGCCAGCAACAACCGTGCGGCCAGTCGTCATGTGTGAGGAGTGTCTTCACGCACTTGTACGCCACAGCGGAGACGTCGCACGCCATTACGAAAACCCAGCACTAACCCTTTATTACAACCACATAATCGACAATATGTTTGTCGGGCCGATACGCGTAAGACGCCATTTGCCAACCGGAACTACGTCACAGTGAAGTAACGAGGAAGGTAGCAGCACTGAGCCCAACACCAGCGCCCCAACGGATGTACTCCACGCCTTAACGAACAAAATGGCGACGCCATAGTCAACGCGGGAAGGATGACGTCAATTTTCCCCCACGCCACCAACCACCGCGCGAGCCATGAGTCCCCACCTACCTGCGAAGCATAACCCCCACCTACCTGCGAAGCATAACCCCCACCCACCTACGAAGCATAATCCCCACTAACGAGTTTTTCGGGTATAAATACGGGCACATAAGCCGGAAGGATCATTCTATATCCTAATCTCTAAAATCTAAAATCAACTTCTTCTACAAAACTTACGCCTTAAGGATTGAACTTAGAATTCTCTCACTATAACAAGGTACTTAAAATCTTTAATTTCTACAAATTAGAACTTAGAATTCTCTCACTACAGCAAGGTGCTTAAAATCTTTAACTTCTACAAACTTAGAACTCAGAATTCTCCTTCCGTGCTATTGCGAAATTATATAATAAGGTATTGTTAGGAAATAATTGTATATGATTGTTAATTTCTTTCACTTATCAAATTACTATTACGTTAATTAGTATTAGTTAGTATATTGTTAAATATTAGGAGTAAGGGAATAGTTTATTAAATAAATTTTGTATGAATCACTACGATTCCTGGTATTCTTCCAAGTTCCTTCACACCGCGCGGATAACCTAAAATTTGGATTACAATAATTAATCATCAAGTTAAAACTTAAATTACATTAATTAATAACGAACGAGCTACTATTTCCTCATTTGCTTTTTACGTATCTCAGTCGAACCTCCCCTTGGAACTCTGTTGCGGTCATTACTCCGGCAACAAGTTATTCCCTTGTTCCACAATTATTCACCCGACCTTGTAATTGCGTTGCGGTCACTAATCCAGCATCGAATTACTCCTTCAAACCTAAAATAATAAACGTAATAAGTAATGACGAAATGGGTGTAAATTATAGGAAATGACTCGACCGGGACACCGTGGTGGAAGGAAACATTATCTGAGAAAATTGTGGCGTATTTATAATCAAGCGAGGGAGTTTGACCCGTCCGTGTTCTCCGCCCCTGCGGTGCGAAAAGCGAAACAAATCGAGTACAAACCTGTGCCTCTCTCTCTCGCTCCCACTGTTCCGCCGTTGCTCGATCCAGGGAAGTGCCACCCGAAGGATCCCCGGGTTCCTTACTTAACAAAGAAACGCGAGGAAATTCTTAAGAACAATTATTAATAAATAAACCTCTTCTTTATTCTTAATTAACGTTAATTCAGTTACTTACCCCCTATCCGGAATTCCCTGACATCCGCGTTGAAATTAACATTAATAATAACGGAATACTATAACCGATAAAAACATTAACCTATCGAAACAATTACTATATTATTTACACATTACCTGAAACCGTCGTATATCCGTGTATACTTAACACCAGACCTAAATAAACAAAGAATTTGTTGAATAATTTAAGACCCTAACTTATATTAATTCGTTGCTACTTACCTGTCATTCAAACTTCTAAGCGAACCCCCATTGGTGGATCCAATAAGAATCGATCTTCCTCACTAGTCACTAGAGGGGGCCGTTGCAGGTACCGCGGTCGCCGCTCTACACTGAAACGACATAATTCATGCCCCACGTGGCCGCCACGTGCTCGCCTAATTTATCACATTTTACGAAATAAATACCGGTCGCGTGCACTTGCCTTTTACCGTATATCAAGGGCAGTGTCCTTAGGGCTCACTCCGCGGTGGCAAGTCGTCGTCGGTCACATATTTCTGTACAAAATTCACTCGGGACGTAACAAGGGCATGGTTTCGACGCAAAGGTAAGTTTTCTCTCTGAAATCGACAGATTTCGCATATCAGGCGATAGTTTCGCACTTTTTCCAGATTTCCCTATTTCAGAAACGAGAGACCGCATTTTCCGTGTAAATTGACGTGAAAATTCGAATGGCATCGAGAATTTCATCGAAAAGAATTTTGGAAGGGCATGGTTTCGACGCAAAGGTAAGTTTTCTCTCTGAAATCGACAGATTTCGCATATCAGGCGATAGTTTCGCACTTTTTCCAGATTTCCCTATTTCAGAAACGAGAGACCGCATTTTCCGTGTAAATTGACGTGAAAATTCGAATGGCATCGAGAATTTCATCGAAAAGAATTTTGGAAGGGCATGGTTTCGACGCAAAGGTAAGTTTTCTCTCTGAAATCGACAGATTTCGCATATCAGGCGATAGTTTCGCACTTTTTCCAGATTTCCCTATTTCAGAAACGAGAGACCGCATTTTCCGTGTAAATTGACGTGAAAATTCGAATGGCATCGAGAATTTCATCGAAAAGAATTTTGGAAGGGCATGGTTTCGACGCAAAGGTAAGTTTTCTCTCTGAAATCGACAGATTTCGCTATTCAGGCGATAGTTTCGCACTTTTTCCAGATTTCCCTATTTCAGAAACGAGAGACCGCATTTTCCGTGTAAATTGACGTGAAAATTCGAATGGCATCGAGAATTTCATCGAAAAGAATTTTGGAAGGGCATGGTTTCGACGCAAAGGTAAGTTTTCTCTCTGAAATCGACAGATTTCGCTATTCAGGCGATAGTTTCGCACTTTTTCCAGATTTCCCTATTTCAGAAACGAGAGACCGCATTTTCCGTGTAAATTGACGTGAAAATTCGAATGGCATCGAGAATTTCATCGAAAAGAATTTTGGAAGGGCATGGTTTCGACGCAAAGGTAAGTTTTCTCTCTGAAATCGACAGATTTCGCATATCAGGCGATAGTTTCGCACTTTTTCCAGATTTCCCTATTTCAGAAACGAGAGACCGCATTTTCCGTGTAAATTGACGTGAAAATTCGAATGGCATCGAGAATTTCATCGAAAAGAATTTTGGAAGGGCATGGTTTCGACGCAAAGGTAAGTTTTCTCTCTGAAATCGACAGATTTCGCTATTCAGGCGATAGTTTCGCACTTTTTCCAGATTTCCCTATTTCTGAAACGAGAGACCGCATTTTCCGTGTAAATTGACGTGAAAATTCAAATGGCATCGAGAATTTCATCGAAAAGAATTTTGGAAGGGCATGGTTTCGACGCAAAGGTAAGTTTTCTCTCTGAAATCGACAGATTTCGCTATTCAGGCGATAGTTTCGCACTTTTTCCAGATTTCCCTATTTCAGAAACGAGAGACCGCATTTTCCGTGTAAATTGACGTGAAAATTCGAATGGCATCGAGAATTTCATCGAAAAGAATTTTGGAAGGGCATGGTTTCGACGCAAAGGTAAGTTTTCTCTCTGAAATCGACAGATTTCGCATATCAGGCGATAGTTTCGCACTTTTTCCACATTTCCCTATTTCAGAAACGAGAGACCGCATTTTCCGTGTAAATTGACGTGAAAATTCGAATGGCATCGAGAATTTCATCGAAAAGAATTTTGGAAGGGCATGGTTTCGACGCAAAGGTAAGTTTTCTCTCTGAAATCGACAGATTTCGCATATCAGGCGATAGTTTCGCACTTTTTCCAGATTTCCCTATTTCAGAAACGAGAGACCGCATTTTCCGTGTAAATTGACGTGAAATTCGAATGGCATCGAGAATTTCATCGAAAAGAATTTTGGAAGGGCATGGTTTCGAAGCAAAGGTAAGTTTTCTCTCTGAAATCGACAGATTTCGCTATTCAGGCGATAGTTTCGCACTTTTTCCAGATTTCCCTATTTCAGAAACGAGAGACCGCATTTTCCGTGTAAATTGACGTGAAAATTCGAATGGCATCGAGAATTTCATCGAAAAGAATTTTGGAAGGGCATGGTTTCGACGCAAAGGTAAGTTTTCTCTCTGAAATCGACAGATTTCGCATATCAGGCGATAGTTTCGCACTTTTTCCAGATTTCCCTATTTCAGAAACGAGAGACCGCATTTTCCGTGTAAATTGACGTGAAAATTCGAATGGCATCGAGAATTTCATCGAAAAGAATTTTGGAAGGGCATGGTTTCGACGCAAAGGTAAGTTTTCTCTCTGAAATCGACAGATTTCGCATATTCAGGCGATAGTTTCGCACTTTTTCCAGATTTCCCTATTTCAGAAACGAGAGACCGCATTTTCCGTGTAAATTGACGTGAAAATTCGAATGGCATCGAGAATTTCATCGAAAAGAATTTTGGAAGGGCATGGTTTCGACGCAAAGGTAAGTTTTCTCTCTGAAATCGACAGATTTCGCATATCAGGCGATAGTTTCGCACTTTTTCCAGATTTCCCTATTTCAGAAACGAGAGACCGCATTTTCCGTGTAAATTGACGTGAAAATTCGAATGGCATCGAGAATTTCATCGAAAAGAATTTTGGAAGGGCATGGTTTCGACGCAAAGGTAAGTTTTCTCTCTGAAATCGACAGATTTCGCATATCAGGCGATAGTTTCGCACTTTTTCCCAGATTTCCCTATTTCAGAAACGAGAGACCGCATTTTCCGTGTAAATTGACGTGAAAATTCGAATGGCATCGAGAATTTCATCGAAAAGAATTTTGGAAGGGCATGGTTTCGACGCAAAGGTAAGTTTTCTCTCTGAAATCGACAGATTTCGCATATCAGGCGATAGTTTCGCACTTTTTCCAGATTTCCCTATTTCAGAAACGAGAGACCGCATTTTCCGTGTAAATTGACGTGAAAATTCGAATGGCATCGAGAATTTCATCGAAAAGAATTTTGGAAGGGCATGGTTTCGACGCAAAGGTAAGTTTTCTCTCTGAAATCGACAGATTTCGCATATCAGGCGATAGTTTCGCACTTTTTCCAGATTTCCCTATTTCAGAAACGAGAGACCGCATTTTCCGTGTAAATTGACGTGAAAATTCGAATGGCATCGAGAATTTCATCGAAAAGAATTTTGGAAGGGCATGGTTTCGACGCAAAGGTAAGTTTTCTCTCTGAAATCGACAGATTTCGCTATTCAGGCGATAGTTTCGCACTTTTTCCAGATTTCCCTATTTCAGAAACGAGAGACCGCATTTTCCGTGTAAATTGACGTGAAAATTCGAATGGCATCGAGAATTTCATCGAAAAGAATTTTGGAAGGGCATGGTTTCGACGCAAAGGTAAGTTTTCTCTCTGAAATCGACAGATTTCGCATATCAGGCGATAGTTTCGCACTTTTTCCAGATTTCCCTATTTCAGAAACGAGAGACCGCATTTTCCGTGTAAATTGACGTGAAAATTCGAATGGCATCGAGAATTTCATCGAAAAGAATTTTGGAAGGGCATGGTTTCGACGCAAAGGTAAGTTTTCTCTCTGAAATCGACAGATTTCGCTATTCAGGCGATAGTTTCGCACTTTTTCCAGATTTCCCTATTTCAGAAACGAGAGACCGCATTTTCCGTGTAAATTGACGTGAAAATTCGAATGGCATCGAGAATTTCATCGAAAAGAATTTTGGAAGGGCATGGTTTCGACGCAAAGGTAAGTTTTCTCTCTGAAATCGACAGATTTCGCATATCAGGCGATAGTTTCGCACTTTTTCCAGATTTCCCTATTTCAGAAACGAGAGACCGCATTTTCCGTGTAAATTGACGTGAAAATTCGAATGGCATCGAGAATTTCATCGAAAAGAATTTTGGAAGGGCATGGTTTCGACGCAAAGGTAAGTTTTCTCTCTGAAATCGACAGATTTCGCATATCAGGCGATAGTTTCGCACTTTTTCCAGATTTCCCTATTTCAGAAACGAGAGACCGCATTTTCCGTGTAAATTGACGTGAAAATTCGAATGGCATCGAGAATTTCATCGAAAAGAATTTTGGAAGGGCATGGTTTCGACGCAAAGGTAAGTTTTCTCTCTGAAATCGACAGATTTCGCATATCAGGCGATAGTTTCGCACTTTTTCCAGATTTCCCTATTTCAGAAACGAGAGACCGCATTTTCCGTGTAAATTGACGTGAAAATTCGAATGGCATCGAGAATTTCATCGAAAAGAATTTTGGAAGGGCATGGTTTCGACGCAAAGGTAAGTTTTCTCTCTGAAATCGACAGATTTCGCATATCAGGCGATAGTTTCGCACTTTTTCCAGATTTCCCTATTTCAGAAACGAGAGACCGCATTTTCCGTGTAAATTGACGTGAAAATTCGAATGGCATCGAGAATTTCATCGAAAAGAATTTTGGAAGGGCATGGTTTCGACGCAAAGGTAAGTTTTCTCTCTGAAATCGACAGATTTCGCTATTCAGGCGATAGTTTCGCACTTTTTCCAGATTTCCCTATTTCAGAAACGAGAGACCGCATTTTCCGTGTAAATTGACGTGAAAATTCGAATGGCATCGAGAATTTCATCGAAAAGAATTTTGGAAGGGCATGGTTTCGACGCAAAGGTAAGTTTTCTCTCTGAAATCGACAGATTTCGCATATCAGGCGATAGTTTCGCACTTTTTCCAGATTTCCCTATTTCAGAAACGAGAGACCGCATTTTCCGTGTAAATTGACGTGAAAATTCGAATGGCATCGAGAATTTCATCGAAAAGAATTTTGGAAGGGCATGGTTTCGACGCAAAGGTAAGTTTTCTCTCTGAAATCGACAGATTTCGCTATTCAGGCGATAGTTTCGCACTTTTTCCAGATTTCCCTATTTCAGAAACGAGAGACCGCATTTTCCGTGTAAATTGACGTGAAAATTCGAATGGCATCGAGAATTTCATCGAAAAGAATTTTGGAAGGGCATGGTTTCGACGCAAAGGTAAGTTTTCTCTCTGAAATCGACAGATTTCGCATATCAGGCGATAGTTTCGCACTTTTTCCAGATTTCCCTATTTCAGAAACGAGAGACCGCATTTTCCGTGTAAATTGACGTGAAAATTCGAATGGCATCGAGAATTTCATCGAAAAGAATTTTGGAAGGGCATGGTTTCGACGCAAAGGTAAGTTTTCTCTCTGAAATCGACAGATTTCGCTATTCAGGCGATAGTTTCGCACTTTTTCCAGATTTCCCTATTTCAGAAACGAGAGACCGCATTTTCCGTGTAAATTGACGTGAAAATTCGAATGGCATCGAGAATTTCATCGAAAAGAATTTTGGAAGGGCATGGTTTCGACGCAAAGGTAAGTTTTCTCTCTGAAATCGACAGATTTCGCATATCAGGCGATAGTTTCGCACTTTTTCCAGATTTCCCTATTTCAGAAACGAGAGACCGCATTTTCCGTGTAAATTGACGTGAAAATTCGAATGGCATCGAGAATTTCATCGAAAAGAATTTTGGAAGGGCATGGTTTCGACGCAAAGGTAAGTTTTCTCTCTGAAATCGACAGATTTCGCATATCAGGCGATAGTTTCGCACTTTTTCCAGATTTCCCTATTTCAGAAACGAGAGACCGCATTTTCCGTGTAAATTGACGTGAAAATTCGAATGGCATCGAGAATTTCATCGAAAAGAATTTTGGAAGGGCATGGTTTCGACGCAAAGGTAAGTTTTCTCTCTGAAATCGACAGATTTCGCATATCAGGCGATAGTTTCGCACTTTTTCCAGATTTCCCTATTTCAGAAACGAGAGACCGCATTTTCCGTGTAAATTGACGTGAAAATTCGAATGGCATCGAGAATTTCATCGAAAAGAATTTTGGAAGGGCATGGTTTCGACGCAAAGGTAAGTTTTCTCTCTGAAATCGACAGATTTCGCATATCAGGCGATAGTTTCGCACTTTTTCCAGATTTCCCTATTTCAGAAACGAGAGACCGCATTTTCCGTGTAAATTGACGTGAAAATTCGAATGGCATCGAGAATTTCATCGAAAAGAATTTTGGAAGGGCATGGTTTCGACGCAAAGGTAAGTTTTCTCTCTGAAATCGACAGATTTCGCTATTCAGGCGATAGTTTCGCACTTTTTCCAGATTTCCCTATTTCAGAAACGAGAGACCGCATTTTCCGTGTAAATTGACGTGAAAATTCGAATGGCATCGAGAATTTCATCGAAAAGAATTTTGGAAGGGCATGGTTTCGACGCAAAGGTAAGTTTTCTCTCTGAAATCGACAGATTTCGCTATTCAGGCGATAGTTTCGCACTTTTTCCAGATTTCCCTATTTCAGAAACGAGAGACCGCATTTTCCGTGTAAATTGACGTGAAAATTCGAATGGCATCGAGAATTTCATCGAAAAGAATTTTGGAAGGGCATGGTTTCGACGCAAAGGTAAGTTTTCTCTCTGAAATCGACAGATTTCGCATATCAGGCGATAGTTTCGCACTTTTTCCAGATTTCCCTATTTCAGAAACGAGAGACCGCATTTTCCGTGTAAATTGACGTGAAAATTCGAATGGCATCGAGAATTTCATCGAAAAGAATTTTGGAAGGGCATGGTTTCGACGCAAAGGTAAGTTTTCTCTCTGAAATCGACAGATTTCGCATATCAGGCGATAGTTTCGCACTTTTTCCAGATTTCCCTATTTCAGAAACGAGAGACCGCATTTTCCGTGTAAATTGACGTGAAAATTCGAATGGCATCGAGAATTTCATCGAAAAGAATTTTGGAAGGGCATGGTTTCGACGCAAAGGTAAGTTTTCTCTCTGAAATCGACAGATTTCGCATATCAGGCGATAGTTTCGCACTTTTTCCAGATTTCCCTATTTCAGAAACGAGAGACCGCATTTTCCGTGTAAATTGACGTGAAAATTCGAATGGCATCGAGAATTTCATCGAAAAGAATTTTGGAAGGGCATGGTTTCGACGCAAAGGTAAGTTTTCTCTCTGAAATCGACAGATTTCGCTATTCAGGCGATAGTTTCGCACTTTTTCCAGATTTCCCTATTTCAGAAACGAGAGACCGCATTTTCCGTGTAAATTGACGTGAAAATTCGAATGGCATCGAGAATTTCATCGAAAAGAATTTTGGAAGGGCATGGTTTCGACGCAAAGGTAAGTTTTCTCTCTGAAATCGACAGATTTCGCATATCAGGCGATAGTTTCGCACTTTTTCCAGATTTCCCTATTTCAGAAACGAGAGACCGCATTTTCCGTGTAAATTGACGTGAAAATTCGAATGGCATCGAGAATTTCATCGAAAAGAATTTTGGAAGGGCATGGTTTCGACGCAAAGGTAAGTTTTCTCTCTGAAATCGACAGATTTCGCATATCAGGCGATAGTTTCGCACTTTTTCCAGATTTCCCTATTTCAGAAACGAGAGACCGCATTTTCCGTGTAAATTGACGTGAAAATTCGAATGGCATCGAGAATTTCATCGAAAAGAATTTTGGAAGGGCATGGTTTCGACGCAAAGGTAAGTTTTCTCTCTGAAATCGACAGATTTCGCATATCAGGCGATAGTTTCGCACTTTTTCCAGATTTCCCTATTTCAGAAACGAGAGACCGCATTTTCCGTGTAAATTGACGTGAAAATTCGAATGGCATCGAGAATTTCATCGAAAAGAATTTTGGAAGGGCATGGTTTCGACGCAAAGGTAAGTTTTCTCTCTGAAATCGACAGATTTCGCATATCAGGCGATAGTTTCGCACTTTTTCCAGATTTCCCTATTTCAGAAACGAGAGACCGCATTTTCCGTGTAAATTGACGTGAAAATTCGAATGGCATCGAGAATTTCATCGAAAAGAATTTTGGAAGGGCATGGTTTCGACGCAAAGGTAAGTTTTCTCTCTGAAATCGACAGATTTCGCATATCAGGCGATAGTTTCGCACTTTTTCCAGATTTCCCTATTTCAGAAACGAGAGACCGCATTTTCCGTGTAAATTGACGTGAAAATTCGAATGGCATCGAGAATTTCATCGAAAAGAATTTTGGAAGGGCATGGTTTCGACGCAAAGGTAAGTTTTCTCTCTGAAATCGACAGATTTCGCATATCAGGCGATAGTTTCGCACTTTTTCCAGATTTCCCTATTTCAGAAACGAGAGACCGCATTTTCCGTGTAAATTGACGTGAAAATTCGAATGGCATCGAGAATTTCATCGAAAAGAATTTTGGAAGGGCATGGTTTCGACGCAAAGGTAAGTTTTCTCTCTGAAATCGACAGATTTCGCTATTCAGGCGATAGTTTCGCACTTTTTCCAGATTTCCCTATTTCAGAAACGAGAGACCGCATTTTCCGTGTAAATTGACGTGAAAATTCGAATGGCATCGAGAATTTCATCGAAAAGAATTTTGGAAGGGCATGGTTTCGACGCAAAGGTAAGTTTTCTCTCTGAAATCGACAGATTTCGCATATCAGGCGATAGTTTCGCACTTTTTCCAGATTTCCCTATTTCAGAAACGAGAGACCGCATTTTCCGTGTAAATTGACGTGAAAATTCGAATGGCATCGAGAATTTCATCGAAAAGAATTTTGGAAGGGCATGGTTTCGACGCAAAGGTAAGTTTTCTCTCTGAAATCGACAGATTTCGCATATCAGGCGATAGTTTCGCACTTTTTCCAGATTTCCCTATTTCAGAAACGAGAGACCGCATTTTCCGTGTAAATTGACGTGAAAATTCGAATGGCATCGAGAATTTCATCGAAAAGAATTTTGGAAGGGCATGGTTTCGACGCAAAGGTAAGTTTTCTCTCTGAAATCGACAGATTTCGCTATTCAGGCGATAGTTTCGCACTTTTTCCAGATTTCCCTATTTCAGAAACGAGAGACCGCATTTTCCGTGTAAATTGACGTGAAAATTCGAATGGCATCGAGAATTTCATCGAAAAGAATTTTGGAAGGGCATGGTTTCGACGCAAAGGTAAGTTTTCTCTCTGAAATCGACAGATTTCGCATATCAGGCGATAGTTTCGCACTTTTTCCAGATTTCCCTATTTCAGAAACGAGAGACCGCATTTTCCGTGTAAATTGACGTGAAAATTCGAATGGCATCGAGAATTTCATCGAAAAGAATTTTGGAAGGGCATGGTTTCGACGCAAAGGTAAGTTTTCTCTCTGAAATCGACAGATTTCGCTATTCAGGCGATAGTTTCGCACTTTTTCCAGATTTCCCTATTTCAGAAACGAGAGACCGCATTTTCCGTGTAAATTGACGTGAAAATTCAAATGGCATCGAGAATTTCATCGAAAAGAATTTTGGAAGGGCATGGTTTCGACGCAAAGGTAAGTTTTCTCTCTGAAATCGACAGATTTCGCATATCAGGCGATAGTTTCGCACTTTTTCCAGATTTCCCTATTTCAGAAACGAGAGACCGCATTTTCCGTGTAAATTGACGTGAAAATTCGAATGGCATCGAGAATTTCATCGAAAAGAATTTTGGAAGGGCATGGTTTCGACGCAAAGGTAAGTTTTCTCTCTGAAATCGACAGATTTCGCATATCAGGCGATAGTTTCGCACTTTTTCCAGATTTCCCTATTTCAGAAACGAGAGACCGCATTTTCCGTGTAAATTGACGTGAAAATTCGAATGGCATCGAGAATTTCATCGAAAAGAATTTTGGAAGGGCATGGTTTCGACGCAAAGGTAAGTTTTCTCTCTGAAATCGACAGATTTCGCATATCAGGCGATAGTTTCGCACTTTTTCCAGATTTCCCTATTTCAGAAACGAGAGACCGCATTTTCCGTGTAAATTGACGTGAAAATTCGAATGGCATCGAGAATTTCATCGAAAAGAATTTTGGAAGGGCATGGTTTCGACGCAAAGGTAAGTTTTCTCTCTGAAATCGACAGATTTCGCTATTCAGGCGATAGTTTCGCACTTTTTCCAGATTTCCCTATTTCAGAAACGAGAGACCGCATTTTCCGTGTAAATTGACGTGAAAATTCGAATGGCATCGAGAATTTCATCGAAAAGAATTTTGGAAGGGCATGGTTTCGACGCAAAGGTAAGTTTTCTCTCTGAAATCGACAGATTTCGCATATCAGGCGATAGTTTCGCACTTTTTCCAGATTTCCCTATTTCAGAAACGAGAGACCGCATTTTCCGTGTAAATTGACGTGAAAATTCGAATGGCATCGAGAATTTCATCGAAAAGAATTTTGGAAGGGCATGGTTTCGACGCAAAGGTAAGTTTTCTCTCTGAAATCGACAGATTTCGCATATCAGGCGATAGTTTCGCACTTTTTCCAGATTTCCCTATTTCAGAAACGAGAGACCGCATTTTCCGTGTAAATTGACGTGAAAATTCGAATGGCATCGAGAATTTCATCGAAAAGAATTTTGGAAGGGCATGGTTTCGACGCAAAGGTAAGTTTTCTCTCTGAAATCGACAGATTTCGCATATCAGGCGATAGTTTCGCACTTTTTCCAGATTTCCCTATTTCAGAAACGAGAGACCGCATTTTCCGTGTAAATTGACGTGAAAATTCGAATGGCATCGAGAATTTCATCGAAAAGAATTTTGGAAGGGCATGGTTTCGACGCAAAGGTAAGTTTTCTCTCTGAAATCGACAGATTTCGCATATCAGGCGATAGTTTCGCACTTTTTCCAGATTTCCCTATTTCAGAAACGAGAGACCGCATTTTCCGTGTAAATTGACGTGAAAATTCGAATGGCATCGAGAATTTCATCGAAAAGAATTTTGGAAGGGCATGGTTTCGACGCAAAGGTAAGTTTTCTCTCTGAAATCGACAGATTTCGCATATCAGGCGATAGTTTCGCACTTTTTCCAGATTTCCCTATTTCAGAAACGAGAGACCGCATTTTCCGTGTAAATTGACGTGAAAATTCGAATGGCATCGAGAATTTCATCGAAAAGAATTTTGGAAGGGCATGGTTTCGACGCAAAGGTAAGTTTTCTCTCTGAAATCGACAGATTTCGCTATTCAGGCGATAGTTTCGCACTTTTTCCAGATTTCCCTATTTCAGAAACGAGACCCCGCATTTTCCGTGTAAATTGACGTGAAAATTCGAATGGCATCGAGAATTTCATCGAAAAGAATTTTGGAAGGGCATGGTTTCGACGCAAAGGTAAGTTTTCTCTCTGAAATCGACAGATTTCGCATATCAGGCGATAGTTTCGCACTTTTTCCAGATTTCCCTATTTCAGAAACGAGAGACCGCATTTTCCGTGTAAATTGACGTGAAAATTCGAATGGCATCGAGAATTTCATCGAAAAGAATTTTGGAAGGGCATGGTTTCGACGCAAAGGTAAGTTTTCTCTCTGAAATCGACAGATTTCGCATATCAGGCGATAGTTTCGCACTTTTTCCAGATTTCCCTATTTCAGAAACGAGAGACCGCATTTTCCGTGTAAATTGACGTGAAAATTCGAATGGCATCGAGAATTTCATCGAAAAGAATTTTGGAAGGGCATGGTTTCGACGCAAAGGTAAGTTTTCTCTCTGAAATCGACAGATTTCGCATATCAGGCGATAGTTTCGCACTTTTTCCAGATTTCCCTATTTCAGAAACGAGAGACCGCATTTTCCGTGTAAATTGACGTGAAAATTCGAATGGCATCGAGAATTTCATCGAAAAGAATTTTGGAAGGGCATGGTTTCGACGCAAAGGTAAGTTTTCTCTCTGAAATCGACAGATTTCGCTATTCAGGCGATAGTTTCGCACTTTTTCCAGATTTCCCTATTTCAGAAACGAGAGACCGCATTTTCCGTGTAAATTGACGTGAAAATTCGAATGGCATCGAGAATTTCATCGAAAAGAATTTTGGAAGGGCATGGTTTCGACGCAAAGGTAAGTTTTCTCTCTGAAATCGACAGATTTCGCATATCAGGCGATAGTTTCGCACTTTTTCCAGATTTCCCTATTTCAGAAACGAGAGACCGCATTTTCCGTGTAAATTGACGTGAAAATTCGAATGGCATCGAGAATTTCATCGAAAAGAATTTTGGAAGGGCATGGTTTCGACGCAAAGGTAAGTTTTCTCTCTGAAATCGACAGATTTCGCATATTGTCACGTCCCGCCATGACGTAACACTTGAGAAAACATGACATCTGGGCATGGTTTCCGCACCTGGTTAACACCAAGAATAAGGGGAAATTGCAAAAAACCCGAAACTCAAACATGAATTTTTACCCATTTTTGAAACCGCGAAATCCTTATGCAAATTAACACGTAAAAGTGGAAAATGGTAAGACAGCGCTTACCAAAATTTTACTCTTGCAAAAATTATTTTGCTTCCGATCCGAACGAAACTCAGGTACTGAAGAGCGATCGACCCCCACTACTCAACACCAAAGTCGCTCCCCCGCACGTCCCCTAGAACCGCCGGCAGAGCCATCGATATTCGTGCACTTGTACCTACACTCTGATCCTAGGGTAACATGCGCAACTCACACGGTATATGACCTTTAAACAATGGAAGTATGACAGCTGGACGTTTCACCATATACCGTCGCCAAAATGGCCGGTCTATGGGGGGGGGGGAATGGGGGGGGTCTAATAAAGGAGTTCGAGATATAGTTTTTAAGCAAAGTACGTACTTACCTGGGCTATTTCCAATTTGCTTCAGGATGTGCACCCCACGAGTTCGCCGATCCAGTGACCGTCGGTCGGGAAGTGACCACCCTGGAGATGAGCACCACCAAGACAACCCGTCAACGTTCTTTGAAGGGTCGATGTTGCAGTTCCATGTGATGGTATACTTCCACCAGCTCTACTGCTCCTACGGAAATGTCTACATCAATGACGATGATCGTGGGATCTGTGGCGAGTGCTACCTCACCCGGGGGCAACCTCCTGAGTACGAATACTTCGACGTCCATGCGATGTACAACAACCTCATCAACCATGGCTACTGCGAAGATTGCGGATGGCCAGCAACAACCGTGCGGCCAGTCGTCATGTGTGAGGAGTGTCTTCACGCACTTGTACGCCACAGCGGAGACGTCGCACGCCATTACGAAAACCCAGCACTAACCCTTTATTACAACCACATAATCGACAATATGTTTGTCGGGCCGATACGCGTAAGACGCCATTTGCCAACCGGAACTACGTCACAGTGAAGTAACGAGGAAGGTAGCAGCACTGAGCCCAACACCAGCGCCCCAACGGATGTACTCCACGCCTTAACGAACAAAATGGCGACGCCATAGTCAACGCGGGAAGGATGACGTCAATTTTCCCCCACGCCACCAACCACCGCGCGAGCCATGAGTCCCCACCTACCTGCGAAGCATAACCCCCACCTACCTGCGAAGCATAACCCCCACCCACCTACGAAGCATAATCCCCACTAACGAGTTTTTCGGGTATAAATACGGGCACATAAGCCGGAAGGATCATTCTATATCCTAATCTCTAAAATCTAAAATCAACTTCTTCTACAAAACTTACGCCTTAAGGATTGAACTTAGAATTCTCTCACTATAACAAGGTACTTAAAATCTTTAATTTCTACAAATTAGAACTTAGAATTCTCTCACTACAGCAAGGTGCTTAAAATCTTTAACTTCTACAAACTTAGAACTCAGAATTCTCCTTCCGTGCTATTGCGAAATTATATAATAAGGTATTGTTAGGAAATAATTGTATATGATTGTTAATTTCTTTCACTTATCAAATTACTATTACGTTAATTAGTATTAGTTAGTATATTGTTAAATATTAGGAGTAAGGGAATAGTTTATTAAATAAATTTTGTATGAATCACTACGATTCCTGGTATTCTTCCAAGTTCCTTCACACCGCGCGGATAACCTAAAATTTGGATTACAATAATTAATCATCAAGTTAAAACTTAAATTACATTAATTAATAACGAACGAGCTACTATTTCCTCATTTGCTTTTTACGTATCTCAGTCGAACCTCCCCTTGGAACTCTGTTGCGGTCATTACTCCGGCAACAAGTTATTCCCTTGTTCCACAATTATTCACCCGACCTTGTAATTGCGTTGCGGTCACTAATCCAGCATCGAATTACTCCTTCAAACCTAAAATAATAAACGTAATAAGTAATGACGAAATGGGTGTAAATTATAGGAAATGACTCGACCGGGACACCGTGGTGGAAGGAAACATTATCTGAGAAAATTGTGGCGTATTTATAATCAAGCGAGGGAGTTTGACCCGTCCGTGTTCTCCGCCCCTGCGGTGCGAAAAGCGAAACAAATCGAGTACAAACCTGTGCCTCTCTCTCTCGCTCCCACTGTTCCGCCGTTGCTCGATCCAGGGAAGTGCCACCCGAAGGATCCCCGGGTTCCTTACTTAACAAAGAAACGCGAGGAAATTCTTAAGAACAATTATTAATAAATAAACCTCTTCTTTATTCTTAATTAACGTTAATTCAGTTACTTACCCCCTATCCGGAATTCCCTGACATCCGCGTTGAAATTAACATTAATAATAACGGAATACTATAACCGATAAAAACATTAACCTATCGAAACAATTACTATATTATTTACACATTACCTGAAACCGTCGTATATCCGTGTATACTTAACGCCAGACCTAAATAAACAAAGAATTTGTTGAATAATTTAAGACCCTAACTTATATTAATTCGTTGCTACTTACCTGTCATTCAAACTTCTAAGCGAACCCCCATTGGTGGATCCAATAAGAATCGATCTTCCTCACTAGTCACTAGAGGGGGCCGTTGCAGGTACCGCGGTCGCCGCTCTACACTGAAACGACATAATTCATGCCCCACGTGGCCGCCACGTGCTCGCCTAATTTATCACATTTTACGAAATAAATACCGGTCGCGTGCACTTGCCTTTTACCGTATATCAAGGGCAGTGTCCTTAGGGCTCACTCCGCGGTGGCAAGTCGTCGTCGGTCACATATTTCTGTACAAAATTCACTCGGGACGTAACAGAAATATAAAACTGGTGACAGCGGTGGGATACGCCATTAGTTCTAACACGGCTAGTAAGTTGGCGGCGCGCCTATCTCGCGGGCTGAGACTATAGAGTATCTAGACAGGCGTATATGCATATATATAACACATCTGTATACATATATATATAATCAACGTAAACCTATAATCGTTAAATAAACATATTCAGACACGTTCCTTTTACAATTCGCTATAGAATATAGTATTAAATATCACGCTGATTCACTCGATATAGGAAGTCGCGGTAACAAACGTTCCATTTGTTTATAAAATTGAAAAAACAATTAAATAAACAAATTCTTTGCAAATAATTTTTTCCATTAATTCTTCAACGCCCCTGATTAGTATTTTACCCCGTGAAGTGTGATCGAACTTCTCTTACAATAATTAGCGATAGTTAAAGTTTGTATACGGACGTTTGTTGTCGTACACGAAAAATACAATTATCCAGTAAAATAGTATATTAAATTACCCGTAAATAAACTCTTGAGGAGGAAACAACCACGTCCTCTTCATTTTTCTTTTCTTTTTCACTTCTATCACCACATTAATAAACTATGGCAAATTCTTCGGAGCGCGATGATTTTCCAACAGTGGAAGACGTGGTCGGATATAATGCGCAACTAGAGGCAAACGAAACACTACTTCGCGAAAGATTGCAAACGATTAAGAAAATTCAGAGCGACATTGAAAATCAATATAAAATAGCCTTTGGTAGAGACGTCGATGATGATATCCCATCGAACGTTAACTTAGTACAGGAATTAAACGATATCAAATCTATGATTCATTCTCTCACGAAATCCCTGCCGACGGAAGATTCACGGGTACGATTTAAGGAATCACCGAAACCATGTCGAAGTAATTATGCAAGTCCTGACGGGGACGCTGAATCGCTAAATTACCCTCCCATAATTCCTCAGCTATCGCTTAAGGACGCCCTAGAAATGGTGCCCTTCTTCGACGGGAAAAATATGCCCGTTCTGCAATTTGCTAGAGCATGTAAGCGCGCTAAAGACATGATACATCCCCGCGCAGAACCTCAATTAGCGAGACTTTTACGGAATCGTCTTCAAGAACACGCATATTTAGCAGTAGAAGATTACGTATTCGATAATGTAGATGAGCTTGTGGACCGTTTAAAACATATATTTATGCCAGCTAGAAACGCTCATCACTTTCGAGGCGAATTGGCGAATATATATATGAAACGCCACGAGCATATTTTAGATTACATTGGACGCGTTAAGGATTTTCGTTCTGCAATTTTGGATGGGGAAAAGGGAAGATACGGCTTAATGCACGCAGATTTTAAGGGGGAAATAGACGAGCTTTGCCTAGAATCATTTATTAGAGGATTGCCACCAGATTTTAGAATTCAAGTATCGCTAGCGGGCTATGATGGCCTTGAAACCGCTTTTGATACAGCCATTAGAGTACATAGAACGATAGAACGGGATAATTCTTTATTCAATAATAATAGGGTCTCGACTATCGCTAAGGATATTAACCGAACGGAGAATCGCGTTAGTGCTTGTCAATCGTGCAATAAACAAGGCCGAGTAGCAACAAATTACCGTGGAGAGTCACATGGTGCCCCCGCCAGTGCTCCTAGTCCCGCGTCACTGGGCAAAACCACCCCTTCTTCCCCGCCTAGAGATCACGCGATGTCACGTGACCGTAACGGTTACGAAACAAAGACGTGTAATTACTGTAAGAAGCCCGGGCACGTGATAGCCGAGTGTCGCAAACGGGCGTATAACAATAGCCTTAGGCAATCGGGAAACGCGACGAGTCCCCTGGTATTAACGGACGCAAACCAGACAAGGACAGAGACAAAACCGCGTCCAATCCACAAAATAACTACCGAAAAAACGCCAAACCCAACCAACGAGTCACCACAATCCGACTAAATAAAAATAGCTCGATCCCCTCGATTCAAATATGCTCCGAATCCCTAAAAATCCCTGTCGAATTTATGGTAGATACTGGTTCCGAACCTAATCTTTTAAAATTAAGTCGAGTTAATTTCCCTGATAATATTAACAAATTCGATATCCTATACCTATCCGGCATTACCGAGGAGAACGTACAAACCCTCGGGACATATACAATAAACCTCTTCAATCATGAAGTTATATTTCATGTCGTACCCGATGCGTTCCCCATCGAGCACGGTGGAATTTTGGGATCCGAATTTCTGAGAGAAAAAGGCGTAAATATTTCATATGACGACGAATGCCTACGGTTTCACGATGTAACTATCCCCTTTTCAAATTATAAAACCGTCGTCATTCCCGCTAGGTCGAACGCGGTCATGTATGTAAACATTGCTAATCCCGAGCTCAGCGAAGGCTACATTCCGCGGCTATACACGTGCGATGGTGTATTATTAGGAAATACCGTTGTTCGCAATTCTAAAGGCCGAGCGTGTTTACGCGTAATAAATACAAATGAATTCGAGGTCGAATTAGAAATACCTACAATAAAATTACAAGAGTTCGATACTATATTAGGAGAGCAACGCGATTCCCCTACGAGAACGAAATCTATACAAAACTCCGATAAAACAATTGTTGCGAACAACAATGATATTAATCACTCCGAATGCGCTCTCGAATCGATTTCGGAACCATCAAAATCCATTCCAAAATCAAGTCTCTATCGCGAATCGGACCCAAAATCAACCTCGAAAACTAAATCAGACTCAAACCTAGATACAAAAGCTAAATCCGAAATCGATTCGAGTCCAGTTCCTCTTTCCGAATCAATCGCAAAAATTAAGTTGCATAATCGAAACAAACTAAATCGTAACTTACAATCAGTACCTGAATCGTCGAGCGAGCCAAGTTGGGTGCTCTTTTCTAAACCAGACCCAAAACGAACCCGGACCACCGGGGAGAGTCGGAAAGCAGGAAACCGTTTACTGCATGTGTTGCATGTCGGCGCAAAAGATCGCGAAAGAATTAATGAAATAAAAGACGCGCTACGCCTCGATCATTTAAATCCGGAAGAGAGGAACAGCGTAGAGAATTTAATCGAGCAATATCATCGCGTGTTTCACTTACCTAGCGATCGATTAGACGCGACCGACGTCCTGAAACACGCGATAATAACGACCGATGGTATGCCTGTAAACACCAAACAATATCGGTTTCCACCGATCCACAAGGAGGAAATTACAAAACAAGTAACGGAATTGTTACACAATGACATTATAAAACCTTCTTTGTCTCCATACAATTCCCCGTTGTGGATCGTGCCGAAAAAACCGGATCAGGACGGAAATAAGAGGTGGAGGATGGTGATAGATTATAGGGCGTTAAATGAAAAAACTATAGGGGACGCCTACCCCCTCCCTAACATTAACGAAATCCTGGATCAGCTCGGAGGAGCTAAGTACTTCTCGATATTTGATCTAGCGTCGGGATTTCACCAAATACCGATGGATGAGAAGGATGCACCAAAAACTGCCTTCTCCACCCCTTACGGCCACTACGAATTCACGCGAATGCCTTTTGGATTAAAAAACGCTCCTAGTACGTTCCAGCGATTGATGGATAACGTGCTGTCGGGTTTACAAGGCATCGAATTGTTTGTTTATCTTGATGACATTGTCTTGTACGCCAGCTCCCTACAAGAACACGAAACAAAGTTTAGGAAGTTGGCTGAACGTTTACATTCCGCTAATCTCCATTTACAACCAAGTAAATGTGAATTTCTTAGAAAAGAAGTCGTATATCTCGGACACGTAATAACGGATGAAGGCGTGAAACCTGATCCAAAGAAAATCCAAGCTGTCAAAGAATTTCCAGTTCCACGTACCCCGAAGAACATTAAACAATTTCTCGGCCTTGCAGGATACTACCGGCGGTTTATCCCAAATTTTTCTAAAATTGCAAAACCACTTACGAATCTCCTCAAAAAGAATGTCACATTTACTTGGTCTAAGGAACAAATAGAATCGTTCGAATACTTACGAGATGAATTATGTAAACCACCGATATTGCAGTTCCCAAATTTTAAAATCGAATTCAACATAACGACTGATGCATCCGACTACGCCATCGGCGGCGTCTTAAGTCAGGGAGAACCTGGAAAAGATTTACCTGTATGCTACGCCTCACGTTTATTAACACAACCGGAGCGAAACTACTCGACCATTGAAAAGGAACTATTAGCTATCGTTTATTGCGTACAATATTTCCGACCTTACATATACGGCCGACAATTCACTCTTATTACGGACCATCAACCTCTCGTCTGGCTGCATCGTGTGAAGGATCCAACGTCAAGGTTAATCCGCTGGAGACTCAAGCTCGCGGAGTACGAATACAAGATCGTCTACCAACCTGGAAAAAGCAATAAGGCAGCCGACGCTCTATCGAGAAATACAGTAGGATACATGGATTCCGAAACAATTCGGAAGGTACTACCCATCAGACACCGAACGACGAGCGATTCTGACACGGATGAATCCATATTCTCGTTCCCCCCCAGGAAGAGAACGAAGACGGATGTACAGGACGAACTACCGGCAGGAAACAGCCCGCTTCTCGCAGGATGCTCCTCTCACACCGACGGTCCACCAAACACCTCACCTAAAATCATGGACGTTGATAATATCCTACAAAACAACGAGATACTCACCTTTCATCCGACGACGTCTTCAACTCCCGTTGAATTTAGGGCACGAATAACTCAATTATGGGACGAAGACACTGGAGAATCTGAAAACGAAAGCGAGGTTAGACCACGGTTCGAAGCTAATTCTTTCGCACTCCCTGACTGGAACGATACGATAAACGAAGTACCGTACGAAGACACAGCAGAGCCACAAATAGAAACGGGCATTCGTTTCTCAAACCAGAGTAATACTGTAGAAATCCGCGATTCACTTTCCATCAGAAGAGATAACCTCGTGTACTTCCTCACGTGCAAGGGGCAGCCATTTTGCGATGGATCAAAGCACCTAGCGACATCTAAGATGTTACCGACGCACGGGAATATTACCCTGGGTAGGTCGAGCGTGGTAATGCAGAACCGTCGGTATTTTATCGGCCTCCCCGTAAAAGAATCTCTCGCCGTCAGAACAGATCCAGGAATCCTAGAAGAAACAATTAAAAGTTTAGTAGACGTCGTACAGGAATTAGGGCTAAAATCAATAAGTATGGCTAAAACCCCAGAGATAGACGGGATACCGTGGAAACTAATACTACGATTGATCACATCACATCTTTCCGAAACCTCAATCAAGGTTATCATATGCCTCCAACTCGTCAAAACACCAACAGAAGATCAGCGTGGCACCATCATTCAGGAATACCAGGAATCGGCTTTTGGCGGACACAAAGGAGTGACGAAGACCTACAGAAGGATAAGACATAATTATTATTGGGACGGTCTAAAACAACAAGTACAAACGTACGTTCAACAATGCCTCGAATGCCAAAGGAAAAAATTAGTTAGAGTGAAAACGAAGCAACCAATGGTACTTACCGACACGCCGGGCTCCGCCTTTGATAAGGTCGCACTCGATATAGTAGGACCCTTTCCTACAACAAAAAACGGATACACATACATCCTCACCATTCAAGATCTCTTGACGAAATATTCAATAGCGGTACCTTTGACACATGCGACGTCACTAAATATTGCCGATGGCTTCACAAAAGAATTCATTTGCCTCTTCGGCGCACCCAAGGCCATTCTCACTGATCAAGGCTCAAACTTCATAAGCTCTTTCATGAGGGCGGTAACCAGGAAATTTCGTATTAAGCAATTTCGAACAACTGCTTATCACCCACAATCCAATGGCTCCATCGAACGCTCACACCACGTGTTGACGGAATATCTAAAGATGTACGTCGACCGTAACCATGAATGGGACGAATGGCTTAAGATGGCCACGTTCTCGTACAACACCAGCGTCCATGAGGGAACACGTCACACCCCTCATGAATTAGTTTTCGGAAAGATAGCTCGCATGCCTTGCAGTGACGTACCTATAGAAGACGAATTGGACGAATCGTATATAGGATATTTGGGACAGCTCACTCTGAGAATAAGAGAATTACAAAACGCAGCCCACCGAAATCTAACTGAAGCAAAAATACGATCCAAAAGATATTACGATCGCCGGGTTAACGCACAGAATTTTCGAGAGGGAGAAAATATATTTCTATTAAAAGAACCGAGGAAAGGAAAATTCGCCGACCACTACACCGGTCCGCACCGTATATTGAAGATTCTCCCGAACGGAAACTTAAGATTAAACGTCGACGGTCGAATAAAAACCGTCCATCCGAACAAAGCGCGTAGATCTAAGGTTACCTAAGCACCATCACAACACAACATGAGAATGTGTACTGCGTACAACATTCTCAGAATTAGGGGGGGAATGTCACGTCCCGCCATGACGTAACACTTGAGAAAACATGACATCTGGGCATGGTTTCCGCACCTGGTTAACACCAAGAATAAGGGGAAATTGCAAAAAACCCGAAACTCAAACATGAATTTTTGCCCATTTTTGAAACCGCGAAATCCTTATGCAAATTAACACGTAAAAGTGGAAAATGGTAAGACAGCGCTTACCAAAATTTTACTCTTGCAAAAATTATTTTGCTTCCGATCCGAACGAAACTCAGGTACTGAAGAGCGATCGACCCCCACTACTCAACACCAAAGTCGCTCCCCCGCACGTCCCCTAGAACCGCCGGCAGAGCCATCGATATTCGTGCACTTGTACCTACACTCTGATCCTAGGGTAACATGCGCAACTCACACGGTATATGACCTTTAAACAATGGAAGTATGACAGCTGGACGTTTCACCATATACCGTCGCCAAAATGGCCGGTCTATGGGGGGGGGTCTAATAAAGGAGTTCGAGATATAGTTTTTAAGCAAAGTACGTACTTACCTGGGCTATTTCCAATTTGCTTCAGGATGTGCACCCCACGAGTTCGCCGATCCAGTGACCGTCGGTCGGGAAGTGACCACCCTGGAGATGAGCACCACCAAGACAACCCGTCAACGTTCTTTGAAGGGTCGATGTTGCAGTTCCATGTGATGGTATACTTCCACCAGCTCTACTGCTCCTACGGAAATGTCTACATCAATGACGATGATCGTGGGATCTGTGGCGAGTGCTACCTCACCCGGGGGCAACCTCCTGAGTACGAATACTTCGACGTCCATGCGATGTACAACAACCTCATCAACCATGGCTACTGCGAAGATTGCGGATGGCCAGCAACAACCGTGCGGCCAGTCGTCATGTGTGAGGAGTGTCTTCACGCACTTGTACGCCACAGCGGAGACGTCGCACGCCATTACGAAAACCCAGCACTAACCCTTTATTACAACCACATAATCGACAATATGTTTGTCGGGCCGATACGCGTAAGACGCCATTTGCCAACCGGAACTACGTCACAGTGAAGTAACGAGGAAGGTAGCAGCACTGAGCCCAACACCAGCGCCCCAACGGATGTACTCCACGCCTTAACGAACAAAATGGCGACGCCATAGTCAACGCGGGAAGGATGACGTCAATTTTCCCCCACGCCACCAACCACCGCGCGAGCCATGAGTCCCCACCTACCTGCGAAGCATAACCCCCACCTACCTGCGAAGCATAACCCCCACCCACCTACGAAGCATAATCCCCACTAACGAGTTTTTCGGGTATAAATACGGGCACATAAGCCGGAAGGATCATTCTATATCCTAATCTCTAAAATCTAAAATCAACTTCTTCTACAAAACTTACGCCTTAAGGATTGAACTTAGAATTCTCTCACTATAACAAGGTACTTAAAATCTTTAATTTCTACAAATTAGAACTTAGAATTCTCTCACTACAGCAAGGTGCTTAAAATCTTTAACTTCTACAAACTTAGAACTCAGAATTCTCCTTCCGTGCTATTGCGAAATTATATAATAAGGTATTGTTAGGAAATAATTGTATATGATTGTTAATTTCTTTCACTTATCAAATTACTATTACGTTAATTAGTATTAGTTAGTATATTGTTAAATATTAGGAGTAAGGGAATAGTTTATTAAATAAATTTTGTATGAATCACTACGATTCCTGGTATTCTTCCAAGTTCCTTCACACCGCGCGGATAACCTAAAATTTGGATTACAATAATTAATCATCAAGTTAAAACTTAAATTACATTAATTAATAACGAACGAGCTACTATTTCCTCATTTGCTTTTTACGTATCTCAGTCGAACCTCCCCTTGGAACTCTGTTGCGGTCATTACTCCGGCAACAAGTTATTCCCTTGTTCCACAATTATTCACCCGACCTTGTAATTGCGTTGCGGTCACTAATCCAGCATCGAATTACTCCTTCAAACCTAAAATAATAAACGTAATAAGTAATGACGAAATGGGTGTAAATTATAGGAAATGACTCGACCGGGACACCGTGGTGGAAGGAAACATTATCTGAGAAAATTGTGGCGTATTTATAATCAAGCGAGGGAGTTTGACCCGTCCGTGTTCTCCGCCCCTGCGGTGCGAAAAGCGAAACAAATCGAGTACAAACCTGTGCCTCTCTCTCTCGCTCCCACTGTTCCGCCGTTGCTCGATCCAGGGAAGTGCCACCCGAAGGATCCCCGGGTTCCTTACTTAACAAAGAAACGCGAGGAAATTCTTAAGAACAATTATTAATAAATAAACCTCTTCTTTATTCTTAATTAACGTTAATTCAGTTACTTACCCCCTATCCGGAATTCCCTGACATCCGCGTTGAAATTAACATTAATAATAACGGAATACTATAACCGATAAAAACATTAACCTATCGAAACAATTACTATATTATTTACACATTACCTGAAACCGTCGTATATCCGTGTATACTTAACGCCAGACCTAAATAAACAAAGAATTTGTTGAATAATTTAAGACCCTAACTTATATTAATTCGTTGCTACTTACCTGTCATTCAAACTTCTAAGCGAACCCCCATTGGTGGATCCAATAAGAATCGATCTTCCTCACTAGTCACTAGAGGGGGCCGTTGCAGGTACCGCGGTCGCCGCTCTACACTGAAACGACATAATTCATGCCCCACGTGGCCGCCACGTGCTCGCCTAATTTATCACATTTTACGAAATAAATACCGGTCGCGTGCACTTGCCTTTTACCGTATATCAAGGGCAGTGTCCTTAGGGCTCACTCCGCGGTGGCAAGTCGTCGTCGGTCACATATTTCTGTACAAAATTCACTCGGGACGTAACAATATCAGGCGATAGTTTCGCACTTTTTCCAGATTTCCCTATTTCAGAAACGAGAGACCGCATTTTCCGTGTAAATTGACGTGAAAATTCGAATGGCATCGAGAATTTCATCGAAAAGAATTTTGGAAGGGCATGGTTTCGACGCAAAGGTAAGTTTTCTCTCTGAAATCGACAGATTTCGCATATCAGGCGATAGTTTCGCACTTTTTCCAGATTTCCCTATTTCAGAAACGAGAGACCGCATTTTCCGTGTAAATTGACGTGAAAATTCGAATGGCATCGAGAATTTCATCGAAAAGAATTTTGGAAGGGCATGGTTTCGACGCAAAGGTAAGTTTTCTCTCTGAAATCGACAGATTTCGCATATCAGGCGATAGTTTCGCACTTTTTCCAGATTTCCCTATTTCAGAAACGAGAGACCGCATTTTCCGTGTAAATTGACGTGAAAATTCGAATGGCATCGAGAATTTCATCGAAAAGAATTTTGGAAGGGCATGGTTTCGACGCAAAGGTAAGTTTTCTCTCTGAAATCGACAGATTTCGCATATCAGGCGATAGTTTCGCACTTTTTCCAGATTTCCCTATTTCAGAAACGAGAGACCGCATTTTCCGTGTAAATTGACGTGAAAATTCGAATGGCATCGAGAATTTCATCGAAAAGAATTTTGGAAGGGCATGGTTTCGACGCAAAGGTAAGTTTTCTCTCTGAAATCGACAGATTTCGCATATCAGGCGATAGTTTCGCACTTTTTCCAGATATCCCTAATTCAGAAACGAGAGACCGCATTTTCCGTGTAAATTGACGTGAAAATTCGAATGGCATCGAGAATTTCATCGAAAAGAATTTTGGAAGGGCATGGTTTCGACGCAAAGGTAAGTTTTCTCTCTGAAATCGACAGATTTCGCATATCAGGCGATAGTTTCGCACTTTTTCCAGATTTCCCTATTTCAGAAACGAGAGACCGCATTTTCCGTGTAAATTGACGTGAAAATTCGAATGGCATCGAGAATTTCATCGAAAAGAATTTTGGAAGGGCATGGTTTCGACGCAAAGGTAAGTTTTCTCTCTGAAATCGACAGATTTCGCTATTCAGGCGATAGTTTCGCACTTTTTCCAGATTTCCCTATTTCAGAAACGAGAGACCGCATTTTCCGTGTAAATTGACGTGAAAATTCGAATGGCATCGAGAATTTCATCGAAAAGAATTTTGGAAGGGCATGGTTTCGACGCAAAGGTAAGTTTTCTCTCTGAAATCGACAGATTTCGCATATCAGGCGATAGTTTCGCACTTTTTCCAGATTTCCCTATTTCAGAAACGAGAGACCGCATTTTCCGTGTAAATTGACGTGAAAATTCGAATGGCATCGAGAATTTCATCGAAAAGAATTTTGGAAGGGCATGGTTTCGACGCAAAGGTAAGTTTTCTCTCTGAAATCGACAGATTTCGCTATTCAGGCGATAGTTTCGCACTTTTTCCAGATTTCCCTATTTCAGAAACGAGAGACCGCATTTTCCGTGTAAATGGACGTGAAAATTCGAATGGCATCGAGAATTTCATCGAAAAGAATTTTGGAAGGGCATGGTTTCGACGCAAAGGTAAGTTTTCTCTCTGAAATCGACAGATTTCGCATATCAGGCGATAGTTTCGCACTTTTTCCAGATTTCCCTATTTCAGAAACGAGAGACCGCATTTTCCGTGTAAATGGACGTGAAAATTCGAATGGCATCGAGAATTTCATCGAAAAGAATTTTGGAAGGGCATGGTTTCGACGCAAAGGTAAGTTTTCTCTCTGAAATCGACAGATTTCGCATATCAGGCGATAGTTTCGCACTTTTTCCAGATTTCCCTATTTCAGAAACGAGAGACCGCATTTTCCGTGTAAATTGACGTGAAAATTCGAATGGCATCGAGAATTTCATCGAAAAGAATTTTGGAAGGGCATGGTTTCGACGCAAAGGTAAGTTTTCTCTCTGAAATCGACAGATTTCGCATATCAGGCGATAGTTTCGCACTTTTTCCAGATTTCCCTATTTCAGAAACGAGAGACCGCATTTTCCGTGTAAATTGACGTGAAAATTCGAATGGCATCGAGAATTTCATCGAAAAGAATTTTGGAAGGGCATGGTTTCGACGCAAAGGTAAGTTTTCTCTCTGAAATCGACAGATTTCGCATATCAGGCGATAGTTTCGCACTTTTTCCAGATTTCCCTATTTCAGAAACGAGAGACCGCATTTTCCGTGTAAATTGACGTGAAAATTCGAATGGCATCGAGAATTTCATCGAAAAGAATTTTGGAAGGGCATGGTTTCGACGCAAAGGTAAGTTTTCTCTCTGAAATCGACAGATTTCGCATATCAGGCGATAGTTTCGCACTTTTTCCAGATTTCCCTATTTCAGAAACGAGAGACCGCATTTTCCGTGTAAATTGACGTGAAAATTCGAATGGCATCGAGAATTTCATCGAAAAGAATTTTGGAAGGGCATGGTTTCGACGCAAAGGTAAGTTTTCTCTCTGAAATCGACAGATTTCGCATATCAGGCGATAGTTTCGCACTTTTTCCAGATTTCCCTATTTCAGAAACGAGAGACCGCATTTTCCGTGTAAATTGACGTGAAAATTCGAATGGCATCGAGAATTTCATCGAAAAGAATTTTGGAAGGGCATGGTTTCGACGCAAAGGTAAGTTTTCTCTCTGAAATCGACAGATTTCGCATATCAGGCGATAGTTTCGCACTTTTTCCAGATTTCCCTATTTCAGAAACGAGAGACCGCATTTTCCGTGTAAATTGACGTGAAAATTCGAATGGCATCGAGAATTTCATCGAAAAGAATTTTGGAAGGGCATGGTTTCGACGCAAAGGTAAGTTTTCTCTCTGAAATCGACAGATTTCGCATATCAGGCGATAGTTTCGCACTTTTTCCAGATTTCCCTATTTCAGAAACGAGAGACCGCATTTTCCGTGTAAATTGACGTGAAAATTCGAATGGCATCGAGAATTTCATCGAAAAGAATTTTGGAAGGGCATGGTTTCGACGCAAAGGTAAGTTTTCTCTCTGAAATCGACAGATTTCGCTATTCAGGCGATAGTTTCGCACTTTTTCCAGATTTCCCTATTTCAGAAACGAGAGACCGCATTTTCCGTGTAAATTGACGTGAAAATTCGAATGGCATCGAGAATTTCATCGAAAAGAATTTTGGAAGGGCATGGTTTCGACGCAAAGGTAAGTTTTCTCTCTGAAATCGACAGATTTCGCATATCAGGCGATAGTTTCGCACTTTTTCCAGATTTCCCTATTTCAGAAACGAGAGACCGCACTTTCCGTGTAAATTGACGTGAAAATTCGAATGGCATCGAGAATTTCATCGAAAAGAATTTTGGAAGGGCATGGTTTCGACGCAAAAGTAAGTTTTCTCTCTGAAATCGACAGATTTCGCATATCAGGCGATAGTTTCGCACTTTTTCCAGATTTCCCTATTTCAGAAACGAGAGACCGCATTTTCCGTGTAAATTGACGTGAAAATTCGAATGGCATCGAGAATTTCATCGAAAAGAATTTTGGAAGGGCATGGTTTCGACGCAAAGGTAAGTTTTCTCTCTGAAATCGACAGATTTCGCATATCAGGCGATAGTTTCGCACTTTTTCCAGATTTCCCTATTTCAGAAACGAGAGACCGCATTTTCCGTGTAAATTGACGTGAAAATTCGAATGGCATCGAGAATTTCATCGAAAAGAATTTTGGAAGGGCATGGTTTCGACGCAAAGGTAAGTTTTCTCTCTGAAATCGACAGATTTCGCATATCAGGCGATAGTTTCGCACTTTTTCCAGATTTCCCTATTTCAGAAACGAGAGACCGCATTTTCCGTGTAAATTGACGTGAAAATTCGAATGGCATCGAGAATTTCATCGAAAAGAATTTTGGAAGGGCATGGTTTCGACGCAAAGGTAAGTTTTCTCTCTGAAATCGACAGATTTCGCATATCAGGCGATAGTTTCGCACTTTTTCCAGATTTCCCTATTTCAGAAACGAGAGACCGCATTTTCCGTGTAAATTGACGTGAAAATTCGAATGGCATCGAGAATTTCATCGAAAAGAATTTTGGAAGGGCATGGTTTCGACGCAAAGGTAAGTTTTCTCTCTGAAATCGACAGATTTCGCTATTCAGGCGATAGTTTCGCACTTTTTCCAGATTTCCCTATTTCAGAAACGAGAGACCGCATTTTCCGTGTAAATTGACGTGAAAATTCGAATGGCATCGAGAATTTCATCGAAAAGAATTTTGGAAGGGCATGGTTTCGACGCAAAGGTAAGTTTTCTCTCTGAAATCGACAGATTTCGCATATCAGGCGATAGTTTCGCACTTTTTCCAGATTTCCCTATTTCAGAAACGAGAGACCGCATTTTCCGTGTAAATTGACGTGAAAATTCGAATGGCATCGAGAATTTCATCGAAAAGAATTTTGGAAGGGCATGGTTTCGACGCAAAGGTAAGTTTTCTCTCTGAAATCGACAGATTTCGCTATTCAGGCGATAGTTTCGCACTTTTTCCAGATTTCCCTATTTCAGAAACGAGAGACCGCATTTTCCGTGTAAATTGACGTGAAAATTCGAATGGCATCGAGAATTTCATCGAAAAGAATTTTGGAAGGGCATGGTTTCGACGCAAAGGTAAGTTTTCTCTCTGAAATCGACAGATTTCGCATATCAGGCGATAGTTTCGCACTTTTTCCAGATTTCCCTATTTCAGAAACGAGAGACCGCATTTTCCGTGTAAATTGACGTGAAAATTCGAATGGCATCGAGAATTTCATCGAAAAGAATTTTGGAAGGGCATGGTTTCGACGCAAAGGTAAGTTTTCTCTCTGAAATCGACAGATTTCGCTATTCAGGCGATAGTTTCGCACTTTTTCCAGATTTCCCTATTTCAGAAACGAGAGACCGCATTTTCCGTGTAAATTGACGTGAAAATTCGAATGGCATCGAGAATTTCATCGAAAAGAATTTTGGAAGGGCATGGTTTCGACGCAAAGGTAAGTTTTCTCTCTGAAATCGACAGATTTCGCTATTCAGGCGATAGTTTCGCACTTTTTCCAGATTTCCCTATTTCAGAAACGAGAGACCGCATTTTCCGTGTAAATTGACGTGAAAATTCGAATGGCATCGAGAATTTCATCGAAAAGAATTTTGGAAGGGCATGGTTTCGACGCAAAGGTAAGTTTTCTCTCTGAAATCGACAGATTTCGCTATTCAGGCGATAGTTTCGCACTTTTTCCAGATTTCCCTATTTCAGAAACGAGAGACCGCATTTTCCGTGTAAATTGACGTGAAAATTCGAATGGCATCGAGAATTTCATCGAAAAGAATTTTGGAAGGGCATGGTTTCGACGCAAAGGTAAGTTTTCTCTCTGAAATCGACAGATTTCGCTATTCAGGCGATAGTTTCGCACTTTTTCCAGATTTCCCTATTTCAGAAACGAGAGACCGCATTTTCCGTGTAAATTGACGTGAAAATTCGAATGGCATCGAGAATTTCATCGAAAAGAATTTTGGAAGGGCATGGTTTCGACGCAAAGGTAAGTTTTCTCTCTGAAATCGACAGATTTCGCTATTCAGGCGATAGTTTCGCACTTTTTCCAGATTTCCCTATTTCAGAAACGAGAGACCGCATTTTCCGTGTAAATTGACGTGAAAATTCGAATGGCATCGAGAATTTCATCGAAAAGAATTTTGGAAGGGCATGGTTTCGACGCAAAGGTAAGTTTTCTCTCTGAAATCGACAGATTTCGCTATTCAGGCGATAGTTTCGCACTTTTTCCAGATTTCCCTATTTCAGAAACGAGAGACCGCATTTTCCGTGTAAATTGACGTGAAAATTCGAATGGCATCGAGAATTTCATCGAAAAGAATTTTGGAAGGGCATGGTTTCGACGCAAAGGTAAGTTTTCTCTCTGAAATCGACAGATTTCGCTATTCAGGCGATAGTTTCGCACTTTTTCCAGATTTCCCTATTTCAGAAACGAGAGACCGCATTTTCCGTGTAAATTGACGTGAAAATTCGAATGGCATCGAGAATTTCATCGAAAAGAATTTTGGAAGGGCATGGTTTCGACGCAAAGGTAAGTTTTCTCTCTGAAATCGACAGATTTCGCTATTCAGGCGATAGTTTCGCACTTTTTCCAGATTTCCCTATTTCAGAAACGAGAGACCGCATTTTCCGTGTAAATTGACGTGAAAATTCGAATGGCATCGAGAATTTCATCGAAAAGAATTTTGGAAGGGCATGGTTTCGACGCAAAGGTAAGTTTTCTCTCTGAAATCGACAGATTTCGCTATTCAGGCGATAGTTTCGCACTTTTTCCAGATTTCCCTATTTCAGAAACGAGAGACCGCATTTTCCGTGTAAATTGACGTGAAAATTCGAATGGCATCGAGAATTTCATCGAAAAGAATTTTGGAAGGGCATGGTTTCGACGCAAAGGTAAGTTTTCTCTCTGAAATCGACAGATTTCGCTATTCAGGCGATAGTTTCGCACTTTTTCCAGATTTCCCTATTTCAGAAACGAGAGACCGCATTTTCCGTGTAAATTGACGTGAAAATTCGAATGGCATCGAGAATTTCATCGAAAAGAATTTTGGAAGGGCATGGTTTCGACGCAAAGGTAAGTTTTCTCTCTGAAATCGACAGATTTCGCTATTCAGGCGATAGTTTCGCACTTTTTCCAGATTTCCCTATTTCAGAAACGAGAGACCGCATTTTCCGTGTAAATTGACGTGAAAATTCGAATGGCATCGAGAATTTCATCGAAAAGAATTTTGGAAGGGCATGGTTTCGACGCAAAGGTAAGTTTTCTCTCTGAAATCGACAGATTTCGCTATTCAGGCGATAGTTTCGCACTTTTTCCAGATTTCCCTATTTCAGAAACGAGAGACCGCATTTTCCGTGTAAATTGACGTGAAAATTCGAATGGCATCGAGAATTTCATCGAAAAGAATTTTGGAAGGGCATGGTTTCGACGCAAAGGTAAGTTTTCTCTCTGAAATCGACAGATTTCGCTATTCAGGCGATAGTTTCGCACTTTTTCCAGATTTCCCTATTTCAGAAACGAGAGACCGCATTTTCCGTGTAAATTGACGTGAAAATTCGAATGGCATCGAGAATTTCATCGAAAAGAATTTTGGAAGGGCATGGTTTCGACGCAAAGGTAAGTTTTCTCTCTGAAATCGACAGATTTCGCTATTCAGGCGATAGTTTCGCACTTTTTCCAGATTTCCCTATTTCAGAAACGAGAGACCGCATTTTCCGTGTAAATTGACGTGAAAATTCGAATGGCATCGAGAATTTCATCGAAAAGAATTTTGGAAGGGCATGGTTTCGACGCAAAGGTAAGTTTTCTCTCTGAAATCGACAGATTTCGCTATTCAGGCGATAGTTTCGCACTTTTTCCAGATTTCCCTATTTCAGAAACGAGAGACCGCATTTTCCGTGTAAATTGACGTGAAAATTCGAATGGCATCGAGAATTTCATCGAAAAGAATTTTGGAAGGGCATGGTTTCGACGCAAAGGTAAGTTTTCTCTCTGAAATCGACAGATTTCGCTATTCAGGCGATAGTTTCGCACTTTTTCCAGATTTCCCTATTTCAGAAACGAGAGACCGCATTTTCCGTGTAAATTGACGTGAAAATTCGAATGGCATGGAGAATTTCATCGAAAAGAATTTTGGAAGGGCATGGTTTCGACGCAAAGGTAAGTTTTCTCTCTGAAATCGACAGATTTCGCTATTCAGGCGATAGTTTCGCACTTTTTCCAGATTTCCCTATTTCAGAAACGAGAGACCGCATTTTCCGTGTAAATTGACGTGAAAATTCGAATGGCATCGAGAA